>JARHVA010005682.1:600000-1134643 GCA_037957365.1 Torreya grandis | reverse complement strand
ATCTAGTTTGAAAAGTCTCTCACTTAATCTACCTCATGGTGAGTACTCCCTGCACTATGACCACTTGTCCCTATAATAAAATACATTGGGCCTTTAGTATATCCTACTTCATAACAATCTTAGATTTATCTATCTCCTCCTCTCCCCCATCCTCTCCTCCATCCTCTCCCCTCTCCCCTCCCTTCTCATCTCTTCCTCTCCTCCATCCTCCTTAGCATCCTCCATCTCCTCATATGTTCCCTCCTATCAAGGTTGCACCACCCTCTCCTACCTTGTAGCTAACTGCCCTACCTAACACACTAATAATGTTGGAGTGCACCTAGATATCCTCCACATTTGAACCTACTACCTCCTCCTCCTCATCCCCTATTGGTATATCTATTATATCTGGCTCTAGGAGTCCTAGCTCTATCTCATACCATCTATATGTGCATAAGGCCCATGTAATATCCTATACCAAACCAAATTATCTCCTCACCCACTCAAAATGAAAGTACACATACTTTGTCCTCCTCCCCATCACCCACCTCTCGCTCTGGATGTCATCCATCTTGATCTCTAGTCCAAGCCATGAAAAAAATCTAATGTAAGGCCTCTAGATTATACCTCCATCCTATATCCCCTTAAGGACCCCTCAATAGTACTCAAGGTCCTAGGTCACACCATCTATTTAATATCAAACTAAATTTTCCTTTTATTATAGGAAGGCAACACTATAATTAGTATCATACCACTATATCCATGGGGTACTAATTGGATGTACCACCTTGTTGTGTTTGTATACCTAGCACTATACAATAATCACATCTAGCCCATACCACCTCTAGGTCCTTCACCCCAATAGCTCTCTGTAGACCTGTGCTAGTAAAGTTAAAGCCTAGGAAAATGGTATCCTCTAATCTAACACATCAACAATAACACCTATAAGGCTCCATGATAACCTACCTCCACCTGAGTCTAGGAGAGCATAACATGAGATAGCTATTAGTAGCATCATTAGAATGCCCCTCCCCTCTATATCAGCCTCACATAAAGGCTCAAACATAAAACCACCTACTAAAAAGGTAACATTTATAGTATCTCCATTGTATAGATGTGTCAATGCTACTCCATTCCCCCTTTCATCCATAGGTACAATCATCACTCCCTATACTAGAAGTCATAATATCATGTATATGTCCTCCTTAGTGATCATCATCTCCTGGGTGGGTAGCCAAAATGTCCTAATAGTCACATCCCATCAATCCAACTATATGACTATTAAGCTTGTGTCTTGATGAATGTAATGATATAAGTGCACTCCTCCTAGGCTACAGCCTCCAAGCATGCCCAATCATCATCACTAAGTTGGTCATGTAGCCACTCCAATAGAGGTGATACTCAATCTTGCATCCATAATAATGTTTGTTCCTATTACTAGAATCCTCTATAAGCCTTAACTTTCCTAAAAGTCTACTTAAATCTAACCCTAGACACTTTAATTTAGCCTTTCACTTTATTTTATGAATCAATGCCAATTCATTATATATCAATGTCATTTTAGCTAAATTGATGTTAATTCCCTCTGAATCATCATCGATTCATAAGAATCAACACCAATTCAATAGCGCTATCCTACCCTACTCCTAACATGTTTACCTAATCAAAAAAAAAAAAAAAAATTAGAAAACAACAGGGCTTACCTCATCCTGGGACCATTGTCATTGCCTTAAACTATTATCACTAGCTTCCATTACACTTCACATCACAATCATCATCTGATTTTCACTCAACATTCATTTCACATTGATATCAAGTGAGCCCTTTCCACATCATAGTTTCTTATATACCTAGTTTTGGATTAGTGTCAATCTATTTTGGATTGGCATTGATTTGATAGATTGACATCGATTCATTTTGGATTAGCATTAATTTTCCTATTTTTCACTACTTATAATCTTTTTCATATATCTAATCTTATTTTACAACCTCACCATGGTACCTTGCCACACCTACCCTATTATTTATCCTATACCATTTTAAGTTTGTGGATTTATACCCATGATTGGTCCAACAACTTGTGTAAGGTATGTACTTTTTTGGGTATCTCCCTTATGTGGGTCCCAAAAGTGAATTTTTTCTTACAAAAAAATATCTATAGGTTATGCATACACCATATAGCACATCATATGTTTCGATCAACCAAATCTTATCACTTGTTCTCTTATTTAGCCTTTGTTTAATCCCACTTATTCATATTTATGGTATTTAATTACAATATTTACCTTGGGGCATCTCTACCTATATTACTTTACATAATATCAGTGTAAAACATATACTTCATGTTATGCATTCACATTATTATATCTCATTTATTATCTATCCATCCCATCCACTACTCCATTTTTCAAACCCATCACCCACTCCTCATCCTACAATCACTCCTAGTTTTAGGGGGGATACCTCCTCACATAACCTGGGGTATTGGACCTCTCTAATTTTTATCTCATGGCACGTATTACATACCATTCTATAAAAAAGGGAAAATGTAGACACTATAATTTCATATATTATATACAATTTATTTGATGTTGTAGGACCCTTATTATTATTTTAACATCTTAAATATCCCTATTCTAAAATTTAATTTATTTATTGTTAGCCACTCGGTAATTTATTTTACAAATTAATTTTTCACCTTCCTAACCACCTAAATCTATTTACAACCTCTAGAATTTTAACCTTTTAACCACCTTACCCATGTATAACCCCATCCTCAACAAACTCATGCATATAAACCCAAAATTTTCCATGGTTGGAATAAACCAATGCAGATAAAACCATCTACTACCAAAATGGGTGAATCATTTCTGATTCTACCATGATTGGCATCGATTCTCTTGATCGGTGTTGATCCATTTATACCCAATCAACCCTTTAACTCAAGGACCATAAACTCTGAACCTTGAAACACTACTTGTATTTTTTTGGAGAACCAAGGAGACCTTAGCACCACTCTACCAAAATTTTGCTACACATAATCCACACCCATCATCATAAACCAAGAAGACCATTTGCATCTATGGGAAGAAATCCATTCTACCTATAAATTGGTTAAAGGTAAGTATAATATATTTATTTCATTTTTTTATTGGTATCTCTATATTTTATTACTTATTACACTCTTAGAAAAATCCTACATCCCTCTATTTCTTTTTTATTATCCCTTATCACCCTATAAGTCTTTATTTTTAATTAAGTGCAATTTTGAATAGAATTGATGTCGATTCATCTGAATTGGCACCAATCCTAAAGAATCAACACCAATCCTATAGGATTGACATCAATCCACTGTAGATTTTTAAAAAAAATAGGCCCTTTAATCTTATAAATTTGTCTTCAATTATTCTGATTCTCTATCCTTTTTAAACATGTCATTATTAGGTGAATGACTCTGCCTAGCATTGTGCATGATGTCATTAATATTAGTGATCTTCCCATTATATCTCAACCCTTTTTTATTGACCAAATTGAAATACCCTTTGAGTTATCACTTTTTTCCATTTTTTACTCTCCCTCAGTTTAAGCCACTTCTAACCAAATTGATGTCATACAAGAGGATGTGAATGTTGATATGGCTCATTGGGGTGAGTACTTTGCTTACATTGACATCTTAAATAAAGATTAAATCATAATCATTATTTTTATTTCATTTTTATATTTTATAATTTCAAGTTTTATTTATCCATTTAATTGTGAAAATAGTAAGCTGACATCCACTTGAGGAAGTTCATAACTTCTTGGGATTGGTTCCTAACCAGGCAGCTCACCTATTTATCTATTAATCTATTTTTGTCCAAGTTATTTTTTTTTGTGCAAGTTATTCTTCCAAGCCAAAAATAAGTTCCCTCATTTTTTATATTTGAGTGGTGCACAACCATCTTCGTATCTCTAGGTATTCATCATAAACCTAGCATTTCATTAAGTTTTTAGTAAGTTGATTAAATTAAAAGTAAAAATTAAAAACTACTATAACACATGTTTTGAAAAATATCAGAGATTGATTGTGATGTTTTCACATGATTCAAATTTTGATAGCTTTGGCTACATTTTTACCTTGGTCAAGTTTTGAAGACCCGTTGAACATGTATCAAAATTTTGATAGCTTACTAAGCTATCAAAATTTTGATACATGTTCAACGGGTCTTCAAAACTTGACCAAGGTAAAAATGTAACCAAATTTTGAATTTTTTCAATTTAGTTTTCAGCATTTGACCAAGTATGACTTTTGACTTTGAAAATCTCAAGTTAGACATTTTGAATTATAAAAATATAACTTTGACCAACTTTAACTCAAGTTGACTATTTGTGATTAAAAAAACTCAACACTTTTAGCTTTTTGACTTCCATTTAAAATTGGGATAACATGACTATAGCCATTAGATAAAGACATAATGCACCCATTTTGTCCTAGTATGACCATGTCCAAATACATCACAAAATCTTATTTTTAGTTGTGACATAGTTCATAAGGCTTTTTATCTAGTTTTTTATCAGGGATTCCCTTGCATGGTCAACATAAATTATATCCAAGCTAGGTTTTAACATTTCTATTGCTTAAAATTAGTATTCAATCATTTAGTTTTTATTGCATTTCATTTGTAAATTTAAAAAAAAAACATTAAATAGATTTATATACACAAAAAAATATTTTTTGATTTAGTTGTCAATTTTAATTTTAATTTTATTTTTCTCTTGTTTTATTATAAATTATGTTCCACTAGTTTTAGAACTCATAGGATTATCATTTTGGGAAAATTTCTCATCAGTTTTACTTAAGTGATGGTGTGAGGGCTATGGATCCAATACTAAATCCATTATACAACATTATATATATATATATATATATATATATATATATATATATTATAGTTTCCTTGTACCTCATGGTATATGAAAAATGCATAGGTTTTATTTTTTAACCATAGCAAGCCTTCAACTACTTGGTCTTATAATGCACCAATAAGTGGTTAGTCTCATGAAGTTACTCTCAATGTACCCTAGAGATGGGATAATATGGCTATAATATGATGAAATCCTTGGTAGTTAGTGCCTTTTGGGTCATGTTCACTATTATATGACTAGAATCAACATATCTGAAAGCCTACAAAGTAAACACACCCTATCTAGGTACACCCATTTTCCTTTTTCTCTCACACATGTTCATGACATGAAATAAGGTTATCTCTTATATTCCTCTAAGATGAAAGTGTAGATTAAGTGAAATTATTACATAGTATATTCATATTCCTTTGGTATACATTGAACATGATACATTGAAAATTATGATAATAAAAATAATGAAATTATGATAGATAGACGTGAGATCTCCAATATAATTGATCCCAATGATATTAATGAATTATATCTTAAACAAGTGAAAAAAATTTCCAATTTTCATAAATGATTATGTCAATTTCCTAAACTGGTGGATAAATTTATCCAATTACTCCTAGCATCTAAGGTTACATATCAAGTAAAGATTGCATCATCTCAAGCACAACACCAAGAGGTTCCTTTCACATTTTTTAATCCTTCAATCTCAAAATTTATAATTAATATTATTCCTATATCAACATCTCCAATTATAAAAGTGCCATTATCCCTAAATATTGGGGCATCACATGGTTTATGATAGATTAATGTGCCAATTTATATAAGTGAATCATACACACCTCTATTGATTACTACACATGGTCCACTACCATATTCATCTAATGAACACTCTCTTGAGAAACTATTATATCCTGACATGATAAAGTGTTGCAATTAGAGTAATGTATTTCTAAAGCTAATCATTCAATGGACTCCCATACTTTGTTTCATAATCCTTTTACACCCAAGATAATATCTTACCCATTACCAACAAGTTTTGTATCCCCCAAGCTACCACTTTATGAAGGTAAAGGTCATCATGAACAACATCTTTTATCATTACATGCATCATGCATGGACTATGCTTACAATGACAAACTATTAACCAAGTGTTTCCCAAGAAGCCTTAAATATTATGCCTTGAGGTGATTCTACGATCTTCTACTTCAATCAGTTAAAACTTCAACCCATTAGAATATTAATTTCTAGAATAATTTTCTATTAACATTATTGAAAACCTATCTTATTCACAAATTTTGGAACTTGATAATTGGTCAAATGAGCTAATCAATGAATTTTTTATTTGATATAAAATTATGCTTTCTAAGATGACAAAGTATTTGATAGATAATTAATTACAATATATCTTAACATAAAGTTTTCTATCCCCATTCCATGAGTCTATCATGTTCAAAAAATTCAAATCTTTCAATGAATTATGTCATACAATCAAATAAAGAGAGGTCATGATCATAACTTTGAACAACCTAAAATATGTACCAAACACTGCATGTACTTTAAATATCAAGTTTTAAAGTAACCCAAACTACAAGGTCAAATCTAATGAAATAAAGAATGAAGCATAAGTAATAGTTAATGTATTATCACAACTAACAAATAATTTTCAATTGATAGATCCATCAAGGCAATTTTAAAGGTTGACCCAACCTCCTTGTGTCCTATTATATAACTTACTTGATTTCAATCTCATATCTCTTCCTCCATCATTAGAGGTTGATACAACAACCAATCTTAAACACAAGGGATTTGATAGTAATGCATATCTTGATTACAATTTATGTATTGGTTATTTTAAAAACAAATGTTTTAGGCTAGGGCATAAAATACAAGATATTAAAAAAGATAATACTATTAAGCTAAACAAACCCATAGAGGAAGCTAGACCATAACATAATGGCAATGAAAAATTGAAAATATTTAGTAATCCATTCCCAAGTCATGATGCAATAGAAATCAATAAAACTCATAGGTGTATCATATTTATAATATTCATCTTCCTTATAAGACACAAGGAAATCAAATATATGGAATTATTGGTAAGTTTACATGCACATTAGAACTGGTCCAATGATCACATTTGATGATAGTGAAATTGATGATGATGATTCAAATATACATGCACTTTTTATTCAAGCTTACATGAACAAAAAACCTATACACAATGTCATGATTGACACTAGGTCAAGTGGAAATGTATATATAATGAGAGCCCTTCATATTCTTGGATACACAAAGCAATATTTATAAGTTACATCAATAAAATTCAAAACATTTGATGTATATACACAAAATACTCTCAGACATATAGTACTAACTCTTCAAGTTGGTTTAGCAATAATGGTTCTTCCATTTCTAGTCTTACCAAGCATAAGGGTCTTTAATATGTTATTAGAATGCCCTTGGATATGAAATCTCCACACATTACCATAAATAATACATAGATGCCTCAAATACATACATTTTAATCACGTGGTCAATGTCCAAGGCATTCAATATGAGCACCCTCTACAGTCAATGGTAACCACCACCACTATAGTTGGTTATGGAACATATTCAAGATGACACTAAAAATATAATTATGGTAAATTTTCAAGAGCATAGTGTAGAATTAGTTGTTTCACCCACACATACTATTTTTTATATGGTTAGTACAAACAAAATGGGTACACCTTATTAAACACTAAGCTCTTGTTGGATAAAAATTTTGTAGAGGAAAAAATTGTGGACATTTAGTCAACAACATGGGGATGAATTCCCTCTCATATTATTAGGTGGAGCTAAGTTTATTTAAAATCAAATACAATGAAAAAAATGAAATTATTTGCAATAAAAATGTCGTCTTTGGGGGGGGTTTCATAATTTTAACCTGAAAGTACAAGGTGGTAGAATAGAAAAATGAAAGAATGGAATAAAATTTTAAAGAGGTAAAAACTAAGAAAATAAAATCATAAATTAGGAATAGGAAATTTTCAATGAGTTAAACATATAAAAATTTCATAACTACATAAGATTTTATAGGTTGGTTATGAATAGTAATTGTTATCACTCAGAAGTGCACCCTTGATGAGAACATGTTCCTGTTGTCACTTTTATTGATACAATGGAAACTCTCCAAGGTGTGGGACATTATAATTAGAGATAATATCTAGATGAAGGTAAAGTTCCTTTTTTTATACTCACCTACTTATATTTAAACTATCTAATTTTGTGCTTTTTTGACTAGGAAAAGGGTAGAAAGAGCTATGCTAAAGCTAAAAATAAAAATTGAAAATTAGGGTGATGAACCAATATTAAATTAAATTATACATATAATTTACACACTTTATAAGATAAATAACTTACACATGTTCACTTCATCTTCATACAATGACTCTTGCATAGGTATTTCACACAGAAAACTTGGCAAACACTTACACTAGTTTAGAAGGAAAGAACAATGGTTGAATTCATTTCCAAATTACGTAGAATTCAGAATTAGACACATTATGTCACCTAAAATATTTTTTATTTACTACATAAAGGTGAGATATTTAGACATAAACATAAGAAAAATAATCATTCACTAAGTTATATCAATGAATTAAGAACACACTTCATGAATAGCTTGAAGATGAAGAAAAATTTAAATCTTTATTCCTTCAAAGGTGAGGTAGTATAAAATTTTGGTAGAGTTTAAATAATAAAAAATAATAATAATATATATAATCCTCTTCCAATATTATATATATATATGATAAGAAGAGAAAGAAGATAATCAGCTCCAGACTAGGAAAGAGTTCCACATTCTAGTCAAGTTGACTCCACTGTAACTCCAACTTCAACTCAAAATTGAACTCCACTTTTAATTCCACCAAATTCCAACATAACATATTGGATTTTAAACTTTATTTATTATAAAATTTCATGATAATATAGAGAGTGAGAGTTGACAAGTCAAAAGCTTTTCATGCATCTTGAATCCTGAGTTAACTCCTTATGATCTTGTATGCAACTTTTGATCTTCTTTAGTTAACTCTTTTTGGTATTTTAGTTATATCCTCTTTGTATTTCATGAATCTTAAGTTTATAATTTATTTACTTCACTTTCATCTTGATTTGACTGGACTTATCTTGATTTCACACCTCAAGTTCAATTTGAGTTATCTTGCATGCAACTTGCATGCATGTTTAGCCTCATGTCTCTTCTAAAAATAGCCCAAAGGGGGGTGTAATATAAGTGGGATTCATGGATATGTTTGATATGGATATATTACCTAAAAATAGGGCTCTAAATTTTATCAATACCTTAATTCCACTTATTCACCTTTACGTGTTTTGAAACTCCACTTTTGTAAGACTAATTGAAAACTTCTTGTTGTTGATCTATAGTTATTAAATTTAGCCTAAAATGGGGAACCATAATTAGAGAGAGGGGATAATTTTTATGTTAAATTATTCATTTAATAATATTAATAATTATACACTTGATGATGACCAAATCATCCTTCCAAACTAGTTCATCTTTCATATGTCTATCTTGTGCAACTTTGACAAGCTTCTTGAATGCACTACGAGAGTCATAAACTTGATGCATATTCATAATTATAATATAGAATGAGAAAAAAAAATATTATAAAATAATAACCATAGTGTCAAATAACTTCAATCAAAATTTCATCTCCAAACTCTATGTACAACTAAAAAACATCATTTTATGTTCTTTTGTTCTCAAGAAATCCTGATTTGGATTAGGGGGTCTAAAATAATTTCCAATACTAACCAAAAACTCCTATTAATTTTTTAATATGTGTCAATAATTTATACCTATAAAAATTTTAAAATCTCCAAAACTCTTCACCAAACTTCCTAAGAAAATTTCACAAAAAAGTGTGTGCTTATTGAATTAGGAATGACCTGGAGATGTTTTTCAATGAGCTGAGCCTATTTTGAAATAGTTTTTATTGAATGATAATTGATTTATAAATTTTAATTATACACACTCTCAAATATTTTTTTGTCATGAGAGGACCTGAAACACCGATTTCCAACTCCATTTATGAGCAAAAAAGTGAAAAAGCCTTCATTCCCTTCATGATCAGACATGTCTTTTGGAATTTTATATTTCATCAAGTACATTATAGAATTTTAAAAACTTTTAAATATTAAATTAAATCAAATAATACCCTAATGTAAAATTTCAAGATTTTTCATTCAAAAAAACTCAAAATATGCACTTTTGGTGGTGACTAGCTTACCCAATTTTATTTTTGAACACCTATAGGTCTATGTTTTACCATTTTATTGAGTTTTATGAGGCATAAATACCTTATTATTTTTTATTTATTACCTATAATAAACCCTATTATCATTACAATAATTTTATGTTCTCAAACAATCACTCAAACCACTCAAAACTTAACTTTGACTGTCTCTCTTGCTTGCTTAAAACCCTGATGCTTGATACTTTTTATTTATCCATCATTTTATATGAAATTTTGATTTAATAAAGTTTAAAAGGTATTATTTTCCTCATAATATATCACACCACCTTTATTTTTTTATAAATAACTCAAAAATGCAAACATACTACTTAAAACTGAACAAATGAGGGTTTAAGAAGGGTTTTAGAGCACCTATTCTTCTTAACGATTGTTCATAAATTTAAGATACTATAACCAAAAAAATAATAATTTTATATTAATTTTATAGGGTCATAAAACTATCCTTAATACCATTTTATCCAACTCTTTTTCACCTTCATGTATCGAGCATCTAAAAATTGTCTTCACTAGCCTTCAAATCACTCATTAGAGGAATAAAAGAAACCTTTATCAAAAGTTGGACTTGTGAATTATTCCTGACCATGATTTTGGCATAATTAATGTTTTATTATGTTTTAAATACCTTTTTTTACCTTTAATCCATGAATGGATTCTTCTTTAAATCCTATACATAAGCAACTTTGACCAATGGTGGCAAAATTGTCAACATTTTTAGAAACTTTGTTGGGATGTTCATCTACTAAACACTTAAGATGAATAGATTTATCCACTGAGTTATGGAGTTTTGAAAATATCATCAGATTTTAAATTTTAAATTTTTTCCTCAATCAATTACAACACTTGTGCATAATCACTTATTGAATTGAAAACTAGAACAACTACCAACTGAAAGATGTGTAAGATAACACTTAAAGGAATGTGAAAATTAAAACAACTACCAGAACATGTCCATAATAAAACTTGGAGGAAAATTAAATCTAAAACTAATATTTATAATTAATCAAAATCCACCTAGATAAAATAAAAAACCTCTTAGGACCTTTCCATATGGTTGACAAAGATGAGGAACAAATTGTTAAGTGTCATTCTGGTTAGATAAGCTCTTTTTTTATTGTCAACCTCTTTGGATTGTCTCCAAGTGAATAAAATATATGTCTAATATATACAAACTCATCATGTGGTTCAATAATTATCTCATGTTTCTCTTCAATGATGAGAAATCTCTCTGATGTAACCATATTTTGATTAAGAGGAATAACTATAATTTTAACTTTTAGTGGCTCATTAGAACAATATTCTTGGATTTATATGACATATTTAGATATTTCATATTGATTATAATTTTTTTTTAAAAATTCAAGTTCTTCATCAAAATATTATTGATCGTCACTTGTAGTTACTTCATCTTTACTTAATTCATGCATACAGTTGCTACCTTTTAAAACCACTACTAAAATCTCACTAGCTACTGCCATTCAATTTTTTAATGGATCCTCAAGGGATTCAACATGACCTCCTTTTATACTAAATTTAATCTCATTTTACCAACACAACTCTTGATCATATTCTCTTGATAAATTATCCTCTTCACCTTCATATTCTTTTTTTTCCTTCCATACAATAGGTTCTCCTTAAAAAAGGGAGATGGTGGGAGGGAAAGAGACTTCGTTTGCTTGTTTAAAACCTCTTAGAGTGTCCTTATAATTTTTTACTTTAGGATTACTATTATTATTACTATTATATTTAATAAATGGAGAAGAGAATTGAATTGAATATTTTGTATTATTGTCTTTCCACTCTTCAATTATTTTTTCAAACTTAGAGGTGTCTTGAACTTCATGTATGGCTTTAACTTGAAGGATGGATGGAAGACTTGAAGGGTCATTAAGAAGGATTTGAGATTTTAAATTAATAGTTTCATTAAATATTTATTTTAAATAAGGGAAAAAAACTTGTGTTAGAGATTCATTCTTTAATGCTTCATACTTCCCTTTCCACTCAACAATCAACCTCTCACATTCTTGATCTCCATGGATAACTTCAATTTGAGGAATGGGTGGAGGGATCAAGAAACTTGGAAAATATCTTGGTGTGGATTATAAAACTTTATCCATATCTTAATTTTGTATTGGCATAGGATGAGGCTCTTTCCCAATATTAGACATGACATAATCATGGGTATTAGTCCAAGAAGGTTTCCAATATGGAATGGTCTTAGGCTCTTGGGGATGAGTGAGTAAATACTACATAGCCTTATTATATCTCTTCAATGAGTATATATATTAGTGATGTACATATTATTGATATGAAATCTCTTCTTGGTTCCTATTGTATTCCTCTTCCCTATCAATATCCATACATTATCTCTCAAATTCAAAAATTATCTCTTGCACACTCTTTTCAAGATGACTGGAAAGAACATGATTTTGCAAAGGCTGATTAGAAAGATGATTAGGGGTATGAGGGGGGTAAATATCATGATAATTTTTAAATCCTTCTATTTTATTTCTACTTGAGGTTAATCCATAAATATTCTCATATTGATATGAGGGATATAAAGGTATAAAAGTTACATTTTCACAAAATGGAGGATTGAAATACATACCGACTAATGCTCTTTTGGCACTTAGACTACTTAAACCAGTTATATATAGCTTAAATTCACCAAATACTAATTAATTTAGCAATTTATTTATTTCAAATTTTTAAAACCAACACCAATATTTAACAATCTTCAATGTTATTGTCCCACCAGCTATGTCAAAAACTATTATCACCCAGAAGTTCACCCTTACTAAGAACGTGTGTTTGTTCTCACTTTCATTGATACAATGGAAACTCTCCAAAGTGTGGGACATTATAATTTGAGATAATCTCTGGATTAAGGTCTATTTAATTTTGGTACACTCACCTAATTTTATCTAAACTATCTAATTTTATGTATTATTGACTAAGAAAAGGGTAAAAAGAGATATGCTAAAGTTGAAAAATGGAAATGAAAACTAAAAATTGGGGTGATGCACCAATATTAAAGTAAATTATGCCTATAATTGACACACTTTTTAATATAAATAATTTTCACATATTTAATTCATCTTCATACAATGACTCTTACATAAGTATTTCACACAGAGGTTTTGACAGATAATTACACTAGCTTGGAAGGAAAAAACAATGGTTGAATTCACTTCCAAATTAGGTGAAAATAAGACTTAGACACTTTATGTAACCTGAAATAATATTCATTTTTTACATAAATTTGAGATATTTATACATTAACATAGGAAAAATAATCATTCACTAAGTTCTATCATTGAATTAAGAACACACTTCATGAACAGCTTGAAGATGGAGGAAAAAATCAGCTCTTTATTGCTTCAAAGGTGAGGTAATACAAAATTTTGGTAGATTTTAAATGATAAAAAATCATAATATATATAATCCTCTTCAAAAATAGAATACATATAGAAGATAATAAGAGAGAGAAGATAATCAACTCTAAACTAGGAAAGAGTTTGACATGCTAGTCAAGTTAACTCCACTATAACTCCAACTTCAACTAAAAATTGAAATTAAATTTTATTTCCATAAAATTTCAACATAATATAATGGATTTTAAAATTTATTTATTATAAAATTTCATTATATTATATATGGAGAGTTGATAAGTCAAAATCTTTTCAAGCATCATGAATTTTGAGTTAACTCCCTGTAATCTTGCATGCAACTTTTGATCTTCTTTAGTTAACTCTTATTGGTCTTTCAGTTATCTCTTCTTTGTATTTCTTTCATCTGAAATTTATTATTTAGTTACCTTCACTTTAATCTTGATTTTACTAGACTTATCTTAACTTCACACCTCAAGTTCAACTTGAGTTATCTTGCATCCAACTTGCATGCATGTTTAACCTCATGTCTCTTATAAAAATAGCCAAAAGGGGGGCATAGTAGAAGTGGGATGCATGGATATGTTTGATAGGTATATCTTAAATAAAAATATGGATCTAAATTTTATAAATACCTTAACTCCACTTATTCACCTTTGCATGTTTTAGAACTCCATTTTTATAGGGCCAATTAAAAACTTCTTATTATTGACCTATAGTTGTTAAATTTAGCCCAAAATTAGTCACCATAGTTATAAAGAGGGGATAATGTGGATTTTTAATTATAAATTGAATATTATTATTAATTATGCACTTTATGATCACCAAATTAGACTTTTAGACTGATTTTTCTTTTATATGCCTATCTTGTGCAACTTTGACAAGATTCTTGAATGCACTTTAAGAGCCATAGACTTGATGGATATTCATAATTAAAATATATAATTAGAAAAAATATTATTTTAACATATTATCCATGGTTTCATATAATTTAAATCAAAATTTTAACTCTAAACTCCATGTACAACTCCAAAAAACACCATTTTATGCTCTCATGTGTTCTTTTGTTCTCAAGAAACCATGATTTGGATTAGGGGGTCTAAAATGAGTTTTAGACCTAAAAAAACACTCCTCATATGATTTTTGTATATTTATAAAAAAAATTGACCTAGAAAAGTTTTAAAATGTCCAAAACTCTTCACCAAACTCCATAAGAAATTTTCACAATAAGTGTTTGCTTGCAACCTTAGGGATGACTTGGAGATGTTTTTCAATGAACTAGGCCTATTTTTATTTGGTTTTAATTTAATTATAATTTATTTATACTAAAAATTAATTATAAACACTCTAAAATTAATTTGTGTCATTTTAGGGACCTAAAACGCCTATTTCCAACTCCATTTATGAGCAAAAAAGTGAAAAAACCTTCATTCCCTTCATGATCAGACCTTTATATTAGAGTTTTATCTCTCTTAAAGTATATTATGGAATATAAAACAATTTAAAACATAAAATTACATCAAAATATACTCCCATGTAAAATTTAAATATTTTTCATTCAAAAAAACTCAAAATATGCACTTTTTGGTGTTGACTAGTTTGCCCAATTTTCTTTCCAAACGCCTGTAGGTCTATGTTTTATAATTTTATTGAGTTTTATGAGGCCCAAATACCTAAATATTTTTTAATTATTAATTTTAATAACATAAATTATCATTACAATAATTTTATGTGCTTAAATAGTCACTTAAACTACTCAAAATTTGACTTTTTTACTGTCTCTCTTGCTTGCTTAAAACACTGATGCTTGATCCTTTGCCTTTATCCATAATTTTTACTTAAATTTTGATTTATAAATGTGTATAAATGTCTTATATTACTCATAATATCTCACACCATATTTATTTTTTAACAAATAACTCAAACATTCAAACATATTGCTTAAAATTGAGCAAATGAGGGTTTAAAAAGGGTTTTAGAGCACCTATTATTCTTAACAACTGTTTATAAATTTAAGAAAATACAACATGAAAAAAATACATTAAATATTTATTTAATATTATACCCAAACTCTTATAAATACAATTTTATCCTACTCCAATTCACCTTCATGTACTGAGCATCTAAAAAAATTTAAATTCATAAATACCTTATAACCACCTGGTAACCAAATTTTTAGTAAGAACTTTCTATTTTATATTTAAATTTTTCCTTTATGAGTTTAAAAAGTGAAATATAACCTTTTTAAGTTATTCAAAAAGTACAAGGGATAAATAGAAAGTTAGAGAGAGAGAAAGGTATTTTGAGTGACTATAGAGAGAAGAATCATTTTCTAAGAAGAACCTTGATCTTCTACCACAACTAGATTTCATTCCTCCTTCTAAGAAGATTTGAGCTTGTGAACTTTAAATTTCTAAATGGCTTGTATGATTCCTTCTCTCACAAGAATGACTATATTAGTTAGACAAGTAAGCTAATAATATGATGCATTGGTTGATTCTTTGATCCTTTTGAAAAGATTTATAAGATTCATAGTGAGATCTCTGATGTTAAAATGAACATCACTTAGGTTTCCATGGATTCTTTGTCGAATGTCTTTATTCTGAACAATTCTTATTTTACCATTTTTTGAAATTGTTATTTAAACTTTATAATCATATATTATTTTTACTCATTTTCATTCAAAAAATATAAATTAATAACCCAAATATTTTCATGGACTTCATATTTCATTTCATCTTAACTTTTTCTATGATGTTGTAGATCTTCCAATGCTTCATCTAGAGTATGAATTTTCAAATCTACACATTGATCCCATAAGCATGAATAATTGTCTTTAGCTTTTTCAAGAATACCTTAAGATACCAAATCATTTTCATCCATATCAGTGATGTCTTATAAGTATCTTATTAGGCCTTTTCATATCTCAAACTCTTTCTTAGTTGTTATAATTTCATCTTCAATCTTCTCTTATCCAAAATTGACCAAGTCATAGGCTCTCCAAATCTCATCAAATGATTTCATCTCATCAATAAGTAATTATTCTACCCAAGATTCCATGACCTTTTCATGGTTGCTATATTTTCATATTTTGGAAACCATATCTTTATCAATTCTAAATTATAAGGTTGATGTAAGTTCACTTTCAAGAATAGATGGTGTAAATACAGTGATCATTTTTTTGATAAGTTTCTCTCAAATTTAAAATCCTTTTTTATGTATGCTAAAAGCATGCATACATTCTCTTCCAATTATTCTTGATTTTTCATCCCTTATTTTATCATATTGATTAACTTGGTCACAATCACTTTGAAATTATGAATATTACCTTTAGAAGTGGACTCTTTGAGATCAATTTTGTTGATGTTATAATCGGCCAATGTCATGTCATCTTGATTTTTGTATACAATAGGCTCAATAATTTCCATATACTATGTACCTAAAGGATCAATCATAAGCTTTGAAGTTTTTTTTTTTTTTTTTTTCTTAGGAGGACCTTGTAAGATATTGGCAACAATATTGAAATCAATGTCTATAGGTTTTAATAAATCCTTCTTATTGCTAATTAATTATTGTATCCATAAATATGATGTATCTCTTTGTGGTGTTACTAACTAAGTGCTTGAGAATATAAAAGGATCCATTAAATAATATGGTTCTAAAAGTGAGACAAGAGTATATCTACTGCTAATAGGTTGTTAAAGATCAACAACTTGTTGATTAGGGAGAACAGTAGGCTGATGTGGAGGTAGAACTAGAGATGAAGATGATGGAAGAGGTGGAGATAATGGAAGTAGATAAATCACTTATGAATTAATGAAAGATGATATAACATATAAAGGCAATGAACCTATATTGAAAGCTAATAAATATTTAATAGTATTATCAATTAGTAATGAATGATCCATATCTTACTTGACATTTTAAATACATATGAAGTAGTCTTATTGACTTAAATGTTTTGTCTTGGTGAATCACCCTCACATGTTTATTTGAGGATCTTATCTCTGTTAATATCTTCTCCATCTCCTCCTTCAACTTACATCCAAACTATATTTTCTTATGAATATATTGGTCCCAAAATATTGAGTGGTTGGGATAGAATAAGTTTGTTTATGCCCTCTCTAACTCCCTTCACATTTTGAATGACTCCAAAAATAATATTTATTTATATTTTTATCATATCAAGTTCTTGACCTCAATAGCACAGTCTACGTACATTACACAATTATTGTTAATTACCTTATTAACCAATTGATTGAGGGGATTAATTTGATATACACTTTATCATTAAAAAATTATTCAACAACATTGATGCCATCATCTTCAAAATATATCATACACCATTCAAACATGAAGTATTTCATCTATCCCAAGGCCATTTTTGACCATTCTCATTTCCTAACTTCAAAGTCATCTTCATAATATCCCCAATAGTTTTCAATTTTTTTAATGTGATGATAAATAGAACCTAACATGAGGTTGTTTTTCATGAATCCCTAGTTATCAAAATCAAGTCTTCTCATTTGAGGTTGAACCATAAAATATATCAATGACTTCTCAATGTTAAATGCATATCTAGTTTATTTAAAGATGAAGAAACCAAGGCCAATAGGAAAATTTATTTCTCTAACATGTTGAGTGAGACATTTCTTGTGTACCTCACTTAGTTGCTTACAAAACTTATTTAAAATTATTTTATCACTAGGACATCTTGGCAACCTAAGATGAATGCCTTCATATTTTCTAACTCAAATATAAGTGAACTTGGGGAACTAAATGAAATATCTTCCATATTTATTGATCAATGCAACTACTTCATTGGATATCCTTGTTTCAAGATTACCATCCATGGATCTGACAAGCATCATGGTGAATTCATCATACACCCTTCTAAAATTAATCTTCCATTTCTCATGAGTGATCTATGGAAACCTATCATATACTAGTGCACCAGGTATATTTATCTTTTCTTCATTCAAGCTTGGACAAATTTTGAGGGTTGCATTGAAGTAGACCAAATACAAAGTCATGTATAATTATTGTGTGGATTATAGCTTGGTAAATTGCTCATGGATGTTGATATATATTATTTTAACCTAATTAATGAATTGTTTTCTAGATTAGATGATACTTATGATCATGCACATCCACTTATGAAAAACATTTGTTATTTCATTTCTCATGACCCTATTCAAAAATGTGATCATATCTGACAATTCCTATTTGAAGTCATATCTATATAGATTTTTTACAAGTTTGATATTTATCATCTTTTTATTGGTCAACTAGGTTTGACTTGATATCTTTTCACATTTCTTTTAATTATCAACCCAAAATTATTGAGCAATGTCTTTGTTGATCTCCATATTTTCATCATGAGGTTAGATTACAAAAGTGATGCCTATAGAGAGTCCATCTAATTTATAAATTAATTGATGATTTGTAGATCTTGTCTCCCTCTTATTTGAATTGTATTAATTGACACACACAAACACTAAATATTCACATTAAAAGGATATTATAAATGTAGCAGCATGTGTAAGCCTACTGTCTAAAATCCATTATCCCATTTTGGTTTTTTTTTAGCATCCATCCTCTCCCAGAACTCATCAATATCCATGTTTTTAATGTTTTTATCATTGACATTGGTAATTGTTGTTTCCGTAATAGAAACAGGCTCATAACCCATGTACTTAAATTTCATCTTTGATAGAGTAGTTTAAAGGATAGTAACTTGGGCAAGAAAATTTAAGTTATTAAAGACAAGGTCAAGGGGAAAATGCTTTTACGGGAGAAATAGGTTCATCAGGATGGACATAAATCTCAACTCAAGTTCTTGTATGTTCATTTAGAATTTGCATATGAGGAGGTGAAAAAATAGGGTTTGACTATTTGCAATAACTGGTTCATGAAATTGGATTATCAACAAGGCTCAAAACATAGTTAAGAGGAATAAAAACTAAATTAGGATTGGCTTTAGTTTTCAAAAAAAAAAATTCTAGAGTTTCCCCTTATTTTTGTGCAAATGGAGGATAATACACAATCTCAAACAAAGCATGAAATTAGAGGAAAACATAAGTGTTTAGAAAACCAACCTTTTATATGGAGAAAATAGTAGCCACAAAAAAAATTGGTGGCTTCAAGATGCCTTAGAACCATATCTAGTTTGAAATGAAGAAGAGTTGTTGAGAGGGTTTAAATAATGAAAAATATGTTTTTATCTCAAAAGGAGCTTCATAAGGTTTTTATATTGGGTTTCAATCACTTTTGGATCATTTTGGCTATTATTTCACCAATTCAAGCTTTTAATACCCACTTTTCACTCTGTTGGGGTCCTTGAGACTCGATGTTATGTTTGTTGGGCTTCTTTCACCTTATCAGGTTCTAAAACCCAAGTTACTCATGGTAACATCCAAGATTAAATAAAGCCTCAAAAACCTATTTTAAAATGGATAATGTTTCATTTATCTATATTATTACACTATTTGAATCTTGATATATGTTTTATATTAGAAACACAACATGAATTATTGAAAAAATAATCAGGCTCAAAACCTCATATACCTTTGTGATGAGTTCCATGGTTTTCACCATGTTTATTCCTCCTTATTAGGTAAAACCCATGTTATTGAGTTGTAAGCCATTGATTATAGCTGATATTTGAAAGTTAAGCATCAATTGAAAAAAACTAATACCTTCACTATCTAGATGGGTTTCAAATGTCATTCAAACACTGAGTTGAGTTATAGGTTATTTCTTAACCTAGTCAGACATAGAAAGTTACTTTACATTATTTGATTAATTCATTAAAATCTACCATTAAAACCTGAGTTGGGATTTTAAAATCCATTTAGCATGTTAGGGTTTCATTTACTAATTTACAACTATTAAGAATGATTTTGAATAAACATTAACCCATTTAGGCTTCACAAAACCATTTTTCACTACTTCACAAGTTATTGAAATTTGTTTTGGTAATAACTAGGCTATGAAATCTACTTTGAATTTTTTTGATGTAATAACTAGGCTATGAAATCTACTTTGATTTTTTTTGAGTCATCAAAATCCACCATTGAAACTTTAGTCAGGCTTGTGAGATCCCTTTAACATTATAAATAGGGTTATCAAAACCTAAGTCATTAAACTGTGGGATTTGGATACCAATTAGTCAATGTATAATATGTCGTGAAACACATGTTTTGTTGATAAGTCTTGATAAATCTAATGATAGCTATTGGAAATGTCACTAAAACTCAACAACCACCTTAGATTCTAATGGGCTTTGGAATGTCATTTAAAAATTGTAAAATGTGTGTTGAAAAGCCATCAACCTAACTACATTTTGAAAGGCAATTTAACATACAAAATGAGTCATTAAAACCCAAGTAGGGATTTGAAAGCCAATTCAATATTATAAAACTTATTTTTATTATTATTTTGACTCATTCATGTCTTTTTAACTTATTTTATACTTTTAAATCTATTTTCCACTTTATAAAAACATTTTGAAATTTCATAAACCTATTCAGCTCGATAGAGCCATAATAGGTTGTGAAGACTGTGTTAAATTCTCACCATGTAAATCAATATTTTAAAACTTACTTACAACAATAAAGATCTTCTAAAATATGTTATGGAGACTAAAACCTAATCTAGACTATAAAATTCAATTCAATTTAAGTAGAACCACTTAAAATTTATAAAACTTCTATTGAATTTCAAAATCTGATTAGAAATAAATAAAGCATTTCAATATTCTCTATAGGGCAACTAACATTGATAAATTTATGACTCAAAATATTTTTCTAAATGAAATAAAAAAATAACTTATTAGGTCTAGATAATTTTACATTATTTTAATAAGTGTTCATAATAAAATTCAACTTGGAAAACTTAGGTAAGATAAAGCAAAAATTGAAAAAAAAAAATCAATTTTACTGATAAAAACTGGCTCTAATTGGTAACTTTGAAATTTAAAGTATGAAGGATAACTCCAAACTTTTATTTCATAGACAAGTGTTTAACACATTGGGTAACAAAGTCATTTGCAATCATAACAAATATTTTGATAGATAAACTTTGACAAAGACAAGAGGAAGCAAACAAGAGACCATAGGGAATGGGATAACACAACCAAAATAACTAAAAATAGGAAACACAAAAAAATCCTAAACTCGTGTATTTACATGTAATAGACAAAATGTTTTCATTTCAAATAATCCTTAAAATAGCTCCCATTTTAGGGTAGGGGAAGATTTGTATTGTCTTGGTAAGCCAAGTAGAATGTGTTTTCTTCATAGACTTGTCTAATTTTTATCAGACTTGTCTATAATGAATCAAACTTTTCATGGTTCCCTCCTTTTGTGCCATAATAAAAACATATATCTAACTTGAAAATCCCTTCTCTTCACCTCTTTTTTAATAATGTTTTGACTTAATATTGATATTTTATAATCCTATCAAAAACATGCATTCTTTCTTCTTCAATATTTCTCAGTTACATAATTCTCTTATCTATTGAGCTCTCAAATTTTTGATTTTCAATTACTCTTTTCAATTGAAATGCAAGTAGTTTAAGTTTAATAAGTATCATAACATTTATTCCATACAAAATTGTAAAGGAGACATCCCAATGGCTTTCTTGGGAATGATTTAGTCTACCCATAATGCATCATACAAGGTCTTGTGCCAATTCCTTTGATTTTCATCTATGAGCTTATGAATGATGGTAACAAGATATGTTTATTTAGATTATGCATGACCATTTCCTTAAAAATATTAGTCATAAGAATGAGACAAGGATATTCTATAACCATAACAAAATCCAGCCAACTCAACTAAATAGAAATTAGATGCATTATTAGTCGCAATCTTTTGAGGAATACCATACCTTACTAGAATATTATCTTTGATAAATTCATAAACTACCTTCAGAGTTATTTGCTTAATTAGAATTGCCTTAACCCATTTTATGAAATAACCCATCACTATGAGAACATGTGTATGGCCATCACTTGAATGACGATTCAGTGTTCTATTTAAATCTATTTCTCATTATTGAAAGGGTTCTTTGTTACAATTGGCTTGAGTGTGAAATATGCAAGTTATGTCCTACCAAAAAAAATTTGATAAGCTTCACATTTCCTTACCCATTCATAGGCATCTTTGAATAAGGATGGCCAATAATAATGAGCTCTTAGAATCTTGTACATTGTTACTAATGAAAAAAATGACCAGTAAAGGCTTGGTCATGAAAGTCTTCAAGAAGTTTCTTTTGTTATTTGTCCACACATCTTAGAAAGAATCTATCAATATTATTTTTAAACAAAGTGTCAACCCATATAACATATTTACAATTTATCATCCAGATGTAGACAATATTCTCCATACATCATTAAAAATGTAATGTTTGAATACCACTCATCTGTAGAGTGAATGAATAAAACTAATGGTAATTTATCTATTTCATGATCATCTTCACCTAGGATAGTAGGAATTGTCTTGTTGTCAGTTTGTTCTACCATAATATAACATAATCCTTTGCCTCAGAGTAGCTTACTAGGATTGATTTCTATATCATATTATTGAAATTTTGTGATTTAATTACCTCTTTTTGAGCCAAATTATTATTATGTTAAAATAGATTTCATGACTATATCAGGTACCATCATGATAGAGTGACAATTTAGATTGTAATACCTAAATTATTTGACTGCTTTGACAACTGCATATGCATGATTTTTAACAAGAGGGTATTTGATTTAATATTATTTGATACCACAACTCATGAAGGAAATTGGTGATTCTACTCCATCATTATTCTGAACCAGAATGACTTAAAGAGTATGGGTGGAGGTTTAACAATATATAATTAAGTCTTTTTTGAAATCAAGACACACAAAAGTAGGTGCATGAGCTATTTCATTCTTTATTTTTTTTGAAATCATCTTTTCCTTCATTATTCCATTTGAAATAAGGTTTACCTCTCATCATATCAGAAATGTCTCTTATGAGTTTCATGAAATAAGGTATGAACCTTCTTAATAATTGTACTTTGTTGAAGAAGGAATGGACTCTAGGTATGTTGGTTGGAAAAGATAGTTTCTCAATTGCTTCAACTCTCTCAGGATCAATCTTGATTCCCTATTTTGAAACTATATGCATGAGTAACTTACTTTCGATTACTACAAAGTTAAACTTTTTTGGATTCACATAAACAACATAAAGATGACATATATCTTTTTTTTAGATCATTGAAGGCAAGTTCCATTTCTCTTTGAAACATTGTTCCTAATTTGATGATACCAAAAGGAATTATTTGATATGTGAATGTACTCTAAACAGTGGTGAAGGTAGTTTTGTGATGATATTTTTTAGCTACCTCAATCTATTATTGTAGATGATATTTTATGTTTATATAGCACCTCAGTCTTTTACACTTGGAAAACTCATACCTTGGTTATTTCTCTTAGCTATACACCTTCCTTACTTTTGAAAGCCTTTTGCACCTTATCTATATTATTCTCTTGGACTATCTCTTAGTCTCAGTAGTCATATATTGATGACACAGACATATTAGCTTGCCCAAAAATTTTAAAATGTACTTATCTTACACCCCTACAAGTTTTAATCTTATCCCTCTTTTTATACTCCTTAAACACTAATGTCTTGGATAGATAGTAGCATCGACATTATTGTCCTACCCCAATGTAAGTGTCTAGTGCCCTAAAGTCATCCAATTCTCAAAATAAATGTATCTAAATGGTTATCCTAAGTTTTTTAATGTGAGTTATCTTTAAATAGGATTGGTGTGAATATAATATCAACTCTCATTCATTCCTCACCTAGAAATTAGACCAAAGAGACCAAGGCACTTATCAAAATCACTCTATCAAGCATTCAATTGATCAAAATCTTCACTATTTCCATACTAGTCATAGGTACAACACATCTATAGATTTTAAGTACTAAAGGAGTAGTCATAAGGTCTTATTTTCCAAGTTACAAGCTAGGTCACTATTTTACTTGATTTACACACATTGCATGGTTCACACATGTCAACACGTAGTAGAGAACTACATGAGTTTGAGGCCCTTTTTTGTAGTATTAGCTATAAAGGAAACACCATTTGATAATGGGTTCATTGGGGTCAGCTCGACATTATGTGCCTACTAACCTATTTTTCCCCAAGTTCACATTAAATATGGAAAGATAGGGTTTTTCCATTTCAAAAGGAGTGACAATCCATGATTTAGATCTAAATGCACCAGAGTGAAGACTAAGAAAAACCCAAAATCATCAAGGTGGTTGCATCTTATTTAAATATAAATTATATACATGACACTAGCATCAAACCCAAATATTAATATTAATACAACCATCCCAAGATGACATTATTATCTAGAGAGCCAGAGACACTAGATCCATAATCTAACAATTGTTCTAGAACTATCTTCCCACTTGATTTTAGCATGATCCAAATCCAACTCTATATTAGCATTAGAATAAGATAAGTACATCACTTCTTTGTCATGTATATATCTAACATAGTTTTACTTTTCATTAATAGCTTATCTTGATTTAGTAAATCCAATTTATGGTATATCTAAATTTAACATCTAATTGGCCTATTATAGATCTAATATTCACCCTTATTCCCTATCATTTATATATTCTTAACCCTATCTACCCAAGAGGATCCACATCCAAAATTAGGGTTAAACATTTGGTGAACCCAATATTTGAACATAAAACACTATGAAAAATTAGGTTTTCTCATTGATTTACTTTGTTGAAAATTTTTAAATTTCATTTGTCAATCAATAGATAATGCTAGTACAAAAACACATTTCTAAATGGAAGATCAAGAAGCATTGATCACTCATCTCAATAATAACAAGGGCTTAATAGATGTATTTTTTTATGTTATAAGAGATGAAATAAGTAGACAAGATAAAACCAAGGTTACCTCACCTAGTAACAGTAAATCCTTAGAAAGTAATGTAAATCAACCCACACTTATTAATCCACCTACATCTAATGGGGGCACAAATTATGTGTTTAAACCTTTGTTCCATAAAACTACCAATGGTTTCAACTCAAATACCAATTTTAATGCCTATTAAAACCATGTTTACATCCCCTTTGGTAATAACTCCGATGGATAATCTAAATCCTAATTGGTCTACAGTTCAATCTCTTCTCCAAGTTATCAAAATCTTGGAGGATAAGGTTACAAACATTGAATAAAAGGATTTAAATTATTCACATGCCATTGACTCACAATATGTGTTGCATAACCCTCTTACACTAGAAATATTTGTACACCCTTTTCCAACTCATTTTATTGTACCTAAGTTCACATTCTATGATAGCAAGTCTAATCCGGAGCAACATCTTTGATTCTTTTTTTTTGCATGCCTTGATTATGCCTCTAATGATAAATGTTTGACCAAATTATTTCAAAGGAACCTCAATTACTATGCTTTGAGATGGTTTTAAAACTTACCTCTCTAATATATGAAATCATTCAAACCTCTTTCAAATCAATTTTTGGTACATTTTTATATTAACATTACCGAAAAGGTTTCCTATGCTAAAATTACAAAGATAAAATAAGGAACCAATAAACCTATCAATGAATATGTCTTAAGATGTAAGACAATTCTAGCCAAAATGACCAATCCTATGGTAGACAAATATTTACAATATATATTCAAGCAAAGTTTTATTTCTCCTTTACATGAGTCCATTATTTTCAAGAAGTTTCAATCTTTTGATGACTTACGCTATGTTGTACGAGACCATGAAATGAATTTTATTTCATTGAATAAATTCAAATATGTGGAAAACATACCAACTACATCTACACATAGTACAAAATTTACAATTAAACCAAGTTATAAGGTAAAACCTCTTAAGCATAAAAAAGAAACAACCACCACATTTAATGCAGTTTCACAGCAGCCTAATCATCTTGTTTTATCTAAAGCATCAAGGAGACAATATTCACATTTACCTAAGCCTCCTTCTTAATTAGTCCTATGGTTGATAGAGTGTCATCTTATATCTTTCCCTCCTCTTATATATTTTGATATAAATATACATTTACCTAAAGGATATGATGAAAATGCTTATTGTGACTATCACCAAGGCCTTGGGCATTCTACAAATAGATGTTTTACCTTGAAGAATAAGATATAGGACCTCATAAATGACCAACATATTACATTTGATGATCTTTCAAATGAATCAAGTTCACAACCTAGTGATCACCATAAGTAAAAGATATTTAACAACCCTTTACAGGACCATTCTAAGAAGGAACCAAAAGTTCAAATGGTATATAATTCATATCCTCCTCCATCAAATTATGGACACCCAATAGATGAGATTATTGGTATTTACATGCAACATAAACCTCATATGGTTTAAAAACATTCCATTTCCTTCAATGATAGTGAAATTAAGGATTTGAACTTTGATATTCATTCTCTATTCAATTGATCATACCTTGATAAACACCCCATACATAATGTTATGATTGATAATGGTACAAGTGAAAATGTTTACACCATGATATTACTTATGCATTTGGGTTATACTCATCATGGTTTAAACCTCACTACTATATCAGTTAGAGCATTATATGGGACCTCCTATAAAGTTCTTGGTGATATTGATCTACCTTTATAGGTTGGACCTGCACATGTGGTTACTAATTTCTTAGTTATACTTTCTACAGGTGTATTTGGCATGTTGGGATGAGATTTGATATATACTCATCAAGTAGTACCTTATACAGTTTATGGGTGTGTTAATTAAATTCATGCCAATTAGGTAATTATAGTTTCTAATGCTCCATATGAGCATTCTCTTAAAAAATATAAATTCATACCCAGAAAGTTAATTATTAAGCCTTTAAAGTTAATCGATTGTAAAAGGGTAAGCAATAGGCAATCCACTTTACTAGGCAAGTAGTACATGAGAGACCTTTACATCAAAAATAGACAGTGGGTACCATAAAATTCTCATCTTTCATGCACCATATTTATATGTCTAGAGTACCTAAACATGTTCCTACTATTTATATTCTAAATAAACCATAGAGTACACATATATGGGTTCTAAGAACCCCTATTATTTTTATTGGTACTTTATGATGTCATATTCCTATTATACATACATCAAGCATCATAGATATTATAGTGTTATATATTTCTCCTATACATGTTCCTTAGTAGTACCACCAATTTTTTGTAGCAGGTTCTCAATGGAGAGATACCTATGATCATCCTTTCGATAAAATCATAGGATGATCTTGTCTCTTAAAAAATACAAAAAAGATCAAAACATTCAAAAATCCAAAAACATTTTTAGAACCTACATGTTATATTATCTCCTTAGAATTTATGTGTTAGTTCCATGTTGAGATATAGCATATCATTTACTTTTACATGCACATCTTCAGGCATACACAGATACATGATTCTATACACTTATGGGTGTTTGGATTTCCCTATACTCACATTATAAGTACATTGGTGGAATCCATCTTCTATGATCTTGACACTTTTAATTTATATCATTATATGGTCCCATCACATTATCATGATTGGGCTCTTATATACTTGTGTATGCCTTATACATACTTATATCTTGCACATGGTACTTGATATGCTACACACTTGACATTTTTTTATAAAACATTTTATCCATGAGCTACTATGATATGTTTATATCGATTGATTATGCTTTTACTTTATACACTTCATTGATTGTTTTGCCTTGATATTGTCTTGCTTATTCAAGCATTTGAATATGCTCCATTGTATGTGGCCCTTGTTCCTATATTTTCCCTCTTGGATATTTGAATATGTTATTTATTGTTGTATGGACATTTGAATATGTCATTATTTTATTTGGGGACATTTTACTAAGTCGTGTACATTTAATTTTATGGCATTTAAACATGCCCCTTATTTGTGGTCTCCTAAGACCTTTGTATGTTGACTTCCTTTTGGGTGCTCTTGTGTGTGTTCTTGTTTACTTCTTGAGATTGTGTTATTACCATCTATATTTTACCATGATATTTATTATGAATCTTAGTCCTAGATGTGATTATATTGGTTCTATGTGCTTCAATGATACATTAACCTATGCACATTTTTCTACAAGTTACATGGTTTATTCATGTAATATACATCTATATGGTTAATTCTTCTATTAAGGTGAGGTAACTAATAGGTATTATTCTTACCTAACCTAAAATGGTGGCATGTCATATGGAAATGGATTCCACACATTCATATTTTTTAGATTCAGTGGGGGCATGCATTGGAAGCATGTTCTCCATACTCATTCAGTATTTATTACTTATATCATTTTATAAATTCATTAGGGATATTTCATATGGACATGGAATATAAACATTAAAAAAAATCATATTCAATGGGGGCATGCTTTGGAATCATGCTATCCACACTCATTTAGTATGGTACTTATATCAATACACATATTCAGTGGGGGCATTCTTTAGAAGCATGTTATCTACACCTATTCAATATTTAGCATCTCCAATTTATAGTGGGGGTAGCTTTTGGAAACATGTCCTCCACATTGGTACTTATATAAATTTAGCATGTATCCATATATAGTGGGGGAATTCTTTGGAAGCATGTTCTCCACACTTACATAATTATAAAAATTGGCCAAAGCACACAGTTAAATGATTTAGATTCACAATTGTGGAAGAATTGTATACATTGGTATTATTGTTATACATATTTTCAACATGAGACATATTTAAGGTACATATGTTATGAAACATATGCTTAATATTGTAAAATCCAAATCAAGTTAAAATTCTAAAACTATTACACATACAAATACCCCATGGACTTTTATGAACTTTATCGAACCAATCTACTACAATAGTTGGTTTACTTTTTGGTATGGTTGAGGTGATAAAATCACTCAATATTTCCAAGTTTTTAGGTTGGATCTGATTGTATCATCTAACCTCACCAGGTTATAAGTATCATTGGGTTACATGATTGAGCTAATATCAACTTCAAGGTGGTAACTCACTTTTTCTCTAAATTTAGGGGCATGTGCCTCTCTCTCTCTCTCTCTCTCTCTCTCTCTCTCTCTCTCTCTCTCCATATATATATATATATATATATATATATATAAGGGACAAATGGGGAAGTAGGGAGATTTATATAAGAATGACCTAATCTTTAGGTTTTTTACAAAGGAAATACATGATTCAAGCATAGTGGATCTTATAGAGGGCACACATGACATAGCAAGGAATGACTTTTTGGAAGATATACTTTTTCTAACACAAAGCAATCATCAACATCATTGGTTGGGGTCAACTTAGGGGAATATACTTCATTATCCCCTATGGGATTTAGGCAATGGCTCCACATCTCCCTCTAAGGAAAATACAAACTAAATGAAGGGACATATTAGTAAAAAAACACCTACATCCTTGGATACATCTACCACTCCTCCAGTTACCCATAAAACAAAAAACACAGTTCAAAGAATATGAAAAAGAAAACAAAAATGTGTGAAGATCGACAAATACCACCTATAGGTCATCATTGATCTACTTCTATACAAGGATAAGGTCATCTTTCATATAGAACAAGATCCCATTGTAAATTTTCATGGGAGGATGTACAAGGATTTGGAACTAATTAGATGGATATAGAACACTCTGAACCCTATTTTGGGCTACTCCCCCAATGCACAAAGAGGAGCACAAGGTTATATCATATTCATTTTCAATACTATTGAAGATCATCAGAGGATAAAACTTGTAGGTCCATGGTTCTAGGGAAACTATACCTTAACCACATAAAGATGGCATGAGGGATTCGACCCATATCATGAAATAATCCACACTATGGCTTTATGGGTCAAGCTACTTGGTCTCCCCATCAAACTATGGGATCAATAGATATTCAAAATCATTAGGGACACTCTCAAGAAATTTATCAAAATAGAAGTAGACACTATCAATTACAAAAATATGGTTGTAGCTATTATTTGTATTGATATGTATATATCACATGGCTTACCAGGCAAGATGGAGATCATTGTTGGGGAACACATCATCAAACAAAACCTTGACTAAAATAGTGTCCCTTTTAGATGCACATAATGTACAACATATAGACATCTAAAATATTTTTTTTCAAGGAAAATGAATGATAAGTAGGATGGCTTATAGAATAATAGTACTAGTAGAGGGCCAGAGGTTGGAGACTCTCAAGTCTTTATTAGAGTTGAACAAGCGACCCACCACACAAGAGTAGCTACAAAAAATGAAAGGATGAAGATAGAGATATAAATAGAACCTAATTATGAAAATATTCCAATGGAGAGCATAAAAATTCCCATCCACTCCACTATTGATCCTTTGTGTAGACATAATGTGTCCTCCCTACCTAAATTAGGACACAAATGGTTATTATCACAAGGTATTGTAAAGGAAAACTCTTCTCTATCAAATGATTTCACTAATAATATTAAGGGGGAATACATTATCAACTCCATGACTCACAGAAAGTTGATATTATAGATAAAAAAAATAATCCTCAACCCTAGTGGCTCAAATGAGAAGTGGGATTTGGTTAGCATAGAGTAGATCCTTGTTGATATTGTTGGTTGAATATTTTGTCGATCAGCCTACTGATAAACAAAATAGGTCTGATCAGCCAAAGTAGGAAGATTGGTCATCCAAATGTGTAGGTTTACCACATCAAAAGGGGACTAATCTCTCCTCTCATCAAGGGGAGGTTCCCTATAGATATGATATATATATATATAGAAAATAATACTCAAGGGTAGGATAAACCATCCATCTCTCTTTCTTCAGAGATAATGCATGTAAATCAAAGGAAAAATCTCAAGGGAAATGACAAAAAGCACTCCTCTTCTTTCAGAAGTACTATTTAGCAAACCACAAGAATACTCCTAGTACTAAATGCAAAATGTAACCAAGGACGTAATAACCAAAAAATTGAGATGTATCACAAAGTCTCCACCTAAATTGCCCAAGAGTGAGATACGAAGGACAATGAGGGCACAAAGTCATCCCAAGGTCCTTTACACAAAAGTGAAAAGAAAACACACTAAAGGCAATTGTGGGGGCACAAAGTCTCTCCATAGTTGACTTCAAGACACCTTCCTGACTACTTTTTGTTAGGTTGTGGAGCTAAAAGCTTCACCAGGATGCAAACAGGAGAAGTTACGAAGGATGCAGAGTTGCAGGTAGTTGCAAAATTAGTTGCAGGGAAGCTGGCATCAGTCAGATAGCAAAGAGGAAGCAACCAGCGTCAATCACCAGTCGGCTGACATCGGTCATGGAGGAGCCGATGTCGGCAGCCTATGTGAGAACAAGCAGTTTGCATGACGAATCTGGGAGAGTCTATTTTTGGACCGTTAGTTTGCATGTTGAAGGCTAGTCATAGTCTTGAGTTGCGAGTCTAATTATTGTAATTAGGCTAGTCTAATTATTGTAAGCATGAGATCTATATATGGACTCATGGGTTGTATTGTAATTTTGTAGCTAGTGAGTAAGAGAGCAATAAGCTCCTTCAGAGAGAAGAGAGCAATGGTGCGTTCCTCCTAGTGCCACAGTACCAAGGTGGGTACTGGTTTAGATAATTAGAAGGGTTCTTCGTATGTGTATGATCTTGGTCAGCATGTGTGCATGACTTTCTATAGGAGATCTACAATGGTGAATAAGGTCTAGTGATTTGCAGGTAGCAGCAGAGAGCAGGAGATCTACTTGGAGTACCGTTGTGTACTTGGTGAACTGGCAGCGTGTTACTAACTGGTTGGAGAGGTGAACATCAATTATGTATTGGAGTTGATTGTTGTGACCAAGAGAGAGAGGGAAGAAGGTCTTGAGGTGTGGCGAACCTTTGAGGTGGAAGAAGAAGTGGCATCTTCTTTATTGTATATTCTTCTGAGTGATTATTAATACAATTGTGTATTATCTCTCAATTCTTGTGTTGTTTCATATTTCTAGTTACTTATTGATTCTGGTTAAATTTCATGTTTAGTTACTAATACAAGAAGTAATCATATGTGCTCTAATTGGTGGAGCAAGATCCTGACTAAGTAGGCATCGGAGCATGTTTATTGTTCTAGGTTCCTGACACTTTCACTAATTTTGCTTCTTGAATTAAAGGAACAGAAAATATATTAGGGAGAAAGACATAAGAATAGTTTCCCCAACAACAAATATATCATAGCGCAAAGTCTAAAAATTCACTTGCTTTTTTATTCCAATAACAAAATATGATCAACAATCTGAGCTCAAAGTCTCAGTAATGCCTTCCAATTTGGGCAAAGTTTTGTTTCTGATTATCAGAGAGAGATCCTTTTTACAATAACAAGAGAGTCCCTTATATAGCCTCTTCAAAAAGGACTTGGGAATAGTAACACATCATTTTGCATTGAATTTTTTTAAGAAGACAAGCTAGAATTTAGGAGCATCTACCCATTTGCTTTTCTTAATGCAAAGAAACAAGTCACGCTATTAAAATTTTGCATCTTTCAATATCCACCTGGTGGTCTACTTCTAGAAACATATCTGATGTGCAAATGTTTTTGGTCCTTCCTCATCATTCCTCCTTTTCTAGTTAATTGAATCAGGTCCTTGATTCAATTTGATGTTCTGTTCTTTAGTTGCTTCTTGCTAGTCTTGGCCTTAAAGCCTTTGAATGCATTTGGGTCTGTGTTTTACAAGGATCAATAGTTATTTCATCATTGTGACTTTGACGTCTATGGGCATGTCACTTTCCTCAACAATTCCTTTGGCTTTGTCATTTAAGCTTTCCCAGAGGGGACCTACCCTTCAGACCTTGAGAAATGACCTACTTTGGGTCAGGAAGAGCCCCTTGCCAGGGTATCTGCCCTTCAAGTGGTCTTCAGATGGCCTTTGAGCTAAGTTCTTCTGGCGGGTCACTAAGTTCTTTGGATTTTCTTTAAGGCTTTTCAAAATCAATGGCTATTTTATGAACCTTAAAATTGACATTCACGCACCTATCAATACGTTTAAATTTCCAATGGCTAGTTCACCGTTCTTAACTTTGACGTCTTTGGGCGCATCACCCCGTAGACTTTCTTTGGCTTTCTTGTTTTGCATCCTCCTGAAGGGAAGGTGACCCTTTGGCTTTGGGAATGTGTCCTTCAATTTGGCAGGTAAGAGTCCCTCACAAGGGCACCTACCCTTCGGGGTCCTTCGGTGGCCTTTTGGTCTTTGGAGTCCTTCAAAGCTTTTCTCACAGACATTTTCCTGTGGACAAAAAGTCCACAAGAATTATTTTGGCTAGCTTTGTCTTTGGCCTTTAGAAATTCTTTCAGGATTTTCTCCTATGGACTTTCCCAAATTCCTTTGGAATTTTTGTCCGAAGGAATTCCCTCAGATAAAAAGTCTGAAGGAATTATGCCTTTGTCTTTCGACTGCCTTAAACAAAATTTTGAAAGAACTTACCTTTGTAGCTTCCTTAAAAATGACCCTTTCAAAGGGTGCTTTTGTTGACCAAGTGCCCTCCGTAAGGGAATTTGTCCTTTGGGAGGCTCTCTTGACCTTTTGCATTAAACCGCTCCTTTGAACCAAGCTTTGAACCAACCATTGTACCATTTAATGAACTGACTAAGTGAACCAAAGCATTAAACCAATTGAATTGCACCAACTTTGGTTCAACATTTCAATGGTTCATTCCCTTTGATTTGGCTAAGTCCTTTTGATCCTTGTTGAACTAAACACGTTGAACCTATTGAACCTTGAACTCGAGTGGTTCAATGGTTCAACGGTTTAATGGTTCAAGCCTCAAAAACTTATTCTTTTGATTGAACCTACTTATAGAATTCTTTTAAACTAATTATAGAAGCCTTTTAACCTAACTATAGAAGCCTTTGAACCTGAAAGTAGTTGAATTCTTGCTACTGATGTTGAACCTTTGAACCTGTTGAGCCTGTTGAACCAAAATGGTTCAAGGTTCAATGGTTCAATTCTTGCTTAGAAGCTTACTAATGAACTCTTTTGGTTTAACCTAGTCATTGAACTAACTTTGAGATTGCCTAAGTGTTGAAAGCTTACTTCTTTCCTACAGAGTCTATAGAAATCAACCTATGAAGCCCATTAAACTTGGCCTGCAGAGTCCATAGATTTTCTTTTCCTGTAGAGTCCGTAGATTTCTCTTCCTGTAGAGTCTGTAGATTTAATCCTATAGAGTTCGTAGATTTTTTGAAAGCTTAAAAAATGAGGAATTTGAATGCTTAGAACAAATTTTGAGAAGGGCAGAGATTATTTTGGTCTGAGGACCAAAATAGTTCAAATGTTGTCCCAAAAATGAGTGATATTTTTGGGGGACAACAGATAAGAATGACAACGTAATGATGTATTTCAAGAACTATTTGTTCACTGATCACAATAGTCATTATGACTCTCAAATTATGTCACCCCTCATATAGATGTTAGTTTTAGATCAATAGACTGATTATGTTGACATGCCTACTCACCAATATGTTGAGATAGTTATAGATGTGGGGACTATGACTATTATGTAGTGCTCCTCCCATGAGGTTTCACTCTCCACCACACCTTCCTTGCTTAGGAGATATATGACTAGATCTCATACTAGAGTGACACTACAACATCCCCTAGATCCCTTATAGATTGGAGGATTGGAAGCTTCTTTGTTTCATTCACAAAAGTCTATTAGAGGCAAACCATCACATCTATCACTTGCATAGCAAGATATAGAACAAGAAGTCATTTCTATAAAATAACTTACTATCATATGGGCCCTTAGCAAAGTAGCCCAATAGGTGTTGACAAAATGATCATTACATCACATAACATAAGAGGCATTGGGATGGCCTTGAAATAATGATTCCTCAAATGGCTAGTGCTTAAAAAAAACCTTGTCTTTTATTACCAAAAGAAACTATGTGTACATATTTGGTTGCTAAACATCTATAAAAATGCTTCCCTAAATGGTCTTTCTTAACTATCAGCACAAATGGTAACTTGAGTGGGTTGGAAATTAGATGGAATGACACCATGGTATTTAGATCTAATTTAATAAATCCAAATTATCTACATGGGACTTTCTTCTCCAAAGAACTCAACATGGTTTTAGACATCCTAAATGTATATGCTCCAACTCAAAATAGAAAGGTTATCTAGATGGATCTCAAAAATATTGGTATTCTAGATTTGTCTCATCTCATATTAGATGGGGATCTCAATCTTAATACACACCTATCTAAAATATGGGGAGATCATGCTTGACCAAACTCCTTGGCAAACGTTTTTATAAATATTATGGAAAAACATGGACTAGTGGATGTTACCCCCAATCTCATTGATCCTACTTAGTCAAACCAATGCACTAGACCTCAAGGCATCTCAAAGAGATTGGAATATTTCTTGGTCAAAGATGCTCTTATTATTCAAATTAGTGCTTATAAAGCCACTACTCTAAAGTAACACACATCTAATCATTTCCCTATCTTGTTACATCTAAGTTTGGGAACCATGCAACCTCCCATACCTTTAAAATTCAATCCCCATTAGCTATTTTATGAGGATTTCATAGATATGATTAAGGGGTCATGGGATTCCTACACTGCTAATAAAGGTGAACCTGCTATCATTTGCTTGTAAATAAATCTCAAAAAGGCAAAATTTACTGCCATGGTATGGGAAAAAGAAAAAAATTTAGGATAGTGATAAGGGGCTCATGGAGGTGGAGGGGAAAATCAAAGCTAGATTTGAAGCCTTTCATATCAATGATTATAGGGTTGATACATTATAGGAGGTAAACACTTTGGAATAGGAAAAGGCCAAACTACTTGCTTAGAAAGAAGCAAAATGGCACATGAAAAGTAGAGTAAACTAGATATTCAAAGGGGATGACAACACAAAAAAATTTCACTGGCATGCTCTAACTAGATAGGCAAAAAACACTATCTAGAATATTAAGGATCAAAATGGGATGGATTGTTTAGATTTTACAACTATTTATAAGGCTTTTATCTTTCACTATAAATCCATCTCTGCTAAGTCTCCTCAAGAAAACATCAAAAATATCATGGCAGTGGCCACCTTTTTTGATGGTTGGGTCAATAAACAAAAAAATCGTGTTCTTCTCAGCCTAATCACCATGACCAAACTTCATAAAACCCTTCTTACCTTTCAAAAGGGAAAGGCCCCATGAATTGATGGGTGGATGATTGAGTTCTACATTAGTTTATGAGACTACATTGAAAATGACATCATGCATTTTAGGAATCATGATGCTCTAAGAAAATTCATGCACCTTTTTCCTCCACTTTTATTGCAAAGATCCCTAAGGATGACAATTTATCCTCCTTCGATCACTTTTGACCCATATCTTTGTGTAATTGTATATACAAGATCATCTCTCAAATCATTTTTTCCCATCTTAAATTAATTTTATCTACATGTATCTCACTTAAACAATTTGGCTTTCTAGAAAATAGGCACATTCAAGATGTTATTGGCACTACTCAAGAGGCCTAATATGATCAAAACCAAATATCATTTTGCTTTCTTGTTCAAACTCGACCTATCCAAAGCTTTTGATAACACAAATTGGCTCTATCTTAGGCTTATTCTCACTCAGGTTAGTTTTAACACACACATCATAAATTGGGTTGAGGATTACTACCAATGTACCTCTTTTGTGGTTCTGATAAATGGCTCTACTTCCTCTTTTTTTTCCCACTCATGGGCTCTAGCAAGGTTTCTCACTTTCCCCACTCCTATTTCTGATTATTATTGAGGCTCTGAGTAGGCACATAACCCATGAACACTTTGTTGGAAACATCATGGGTGTTAAGATTGTTATGGATACTTACCTCTCACATATTATATTCATTGATGACATACTCATTTTTGGAAATGGTGCCCTATAGGAAGCAAAGTGTTTGGATCGTGTCCTCAAAAGCTTCATTGATGCTACTATAATGGAGATTAACATGAAAAAATCTACTTTGTACTTCTTTCATATTGCACAATCTACATAGAATATCATCCATATCATGTTGTCTTTTCCCATCCATGACTATGGTGAATGCATAAAATACTTTGGCTTCTTTCTAAATTCAAATGACTATCATGTCAAAGATTGGCTTTAGCTTGTAGATAAGTTGAAATGATGTATTTCTCTATGGTGTAATTGTTGGATTTTGATGGAAGGTAGAATTACATTGATTAAGAGCACTCTTAAGGCAATCCCTATCTATTGGATGTCCCTTGCCTTCCTTCCCCGTAAGATAATTAACAACATCAGGCAATTATGCATGTATTTTATATGGTAGGGAAAAAAAGAAAATAAATGCATACCACTAATCAAATGGATCTTTTTATCATAACCAAAGTCAACAAGAGGTTGGGGCATAAAGGACCTTATATTATTCTCTAAGGCATTAGCTACAAAAGGAGCTTGGAACTTAATCACTAAACAAGGTCTTTGGTAGTTTTTTTACATAATAAGAATATACATCTACTCTCTACTTTAGAATGGATCTGTATGAGTACCAAGAGACACACCAGTGCTTCCCTCTTTTAGAAAGTAAATGTTATGAGTTTCAAGCTTATTATTTCTTCCCTATGTTGGGAACCTGGGGATAGATCTACCATTCATATTGGAATGAATGCAGTCATTGGCATTCTGAATGAGCCTCACTTCTTGGACTCACTAAATGTCTCCTTTTAACAAAAAAAACATTATATTTCTGGCATATGCCTATGATTCCACCTTATTGGGATGGTGGCACTTTGGCTGGAAATACATTGTAGATATTGGCATTAATATTTTGGACACCCCTCTTTGTGATAAATACCATGCTTGACTTATCTCTAGTGTTATCATCCTCATTGATAATAAGGATAAATTATATTGGGTTACTAATCTAATGGAGGTACATACTTTATAAAATTGAGATATAATGCACTTAGGCCTCTATGGCATATAGCACATACTCAGTGGTGGTGAAAAGTATTATGGCACTTATATACTCCCCCAAAGATAAATGTCCATTTTTGGCTTACACTTCATAATATAATATTGACTTAGGAAAATTTGATGCATAGGGGATGGATTGGTCCTAGTTACTACTCCCTTTGCCATGAAAACATTGAATTGCTTGATCATATTTTCTTATTTTTTAGTTTTTCAAAAACTATTTGAGATGTGGCCACATCTCCTAGATATTTCCCAAAGTGGGAGGGCAAAATTTTGGTTGATGCCTAGAATTAATGGCACACACACATAGGGGACTCATAGATTACTACAGAGCATTGCCTTTACACATATGCTGGAGTATATGGCTCACATGCAATAATGTTATTTTTAAGTATAATCAGCCTTCTCCCTTGAAAACATACTATAAATTTAGATCCTCTTTTTTTTCTATGCCCTCCAAGCACATCTTTGAACATCATCTCATCTTGTCACTCCATGTGGACTCTTCTAAGCCACATTGCTTTTATGATGGTGCATCATGTGGCAATATAAGATTTAGTGGCATAAGGGGATTATTTTATTCCAAAACCAAGTGATCTCTTTTCAAATTGGGATGGGGAAACTATCCAATAATTTTTTCAAGTTATATGTTATTATTCCTACTCTCTCCATTATTGAGGATTATGGAATAAATTATCTTATAGTGTACTCAGATTCAAAGTTGGCATGTGACTAGCTAAATAATCATTAATGATGTAAACATATTATTTTATCTCACCTTATCAACAAATATTTGCATCTTGCTTCACACCTACAATTCACTGCCTTCATCCACATTTTCAAGTAACACAACACCAAAGCAAACAAGCTGGCAAAGGTGGCATGTAACCTTGAGGTAGGTAATTTACACATGAAGGTAAAAAACAATGATGGAACATTCACTTGAAGGGAGCTACCCCTCAAATAATTTTTATTTTTGACTTCTTAGATCTAACATATATGGGTCTATTGTGTGTATCTTGAATACATCATTTATGAAGACACTAGGTCGAGGCTTATTGGCTTCTCTAAGAACTCAAACTATATTCTTTTTAAATCCTCTTTGAGTTTCTTTCTCATATTTTGAATGCCATTTGGAGGAATTTTCCAGTTGTATCTTTTTCAAAATATTGGAAATAAATATACCAACATTTTTGTTTGAAAATATATATATATATATATATCCTTGAATATATGCACATTAAAGATTTTATCTATATTTATCTTAATATCAATTTTAGAGCCTTACAATGATATATCTTTTGTAAAATAACTTTGTAATAGGCAAGGTAATTACATCGACACACAGGTGTAACCCTAAACCTTTTTATTTCAATTTTAATCTATTTCAAGTACTTTTAACCCATATTATATGTACTAATTTTACACTGTAATATGTTCTTGGTTGCAGGTCAATCACCAAAAAAGCACTCAAATTCAAATCAAGTAAAGATAAGTTGTGCATATACACCCAAACACTTATTCCTTTCCTTTAAATTATAAATTTAATTACTAGATTAAAGGGGGATAAATGTAGACAATATTTTATGATTATGTAGTACCTTAGCTTGTACACTTGGAAAACTCATACCTTGGTTGTTCCTCTTAGTTCTACACATTTGCTTTTGTAATACTCATATTTTCTTTATCTTATGCCCCTTATCCTATCTATTATTCTAACCAATCTTATATTGATGACACAAACATCTTAGCTTGCCTAGAGTGCTTAAAATGTATTTATTTTATACCTTAAAAAGTCTCAATATTATACTTGTTTTGCTACTCCCTGGAAACTAACATTTGGGATAGATAATAGTGTTAAGGTTATTATCTTACCTTGATGTGAGTGTCCAATACCCTAAATTCATTCAATTTTTAAAATAAATGTATCCAAATGGTTGGCCTAAGTGCTTTAATATGATTTATCTCTCGATAGGATTGGTATAAATAAAATATCAACCCTCATTCATTCCTCACCTAGCAATTAGACCAAAATTACTAAGGCACTTATAAAAATCACTCTATCAATCATTAAATTGATCAAAATCTTCCTTATTTCCATACCAATCATAGGTACAACACATTTACAAGTTTGAAGTATTAAAGCATCAATCATAAGGTTTTATTATCCAATTTACAAGTTAGGTCACTATTGTACTTACTTTAAACACATTTCATGATTGACACATAAGGGAAAAATACATGAGTTTGAGGCCCTCTTTTGGAGTATTGGAAATGTTGGCAGCACCCTTCAATAGCATGGTCATTGGGGTCAGCTTGACACCATGTGCCTAGTAACCTATTTTTCCCCAAGATCACATTAAAGATGGAATTATAGGGTTTTTCTATTTCACAAGAAGTGATAGTTCATGACCCAAATCTAAATACAACAAAGTAAAGGTGAAGTAAAACCTAGAAGCATCCAAGTGGTAGATGTTGACCATTTTTTCCCACAGGCCAACATGGGTCAACCCCCTATAGTCATAATCTTGTATAGAGGTTTTTTATAATGTCATGGGGTATGTTTTAGCTCATTTTATGTCATTTAATATGTCATTCTATCTTTGGTCATAGTCTAGATTGGTTTTTGTGTCATTTGGTGTCTTAGGGGTCATTTTAGGGTCATATACTCAAGTGGCAAGTCTTTATGGTGATAAATGCAAGCTAAGATCATGGAAAGGGTCCACTCAAGCCTTAAGGAGTCCATTTGGAGCTTCTAAATTTCATGAACAAAATTTATGAAGCTAGACCATCATCAAGACTTCACATGGAAACTAGAATGGAATAACTTACTTGTGCAATTTATAAATATGCTTAAAAAGTGGTGCATGACCATCAAAACATGCACAATCAATTTCCTTAGTTATAAGATCATGCTCTACATGTTTCATATCTCAATGAACCTTCTATCTTGAGATGTAATCCCTCAAAGTTTAACTTGTTGAGTCTAAGGAGCTAGGTCATCCAGGGCGTCAACCATAAATGAATGAACTAGCTCATTTGTGCATTTTTTATCTTTACTCAAAAAGCCTAATGAGCCAAAATATTATAGCACCATATATTTATACATACCAATATCATCCTCTGAAAGTTTCATGCCCCTGTGAGTTATCTAGATTGAGTTATGGAGATTTAAAGTTGGACCTATAGAGTAAGATGTCCACATAAATGTCAAAATAAAGCTCAAGCAAAACAAACCCTTTTGAGTTTAAATTTGATAGTTACACAAACATCAATAATAATCATGTGAACATCATTTTATGAGAGTTTAGATGTCAAATTTAAGCTTGTAAAATAGAAATTGGTTTTAAATAGTGGGTCCTAACAGATCTACCGGTCCACATTGCATCATACATCTTAATCCAATGGTGCAAAATGAGTAAAAAGGTTAAGGAGATTGAAAAGCTACCATGTGGCACAAATGTTAAAGCTAATAGACTGAAAAAATGATATTGAAACCAATTTTTTATTGACATATGGCATAATCACGTAAGGCTATAGACTGATAGTGAATCTTGAGAACCAATGTACATTTAACACATGGCACTAGCTTTGATAGAATTGATACGTCAAGGGAAAGATTGATGGCTCTCACTTGATCAAATTGATCAAGATCAATGGTGTGAGATGGGTCAATGAGTAAGTGATCTAGATCAGATATCGATGACCAATGAAATTAAATGTTGAGAAGCTAGGGGACTTCATGAGGTCAAACACATGACCAAATTCAAACCAAGGCAAGCTTTCAAGGATCATTGATCTACCATTAGAGCTTGATCAAATGTTATGAATTAGATGTAGTGATGGTATCCAAGGTGAACAAGAACATAAAGGGTGCCATTAAGGCTAAATATAGACCTCTAGTTCATATATGTGTGGTGTGTAGGGTTTGTTCTATAACTATGTTCACCATTATAGAAGGATTCATGCATCTATAAATTATCGATTTCAGCAATGATAGAATGGATCTATGTAGACTTAATAGGAACTAGGCATTGAGTAGAGTGTCATAATATAATGACTATAGGAAAATTTAATAGTCTAAGATTAGTTTTCCATCTATAACAGACCTATGAGCATGGGGACAAGTTAGATCATGATCCAGTTTGAGTAAGAGTTAACATTCCAAAATATTCCATGAAGGCATACATTTAGACCTTAATTGTTCCATATGTAGGACCAACTGCTTGAAAGGGACCCTTATCTCCACTGCACATGCCATGACAAACTAGTCAAGAGTAGGTAGCAACAAGACAAATTTCTAATAGATTCATCCAATTATTCTAACTACATTGATGCCATAACTTAGCTCAAAACCACTTGATCCCATCATTACAATCATATGGATCATCAGTGAAGGAATAATGAACTATTATAACTACTTGAGATTACCTAGATTAATCAAGAAGTTCTAAAGAAGCATACTAGTAGAAGCAATTATAACTATCATTCAAATGGAGTTGTGATCATTTGATTCCTTTTTATATTTATCTTTTCCCCTTCTCTCCTAAATGCTATAAATAGCTACCTTTTGGCCTTTATAAAAGAGTTCCACTCCATGTATGGCATAGTCCTACTAGAATGATGTCATATTTTAATTTTAACATTAATGCAGATATGATTTTGAGTTCTTGAATAATTTTCTAAGTGTGCAAGTGATGTATGATAATGCAAAGTGACAATTCTCTATCATTTCTTCCCTTATCCTTTTAGGTTTTTGTAATAGTTCATATTCTAATAGTTCATATGAAGTATTGTCAAGTGTATAAGCATGTCTTTTAAGTGTACAAAGAGCCTTAGTGTCTACAACTAACCTATATTTAACTTACCTTGGATAGCTCTCATGCATCTCACCTCCATATTGAAATACTCATGTTAGAATCCCTAGGACTCAGAAGTTAGTTTGTGTGCCTTATTTCTTAGTGTAGGAAAGTATGATGGTCATATAAAAAACATCTTGGTACATCACCTCCTTTAGAGTAGGTTTATTTCATGTAAATTATAACTCTTTTCCCCATAATCAACTAGTCAAGTAGGTGTGAGAATTTCAAGATACATATAAGGAGCTATCCCTTAAATCTAGAGGCTCACTTCCATTATAGGTACACCCGCATACCTATAATTGTTCTCATGTTGCCCAAATCTAGAAGAGGATTTAACACCTTCTTCTAGGGTGAGAGATTTGGTGACAATAGTTCTAACATTCCTGGTGGGACCAAGGTCCAAGAGATTGGAAATATTTTTGGGGTGTCTTTCCTCTATCAACGTTTGGAAGCAAACAACCTAGCACTAATGGTGACTCTAAATGATAACTTCTGGTTGTAAGTAGTCCAAGTATCTTTAGTTGAAGTTTTGATCATTTTTTTACATTTCCTTTGATACATGAGGTTGACATGAATCCCCAACATGGAATTCCTTATCATCCTTGCTATGAACCATAGTATATTGTCCAATGGTTTTATCAAAATGGTTATCATACCTATGAGCCATGACAGCCCTATAATCCTCCATTTTCTCCCATATAGACACCAAGTTATTGGACAACCCCATGAGAAAGGATACCAAGATACCTATCAATAAATGGCTCCCTATCAATCCTAATATTATCCCTATCAACCATTCCATGATGCCTATTAACCTCAATAGTACTCCTATGAGTCTTGCCATGAGGATTCAGATGTTTACATGAATTGTGCACAAAGGTAGTGTTGACTAAATTCAACCCTATATGTCAAATTAGGACCCCTATAAGTAAAAAATTTAATTTTATGTGTTTTACGGGTTTAATACAGATGTCATAAGGTGTTTTATAGGTTAATTAATGCCATTTAATGTTATCCTAGCCTTGGTCCTTAGTCATTTTAGTCCTTTTAGTCATTTTGAGGTCAAAAAGGGGGCATGTAATGAGTTTTATAGATTTTTTGGGAAGTGTGAAGGTTCTAAAAGGTTATTTAATGTTCCATGTGTCCTCACATGTTTTAATAAACTATTGGTAACTGAAAGTGGTAGGTGCTTCAAAGGAAAGAGTAGTTTTTTGGGGAAAAAGGTGAGTTTGGCACTTATACGGCCCATGGGGAAGTGTTACACATGGGAGAAGATCATATAATGTCCTTTCAGCTTCCTCAAGCTTAGTTCCATGTTTTAAATTCTATTGAAGTGTCATTTTTTTCCCAAAACCATTCTACTCCTTTTTGAAACTTCTAAGCACACATAACTAGTCTTCAGGTTTGTACTTGGTATGGAAATCAGGGGAGGTTTAAACACAAATGCCTTAGGGAGGTGAAATACAACTTATAAACTTAATTTCCATTTCAATATTTTGAATAATTATTTCCTATGGATTATGAACCATCCTCATGAAGTTAACTGTATTTTTTGGCCTACTAATTTATGCACCCTATAGGTTTTGCTCCATTTTGGGCAAGTCCATATGAACCAATTTCTAAGGTTGACTACAGATAATTTTAGATTACTTATATAATTATTCCCATGCTTATTTTCATGTTTTAATTTGTTTGGATAGGTCAAGTACATCAATGTTTCAAGAGAACCACCATTCTATGTTGCAAGTAGTTTTTCCTCTATGGGCAAAATCTTCATGCTTTGATCATGGTTTTAGGGTTATGATAGATCCATTTAAAATTTATAAATGTTATTTTTATTCCCCTTGACCTTTGAATCTCATTCTTCAATTCAATGCTCTATGAGAGTGTAGTTATGAACATCATACAGTCAACTTTTGCTCACTATTTACTTGTAACCATGGTGAGGCACGTGTATTAAAATTGTATGTCATGTTCACATGGGTGTATTTAAGGTTTTTATCCTTGGTTTATCCTTTATCATCATTAAAGATTGGATAAATCTTTAATTTTATTCAATAAATGGGAGTTGTTGCAGTCATGAGCAACATTTGTACACCGTCTACTATTAGTAAGCACCTACATGTGTCTTCATAAGGAATTTCATGTTGAGGAGTTTTAAACTGAGCTAGTTTTTTTACTATGAAAAGAATCTATTTTGTCATGTTTGAGATAGTCTTATAATTATTTAAGGCCCAAACACAATGTATACTACCTAATCCTCATACTTACTACCTATACCTTGAAAATGTCCACTTGCTTGTAGGTGCTTGCAGGGAGTCAAAGGTGTCATGAGGAGTGTTTGACAAGTGGTGACACACTCATTAAAGTTTTAGAGTTATTTTGACATTATAATACCTATTTTAAATTTTAATTTACAAATTTAATATGTAAACCATGTTCAAAGGATCTAAGGATTGTTCTCAAGGATCAAATCCCAAAACATGCAAAATAAAGGCCTAAAGCATTTTGGTGAAGGTCATATGACAAGGTTGAAAATGAATTTGTATGCATCTTATGAGCATTAATTTTAGCCTCTAGGTAGGATATGAACTTGGAAAAACATGGACTAAAAACACCTAATATAAGGTAGAATTTTGGGGGATCAAAGATGCCTCTTGAACCACTAAATTTAGGTAGTATACCTACAAGATTTGGAGATGTAAGATGACTTTTGTCACCCAAAGTTACAACTTCACCTTGCCACCATGTTTAAATGTTTCCAATGGTTGGAAAGAATAATTTTTATCTAAAATACACTTAAGGAGGATAATGCATGGTGTTTTTCTTCTTATACCACCTTCAGTCTGTACATAGGCCTAGTGAGCACTTACAACCAGCCAAGGGTAAGGTTTGAGAAAGTGTTCATTATTGTGGACCTAGATCATTATGAGAAATTTTTTGAAAATTATAAACAAAATCTAGGTTAGATAGTGAAGTTTTTATCAGGTTAACACCTAAAATTACCCTTTTATTCAATAATATGCATGTACAGCCACTATGTTGACTGTTACAAGCAGTGAATGAGAAGGTAGTGTTTCCAACATATAGTAGCCTAAATTTGAAGCAAATAGGCATAAAAAATGTCAAATTTAATTTTTAAACTCTAAAGGGATCATATTAATTAACTTAAATCTTTATTCATGAACATATGGATGACACCTATAGGAGTTTTAACCTACAGTTGACTATGACTAGTTTTTACAAACAATAAGTAGTTTTGAGCTCTAAGTGATGGCCTAGACTAAGTAAAGTGAAAAAATGGATCCAAGAAAGTATAAAATTGTCCTATTGGATTATAAAGAAGATTTTATGCACTATACTCAATACATAAAAACACATGATCACCTACAGGCATCACCCCAAAGCAAAAAGTACAGTCAGGTAAAAACACATACTCTTGATCAGTCAAGGGGATAAAGGAACATATAAATGGATGGATTGATTAATTGAATATTATATCACCTCCATAAATATCATGAAAATATTCATATTATTTTATATTAGGAATCAAGCTAAGGGAGATATCTCCAAGGTAATAACACACAATCTAAAGTACAGATCCTGCACACATTATTTTGTATAGTCTATTTTAGGTTTTAGGAAGGTTGGAGGGCCAAATGACCTATTATAGGGCTGAAATTTTGTGTAATGAGTATTCATAAATTTAATAATACTATAAAATATCCACCTTTAGCTAATTAAATAGGGGAGTTCCCTCTTTTTATCTCAAATAGAGGGCACTCCATTTAGGTACAAACCCTAGTAGTTTTGGAAATGGAGATGATATGGTGAACTAGGAGAAATTTAAACCTTCCAATAAGGTTTAGGAAGATTTAAAACACAAATACTAACATAATAGACCAATCATAGAAGGATTGAGCTAAACAAGATGTCCTAGACCCTCAAAGTTATAGTCAAACCTACTTGGGCAAGGTTAGGCCTAAAAGCCAAAAAGAGGGTCATTGTTACTTCCACCCTAAGAGGATAATTATAAAATATTTAAACATGTTTTTAGGTTAAATTAAAAGGTATTCAAGATATTTATATTCAATTAAAACCATCAAAAATTTATTTTGGGCTTTATGGTGTAGACAAGCTTGTTGGGTAGGTTTAGGCCTATAATCCAATGAGGGGTCAACTTCCTTTCTAACAATGGAAGATAATTCCAATTCATTTGGGCATGTTCATATGGTTTTAATATAGTTTTTTAATGCTTTTTTTATGCAAATCACAACAAGTCCTTTTTTGAGCCCAAAACCAACTTAGACCTGTAAGGAACAAGAAAACAAGCTCAATAAAGTGATTTCAAGTGCTCATTTCTCTCTTGATGTTTTGCATGGAGGAAAATGGAGTTTATGGAGGTTAATAGGGTCCATAAATATCATTTTTTTCAATTATTTTTAAAATCCAATGTTAGGACTTTATAAACAAAGATTAAGAATGAAAATAAGCCTAAAACCCTTGCTAAACCCTTGGAGTGACCAGTTTGGATAAATGAGGTTAGAAATATAATCTAATGGAATAGATTGCTTAGGATGATGATTTTAAATTTTATAGGACTATTTTAGGCTCCCTACCATAATTTTGAGTTATATAGATAGGGTAAAAAATAAGATTTTCTTGATAGTTTTATGCATTGCGTAGGTTGTAAGAGGTTTCAAGAGATGCCAATCACATGGAGGTAATTATTAAGACATAAGATAACTCCACATATAAATTTCATTCATTGAAATAACTTTTAAGTTCCTAAAATAGTTTCGTCATCTCATCCAGTCAAAACTGGCGTAGTTAATAAGCTAGTGAGGAAGATGGAAAACTTTAAGTGGGGTGATTTTAAGGTGTGCCTGACCTTTATAAGGCCATGGATGGTCTTAACACTTTTAATCCACTCCCTCCTATGTATTTTAATGGTAAATTTATGATATTTTGGAGGCCAAGTGTGTAGGGTACATGAAGGAGTTTTTTATACTACATATGATGATGGCTCATTCTCAGATGGTTCTAGATGACCAAGCCTACAACCAATGCATGAAGAGTCACGTTTGATAGCCTTACCCTTAATTATAATCATCATACCCTTCTCTAATCAGTTTTTGGATGTTCAAATATGTACAAATCATGAAGTAAATTTTTTGAGCTAGAATAAGGAGTTTCATGCCACTTTACAAGAGTTTCATGCCTTGTATGGACACTTGTACTTCTTCACCTTGCATGGTTCAACCCACATCCTCTTCTCATGCAAAAGTAACTAATTTTATTATCTTTACAAGTGTCCTTCTAACCCTTGGACTTTTCATTTCTCCTCTCTCTTTAGTTTTATAAGAACTAACCATTTTGGCCATTATAATCTATGTTCCACCTGAGTTTGGCAAATCCTACTCATTTGCATACCATGTGATCAAAAAGACTACTAATTTTTTACCTCTTCATGATTATTCATAGTTTTTATACTTGAATATTGGATATTTCTTAGTGAATATTATGGATTCTTTAGCATGTTGTCTCATTATTTCATCATATTTGTAATTGGAAAGCTTCTTCTTATAGGGCATGTGAAGTTTTCTAGGAAATGTCAAGGATCGAGTGAGTTAGTCTATTCACTAGTGTCATTCAAGGCCTCTTGTCTAGTCCTCATAGATTTTCACATTCATCCATAACCTTATAATGTAACATTGATATGAGAAGATGTAGATTGAAGGAGTGTATGTTTGGTAAGTGATGTATTCTCATGTGTAACATGTTTTTGGTTAGAATTGGTCATATTATTTGGTGTATCACCTCCCTTAGAATAGTTTGCTTTCATTTATCTCTCTCCCTTCCCCCCCAAAAATTTAGGTGTAGTTATGATCCAAAATGGTACATCAAGGGAGATAGTCCTATTTAGATATTCACCTCATCTTTAGGATACCCATAAGCCTAGAGGTGTTTTCATTGTGCCACTTGGATGAGGAGAGCTTAGGCATCTCCTCAAAGGGTGAAAATCCAAGTGACAACAATTTTTGAATGCCTAGTGGGACTCTTAATCCAAGAGGTTGAAACATTTTTGGTGTTGTATTTCAACAATAAACCTTTAGAGGCATTTATCAAAGCATCAATGGTAAATCTAAAGATACATTAGTTGGTCAAGCAGACCAAGTTTCCTTTTGAAGATTGTTGGTAATGTATTTCTTTGTGTTTTTACTCCCAATGAAGTTTCATGGCTAATTTTGGTGTTGAATATTGCTTTAGATAAGTTGGTGAGACATATTCAGCTTATGGCACTCCCTATCAACCTTGGTTTGATTCTTACCAGTCTTGTCATGATTCTTATTAGCCCTATAAACAGCCCATTCATGAAGTATATCAATATTATATCCAACCTTCTCAACCTGTTTCCCCTAGTCAACCTAGCCACTTCTCAAGTCAATCTATTTCCACCTTCAAGCAAACACTCTTGGGATATTAGAGGTACATGTTAGATCTTGACATACAAAGGGTATATGGTCTAGATATTCCTATTCATTTCATTCATAAGGTGATAAATGTATTAGAGCTAGTCAAAAGAGAGTGGGCACTTGTTGAGAGAGCTAATTAGTAAAAGCTCATAAGCGAGATGATAGATGTGAGTGGCCTAGTTTCATCCTTAGAAGATAGGCTACAAATTCATGAAAGGCAACCTCACCAAACCTTTTATCCATCATATCCACTTTCCTAAGAGTGTTATCATTCCTACTTACTCCTACTCATGATCCCAATCAAGCTTGTCAAAGTCACCCTTTTCCCAATCAGTTGGAAGAGAAATTGGAAAAGAGAAACCTTGTTTTTGAAGCTAATATTGATAGAAATATTGAGTTACCTAATAATAAAATGAATCAATCCATGTTAGCAGCAAAGGAAGTGGAATTCAAGCCCTCATTTCCCTCTCCCATTACATGCCCACCTCAAGAAAAGACATCAAGATATGAGATTCTAAGTTGGAGACAAGGTGGAGTATCTAAGCCTAAGGAGATTCTAAGTCCCTTGAATAATCAATCCACTCCTAAAATTGCATCACCACCTCAATAAAAGACTTATAATCCTAACATCCTAAGCATGATTAAGATAGTGGAATAATGGGGAAAGAAAGAGGATAGAAGATTTGTTAAGGAGTGTGAAGTTGAGAATGAAGTTGATCCTTTACAGGTCCCTCCCCCATTCCTAAAAAGACCTCTTGTCTTCCATGTCAACACTATTATAATCCTCCTTCTCATGAAGATTCATATGAAATTCAAGAAATAATTTTCCAAGAGAACCTAGCCAAGAAAATTGAAGAGTTAGAGTCAAGGATGAAGTTGCCAAGTCAAGGTGTGATGGAAGGTTTAGACCCAAAAAAAGATCATATGCCTAAACACACCCCATCTAACCTTCCTCAAGAGAATTTTAAATCCCAATAATATTTAAATGAAATTATTATCAAATGGAAAGAATAAAACCAAGCCATTTTATCCTAAGTTCTTCTCCCCTTCCTGAAGAGCTTCTAAAATAATCTCCTACATTTCACTCTCAATCTGATTTTGAGTTTTATGTGCCACCTCCACCAACTAGTTCATATTTTACTCACCCTATAACCCTTTTCCTTGATGTAAATATGGTATGGTAACCTAAGGATGATTATTTTGTTGAAAAAAAACTCAAAACTCTTACTTTAATATAAATTAGTTCTTTGGCAGCTTCATTGGACTAAGTCACATGACTTCAAAATGCCTAGTCTTGGAATCATAAAGAAGGAGAAAGAAATGGAGGATCTTGCAGCCCTTGAGAACCAAATTAATATTTTAGAGGTTGATAAGAAACTTTATATCCCTTAAGAGGTTCTTAATTCTAAATAAGAGGTGGTCTCTTGTGTTGAATCTTTAGATTGGGTTGATATGAAAGAATGTCTTCCTTTTGCTAAAAAGGAAGAAATAGTCCATGGTTCTTCCATCACTATGCAAGATATCATGGATGGGCAAGGACAAGTTCCTAATAATCCTTGTAATTACATATGTTTATTCAATGGAGTAGGTTATACTCCTCTTCAAGGAGGTTATGATCTAATCAAATATGGAGAAGGCAGCCTTGGCACTCAATTGAGTATGTAAAGAAAAAGCATCCTTTCAAATATTTTTTTTCAAGAATCATATGCATTTGATGATGATATATGTTAAATAATAAAAATTATATATCATCCTCTCAATAATTTGGGATAAACACATCATATCTTGAAGTATGGAACAAGCTCCTATTGGCCTCAATCCTATAAGGAATAAGAAACCAATCCTCTTAAAGCCATGCCTACCAAGAAGATACTAGTTGATCATGAGATGAAGAGTGGGCAGAAGTATGAGTTAAGTGTACAAGTTCAAGAGGAATATATCTACATTGGAGACCTATTTAAGGATGATATACTTGAGATCAGATCAAGTGTAGTGCCAAGGAATAGGTTTGATCTACAAATCATGCATTTCAAGGAGAAGCATGCTTGGCACTATGATTCATCTCATGAAGAAAGAAATTCAAGAAAATTTCCTTTTAATCCTATAAAATAGGTATGCTTAGTTTTTAATTGTACATAATAGGTTATTTTTTGATTCCCCTAAGTGCCTTGAGCACATGCATGTGTGTGTCTTGTTAGTTTGTTTGCTTATTTTGTGTGTGTCTTTTGCTTCATGTAGTTGAGGTACACAAGTGGTATTGTCTTAATAAAAAATTATTTTCAAAGTCCTCTTGTTTGTCTCAAACTTCATCTGACTCCCTAATCCTAATGGATTGATAAGGCTACTGGTCTAGTTAGTATAGCAGGCATACTACCCCTATGAGTCACCAATTTGTTGACCAAATTTGACCCTACAAGTCAAATTGGGACCCCTATAGGTAAAAATTTGAATTTTAAGTGTTTTATGGATCTAATAAATATTTCAAAAAGTGTGTTACATTTTAATTAATGTCATTTAATGTTATACTAGCCTTGGTCCTTAGTCATTTTAGTCCTTTTAATCATTTTGAGGTCAAAAAAGGGGCATTTAATGAATTATATAAATTATTTGGGAAGTGTGAATTTTCCCAAAGGTTATGTCACATTCCATGTGTCCTCAAATGTTTTAATTAATTGTTCATAACTTAAAGTGGTAGGTGCTTCAGAGGAAAGAGTAGTTTTCTTGGGGAAAAAGGTGAGTTTCACACTTATACGGCCCATGGAGAAGTGTTCCACATGGGAGAAGATCATATAATGTCCCTTCAGCTTATTAAATCTCATTGTTCCATGTTTTAAATTATTTTTAAGTGTTATTTTTGGCCCAAAACTATTTTTCTCTTTTTTTACCCTTTTAGGCACACAAAACTAGTCTTTAGGTTTGTACTTGTTATGGATAGTAGGGGAAGTTTCAGATAAAATGCCTTAGGGAGGTGAAATTAAAATAAAATAACTTAAATTATATTATAATATTTTGAATAATTATGGATTTTACTTCATGAACCATCCTCATAAAGTTGATTATGTTTTTCTGCTTGTTAATTTATCCACCCTATAGGTTTTGCTCTATTTTGGGCAAGTCCATACAAACCAATTTCTAAGGTTAATTAAATATGATTTTTTATTCCTTATATAATTATTCCCATTATTATTTTCATGTTTAAAGGTGTTTGGATAGGTCAAGTACATCAAAGTTTCAAGAGAAGCACCATTATGTGTTGCAAGCAGCTTTTCCTCTATGGGTAGAATCTTCATGCTTTGATCATGGTTATAGGGTTGTGATAAATCCATTGAAATGTTTTAAATGTTATATTTATTCCCCTTTACCTTTAAATCTCATTCTTCAAGGCAATTCTCTATGAGAGTGTAGTTATGAACATCATACAGTCAACTTTTAGTCACTATTTACTTGCAACCATGGTGAGGCACGTGTATTAAACATGTATGTCATGTTCAAAGAGGTTTATTTAAGTTTTTTATCATTATTTTATAATTTATAATCATTAATTATTTGATATATCTTTACTTTTATGCAAGAAAGGGGAATTGTTGCAGTCATGAGCAACATGTATACACAGTCTGCTATTAGTAAGCACCTACAAGTGTCCTCATGAGGAATTTTATATTGAGAAGGAGTTTTAAATTGAAATGTTTTATTGAATATGAAATTAATTTATTTTTCACTTTTTTATATAGTCTTAATATTCATTTAACACCCAGACATAATGTATACTCCCCAATCCTCATACTTACTGCCTGTAGGTGCTTGCAGGGAGTCAGAGGTGTCATGAGGAGTGTTGGACAAGTGGTGACACCCTCATTAAAGTATTAGAGTGATTTTTAAATTATAATACCTATTTTAAAGCTTAATTTAAAAAGGGAGGATGCAAACCATGTTTAAAGGATCTAAGGATTGTTCTCAAGGATCAAATCCCTAAACATACAAAATAGAGGCCTAAAGCATTTTGGTGAAGGTCATATGACAAGGTTGAAAATGAATTTTGATGCATATGATAATCATACCTTTTAGCCTCTAGGTATGATATTAACTTGTAAAAATATTTAAGATAGACACCTAATGGAAGGTATAAGTTTGGGGGCTCAAAGATGCCTTTTGAACCATTGAATTCGGGTAGTATACCTACAGGATTGGAGATATAAGATGACTTTTGTCACCCAAAGTTACAACTTGACCTTGATAGAATGTTTGAATGTTTAAAATTGTTTAAATTAATAATTTATATCTAAAATCCAATTAATTAGGATAATGCATGGTGTTTTGCTTCCTATACCACCTTCATTTCATACACAGGCCTGGTGAGCACCTACAACCAACCAAGGGTAAGGTTTGATAATTTGCTCATTATTGTGAACATATAGCATGATGAGAACTTGTTTGAAAATTATAACCAAAATATAGGTTAGTGTTTTAATTTTTTATCAGGTTAACACGTACAATTACCCTTTTATTCAGCAATATGCACTGAAAGCCACTATGTTGATTGTTATAGGCAGTGATTGAGAAGGTAGTGTTTCCAACATGTAGGTAGCATTAATGTGAATAAAATAGGCCTAAAAAATTTAAAATTACCTTTTTAAACTCTAAATGGATCACAATAATTATCTTCAATCTTGATTTATGAACATATGGAAGATACCTACAGGAGTTTTGACCTACAGTTGATTGTGACTAGTTTTGACAAATAGTAAACAGTTTTGAGCTTAAGTGATGGCCTATACTGAGTAAAGTGAAAAAATGGATCCAATAAAGTATAAAATTTTCTTAGGTTATTATAATTAATATTTTTGGAACTATACTCAAATCACCCCAAAGCAAAAAGTACAGTCAGGTAGGAACACATAGTCTTGATCAGTCAAGGGGATAAAGGACAATATAGAAAGATGGATTGATGAATTTAATATGAAATAACCTCCATAAATATCATGAAAATATTTATATGATTTTATATTATGAATCAATTTAAGAGAGATATCTCCAAGGTAAGAATACATAATCCAAAGTACAAACCCTACACATAGTATTTTTATACAGTCTATTTTGGGTTTTAGGAAAGTTGGAGGGTCAAATGACCTAGTAGAGGGATGAAATTTTGTGTAATATTTATTCATAAATTTTTTAATCCTATAAAATATCCAAATTTATCTAAGTAAATAGGGTATCTAACTCTATTTTGTCTTAGATAGAGGGCACTCCCCTTAGGTGCAAACCCTGATAGTTTTGGAAATGGAGGTGATATGGTGAACGAAGAGATGGTTTAACATTATAATAAGGTGTAGGAAGATTTAACACACATATAAAATCATAAGAGACCAATCATATAATTATGTATCTAAATATGATGTCCTAGACCCTTAGAGTTGTAGTCAAACCTACTTAGGTAGGGTTAGGTCTGGAAACCAAAAAGAGGGTCATTGTTACTTCCACATTGAGAGGATCATTATATATTGTTGAAACATGTTTTTAGGTTGAATTAAAATGTGTTAAAACTATTGAGATTTATTTAAAACCTTCAAAAATTTATTTTGTGCTTTGTGGTGTAGATAGGCTTGTTGGGCAGGTTTAGGCCTATAATTCAATGAGGGGTCAACTTCCTTTCTAACCTTGGTAGATCATTCCAATGCATTTATAAAAGTTAATATGGTCTTAACATAGGTTTTAAGGCTTTTTTTATATATAAAAATCATAATAAGTCCTTTTTTGAACCCAAAACCAACTCAAACCTGTAAAGAACAAGAAAACAAACTCAATAAGGTGATTTCAAGTGTTCATTTCTCTCTTGATGCTTTACACGGAAGCCAATTGAGTTTAGGGAGTTAATAGGGTCCTTGTAGATCATTTTTTTTGGAATTATTTTGAAAATAAAATGTCAATACTTTATGAACAAAGATTAAGAATGAAAATAGGCCTAAAACCCTTATTAAACCCTTAGAGTGACTAGTTTGGATAAATGAAGTTATAAAGATATTATAATAGAATATTTTTATTATTATAATAATTTGGAATTATCTAAGACTCTATCAGTCTCCTTATCATACTTTTTAGTTGTACAAACTTGTACAAATAGGGTAAATATTAAAAAAATTATGCATTATGTAGGTTATACGAGGTTTCAAGAGATCAATCACATGGAAGGAAATATTAGGACTTGATATAACTCCCCATATTAATTTAATTCCTTGAAATAACTTCTAAGTTCCTCAACCAATTGATTCAGCTTAGCTAGTCAAAACTGGCATAATGACCAAGCTATGAGAAGGATGGAAAACTTCAAGTGGGGTTATTTTAAGGTATGCCTAATGCTTTTAAGGCCATAAAGGGCCTTTAAAATTTTAATCCACTCACTCCCATAGATTTTAATTGAAACTAATGCCTTTTTAGAGGCCAAATGTGTAGGGTACATGAAGGAGGAGCTTTTTAGACTGTAGATGATGATGGTTCATTCCCAGATGATTCTAGATGACCAAGCCTACAACCAATGCATGGAGAGTCATTTTTTATATCCTTCCCATCAATTCCAATAATTATACCTATCCCTAATTATCTTTGGTACATTCAAAGAAGTCCAAATCATGAAGGCACTTTTTTGAGCTAGAATGAGGAGTTTCATACCACTTTGCAAGAGTTTCATGCCTTGTATGGACACTTGTACTTCCTAACCTTGCATGGTTCATCCCACATCCTCTTCTCATTCACACATAACTAATTATATTATCTTTAAAAGTGTCCTTTTGACCCTTGGAATTCTCTTTTCTCCTCTCTCTCTTTAGTTCTATAAAAACTAGCCATTTTGGCCATTGTAATATGTGTTCCACCTGAGTATGGTGAAGCCCTACTCATTTGCATACTATTTTATCAATAATACTACTAATTTTTTACCTATTCATTATTTTTCATAGTGTGTTCTACTTTAATGTTGGATCTTGCTTAGTGAAGACTATAGATTCTTTAGCATGTTGTCTCATTCTTTCATCCTATTTGCAGTTGGAAAGCTTCTTCTTATAGGGCATGTGAAGTGTTCTAGGAAATGTCAAGGATTAAGTGAGTGATTATATTCACTAGTGCCATTCAAGGCCTCTTGTCTAGTCCTCCTAAAATTGCACATTCATCCATAACCTCATAATGTAACATTGATGTGAAAAGATGCAGATTGAAGGAGTGTATGTTTGGTTAGTCCTTTGTTCTCATGTGTAAAATGCAAATGGTTGGATGTCATCATCTTATTTGGTGTATCACCTCTCTTATAATAGTTTTATTTTATTTATCTCTCTACCTTTTCCCCTTTAAATTTTATCTGTAGTTGTGATCCAAAGTGGTACATCAAGGGAGCTAGCCCTATCTAGAGATTCACATCATCCTCAGGCTAATCACAAGCCTAGAGGTGTTTCCATTGTGCCACTTGGATAATGAGAGCTTAGTAATCTCCTAAAAAATTCAAAATCTAAGTTACAATAGGTATTATAAGGCAAAGTATAGATTCATACAGGTTAGAATACAATAAAATGAATATGGTCTTGATCCTCATCATTACCCTCCTCTTTCACTTTTTCCATCTTATATCAAGTCCTTGTTGGCATCCATACCATAATTACTACATCTTGAAGATGAAATTAGTAAATGGGATGATGAATATTATGTTCTCATTTATATTCTCATGGAATGGTTGAGAGGTGCTACCCAAAATCATATGTAGAAGTTGGAGACATTTGAAGAACTAGAAGGAACTCAATGGGAGATCAAGGAATAAATGGACTTGGTAAATAATTGCCTTCAATGCTTAGTAGATAGGCTAATTATGTGGGATAATAAAGAGCTAAGAAATGAACATATTGTTTTTAAATAACTTCAAGAAATCTATTGTCAATATGTAACTCTTACATATGTAGATGTTTGTTCTTGTAAACAAGCCAAGATTTCCCTTCCTTATGAGCTTACTAGTGCTTTTCCCTTTCCTAAATCCAATCATAATTATTCTCCTACCCCTTGGACTCCATATCTAATTCATCATCCCCCCATCACATCTCATCCTTCCACTACATCTCATATTCCATCTACTTAACATGAGCTCATCTTGAGAGAAGCAAATGAAGAGGATCAAATTCAATCCAAGGTTGACCAAGAAGATTTCATGACTAACTATGAGGAGGAAATCACCATAGGGACTCCCCTTGGTGACCACAAGTGCAACTCTACCTTCTTAGATGAATAAAATCACATTGAAGATCCTACCATAGCTATTGGTGTAGAGTTTGATATGGAAGAGGAACATATTAAAGACTCTTTTGTTGTTGTCCATGAATAATATGGCCAAGACTTGAAGAGAGAAGCATTTGAAGAAGAATCCATGTCTAATCATAAAGTTATGGGTAACCGTATCAAATATGAAGTGGAGTGTACTATCAAGGAAGAAGGTCAAGTCACTCCTTAAGAATTTATAGTCCTAAGAGAGTCTCATGAGACTAAGATGTGTGAAACAACTCTCAAAGATGACACTCATGAGGTGGATGAAAATGAATTTTAGCAAAAGTTTGATTACATATGTCATGAGTTTGATTAGCTAAGTAACGTTACTCCTCCTCCCAAGAAGTCTACATCTGATTTAGATAATTCCTCTAACAATCATGTTGATGATTGTCTCAATGATCATGGAGAAAGGTCTCACATTGTGAAGGAAGAAGAACTATGGTAAAATCCCAATGCCATATGTAAAGAGTTTGACAAGTTGGGTAAAGATTTTTCTTCTACAAAGGATTTCATATGTGATGACAAGTTTTTTGATGAGTCTAAAAAACTTGATCATGCTAATAAGGATTCTACCAATCATAAAGATGAAGGTCATTCTATTAATCAAGAACCTACTACCATGAAGTCATTGGATGATGTTTTTGCCCAAGAAGTTATGAATATGGATGATGAAATCAAGGTAGAGGTTGAGGTTCCTCAAGAATAGTTAAGAGACCCACCTGATATTGAGCTACATTCCTAGATATGGGAACATGAAGAAGAGAAGCTTAATGCTCCCAAAAATTAAGTACAATCTATTAAGGAGAAAAGCAAGGTTGAGAGGACTATCATATTTTCAAACTTGTACATTAAGGGCCAAGTACATGAGAAGGTGGAGAAAAATATTTCCATGGAGGAAAAATATGATTGACAGCTACAAATGAATATCTTTTAAGAGCTTGAAGATCTTTTTCAAGTTGAGGTTCAAACACTTGAGAAGGTAGAATAAGAATTTCCTAAGGAGGACAATGACTAAGTTTGGGTGGACTATACAAATATCCTTGATGAGCTTGAAGAACTTATAGCTGAGAAGAAGCCCAACCTCATTGAGAGTAGAATGGAAAACAAAAAGGTATATCTTGTTCAATCACCATTGGAGGTCATAGATGAGAAGTCATATGATAGAATCGAGGATGTTTAGATGCAAGAAGAGTTCATTTCCATATCCAACATGTTTGGAACTACTTGGTTCTCATTGAACATCATACCAATAAAGTTGGAAATCACCATGAAGAAGATGGAGGCATAAATGTCAAGGATCAAAAGGATACATGTCTCATTTAACCCTTCATGTCATAAAGCAAGTGAGTTTTCAAATTTCACCTTTGATCTTAGAGGAGGTTTTCATCTCAATTTTATTTGTTTAGGAGTGTGTTTTCATTCTTATTATGTTGTGTTCCAATAAGTGCTCTTTAAGCACATGTGTGTTTTTGTTTTTTGTATTGTTCTTGTCATTTCATGTCATTGATGTGTGTTATCAAGAGGCAATTTATATGTCCAGCCTGTATAATTTTGACTCCATATACCAATGGAAAAGATTAGGCAATTGGTCATGGCATAACAAGCATTCCACTCCTAGGAAATCACCAAATATGTTGACCATTTTTCCCCAGAGGTCAAAATGGGTCAACCCCCTATAGTTATAATCTTTTATAGGGGGATTTTTATAATTTCATAGGGTATTTTGTATCTCTTTTGATGTCATTTCATATGCCATTCTAGATTTGGTCATAGTCTAGCTTGGTCCTTATGTCATTTAGTGTTTAGGGGTCATTTTAGGGTCATATATGCAAGTGGTAGGTCTTCATGGTGATAAATGCAAGTAAATATCATGAAAAGGGTCTACACAGGCCTTAAGAAGTCCATTTAGAGCTGCTAAAGTTCATGAACAAGCTTTTTGAAGGTATACTATCATCAAGACTTCACATGGAAACCATAATGAAACATCTTACTTGTGCAATTTATAAATATGCTCAAAAGGCCTCATGTGACCATAAAACCATATGTGATCAATGTCCTTAGTGTGAATATCATGATCTTTAAGTTTCATATCTTGATGATCCTTTTATCTCAATATCTAAGCCCTCAAACTTTAGCTTGCCAAGTCTAAACAGCCAGGCCATCTAGGACGTCATCCAAAAATGAATGAACTAGCTCATTTGTGAATTTTTTTATCTTCACTCAAGAATCCATACAAGTTAAATTATTATATTTCCATGGATCTCTATATACCAATATCACCCTCTAAAATTTTCATGCCCATGTAAGTTCTCTAGATCAAGCTACGGAGCTTCAAAGTTGGACCTATAGAGTAAGATGTCCACACAACTGTCAAAATAAAGCTCAAGTAAAAAAACCCTTTTGAGCATAAATTTAATGGTTACATGAACATCAATAATGATCTCATGAACATCATTTTATGGGAGTGTGGATATCAAATTTAAGCTCATAAAATAGTCATTGGTTTTCAAACAATGGGTCTTAGTAGATCTAACTATTTGCATTGCATCATACATCTTAATCCAACAATGTGAGATGATTCAAAAGGTTAAGGAGATAAATAAGTTACCATGTGGCATAGGCACTAAATCTAATAAACTAATAATAATATATTGAAAACAATGTGTGATTGACATGTGGCATAAGCGCTTGAGGCTACAGACTGACAGTGAATCTTGAGTAACAATACATGTTTGATATGTGGCACTAGCTTGGATAGAGTTGACAAGTCAAGGGCAAGATTGATGGCTCTTGATTGATCATATTAAGTAGGATCAATGGTGTGATATGGGTCAATGAGTCAATGATTTGGATTAGATGTTGATGAACAAAGAAATTAAAGGTTGAGAAGCCAGGGACTTCATGGTGATTGAACACATGACCAAAATCAAACTAGGATAAGCTTTTAAGGATCATCAATCTTCCATTATATCTTGATCAAACACCATGAATTAGATGTAGTGATGCAACCAAGGTGATCAAGAACATAAAGGGATGCCATTAAGGTTAAATATAGACCTCTAGTTCATAGATTTGTGCCATGTAGGGTTCATTATACGACTGTGTTTGCCATTCTAGAAGGGTCCATGCATCTATAGATTTTTAGTTATAAAAATGACATAATAGATCTATGTGGACTTAATATAAACTAGGTATCAATTAGAGTGTCATAATATAATAACTATAGGAAAACCGATAGTCTAAGATTGGTTTTCCATCTATAGTGGACATATGAGCATGGGGACAAGTTTAAGCATGATCTAGTTAAAATAAGATCTAGCATTCCAAATGATGCCATGAAGGCATACATGTAGACCCAAATAGTTCCATCTTCAAGACCAACTACATGAAAGGGACCCTTCTCTCCACTTCACATGCCATGACAAACTAGTTAGGATAAATTAGCAACAAGACAAATTTCTAATAGATAGATTTGATTATTCTAACTATATTGATGTTAGAAGTTAGCTCAAAACCATTTGATCCCATCATTGCAACCATATAGAGCATCAATGAAGGAATAATGAGCTTTTGTAACTACTTGATATGACTCAAATCAATCAAGAAGTTCCAAAAAAGTATACTAGTGAAAGAAGTTGTAACTGTGGTTCGAATGGAGTTGTGCTCATTTGATTCCTTTTTGGATTTCTCTTTTCCCCCTTCTCTCCCAAATGCTATAAGTAGCTACCTTTTGGCCTTTGTAAAATAATTCCACTCCATGTATGGTGTAGCCCTGCTAGAATGATGTCATATTTTACCTTTGAACATTAATTTAGATTTAATTTTGAGTTCTTAAACAATTTTCTAAGTATGCAAGTGATGTATGGTGATGTAAAATTATAATTCTTTATCTTTTCTTCCCTTATCCTTTCAATTTTATGCAATATTTCATGTTTTAATAGGTCATAATAAAAATATTTTCAAGTGTATTAACTTATCTTTTAAGTGTAAAATGAGCCTTAGTGTCTATAACTAACCTACGATTCACTTACCTTTGATATCTCTCATGCATCTTACCTCCATATTGAAATACTCATGTTAAAATCCCTAGGACTCAGAAGTTAGTTTGTGTGCCTTGTTTCTTATTGCATGAAAGTATGATGGTCATATGAATTACATCTTGGTGCATCACCTCCTTTAGATTAGGTTCATTTCATGCAACTTCTAACTCTTTTCCCCATAAGCAACTAGTCAAGTAGGTGTGAGCATTTCAAGATATATTTAGGGAGATAGGCCTTAGATCTAGAAGCTCATTTCCATTATAGGTACACCTGCATACTTGGAAAGTGTTCCCATGTTTCCCAATTCTAGAAGAGACTTGAACACCCTCTTCTAGGGTTTGATATTTGGTGAAAATAGTAGCATCCTATTTTAGCAGATATTTCATACATTACACTAGCATCAAACCTAGATAGTAGCATCGATGAAACCATCCCAAGATGACATTATTGTCTAGAGAGCCAAAGGCACTAGATACAAAATATGACAATTATTATAGAACTATCTTCTTATCTACTTTCAACATATTTCAAATTTAGCTCTGCATTAGCATCAAAACAAGCTAAATACATCACTTCTTTATCATTTATATATAGCATAGTTATACTTTCCATTAATAGCTTATCTCAGTTTAGTAAATTTAGTATATGGTATATATGATTTTAACATTTAATTAGCCAATTGTAGATATAATATTCACCCTTGTGCCCTATTATTTCTATATTCTTAACCTTATCTACCCAAGAGGATCCACATCCAAAATTTAGGGTTAAATAATTTATCCTAAGAAATAATCTAAAATAGAAAGCATTTTTAAACCTGTGACTACCTAAAGTACTTAATCCATGATGGGCAATTGATATTTATCCTTCAAAGAGGCTTGATTTAGATTTTGAAAATCCATGCATATTCTAATCTCACCAATTTTCTTGTGCACTAGCACTATATTATCAACCCATGATGAATGATGAATGATGAATGCGGAAAAATGATTCATGCATTCAACATCTTCTGTAAATAGTCTACCTATCTTTGAGTTATATTGATTTTGATTTTGATTAAAAGGTTTTGCATCAAATTTGAGTGACATTGTATGTTGCATCTCTCTTGGAAAAAAATATTTGAGATAAACATATTAATAATCAATAATATCAATGTATTTTTGAATAATTTAAATAAACCTTCTTTTCTCTTTAGGGGAGTGACATTTACCAATGTTCACCATCCTTGGTTTTTCTTCAAATCTAATAATCACTTTTTAATATTCAGCTAAATTAAGATAGTCTTTTTACATATTTTTTATTAAACCTATCATGTTTATCAAAAAAAAATTAAATAAACTAAACCTTTAGGAAATTTTTTCCCTTTAAATTTAATTACTCCTCAATTATTTTTTTTCAACAATTCCCTTTTTCTATTTTGCACTAAAGACTCTTTCTATGTTGAATCACTTCATTCAAAGTAAAGATCTATGAATATATTTGATTTTTATAAAAAATAAATAATTTGATGATCATTATTGAACATTTACCAATTTTTAGAATTATCTAGCACATTGGATGTGTACACCAATCTAATATTAGAATGATAAATCATCAACAAAGTAGATACAATAAGTGTATCCCCTTTTTCATTATTTTCTCTAGGAATAGTGGTTATGAAAAAAATGTTCAAAAGCTTCAATATTATATCATATCTTATTTTGATAGTGTTTTAGATGATCATTCTTCACGTGGTATTGAAATTTGATTTTCTTCCCAACCAATTCTCATCTCCCTATACTTTTAAATTTTTCATCCACATTTCTTCAGAAACTTATAGGCCAAGGTGTAAAGCATTGTATTTGGTACTTTTGTTAGTACATTCAAATTAAAATTTATATGAAAAGGGAAATTTTTCCTTACTTAGAGACATAAGAATGACTCCTACACCTTCTCCAGCTGATGAATAACTATCATAAAATTCAAACACTCAAATGTTATTGGGATTGTTTTCTATCACTTAAGTCATATTCAAATCATCCTCTAACATTAGCATATAATTTCTTATTCATAAATTTCCATACAAAATATCAAATATGGGGCCATAAACTTTCTACATTGTGTATTTATATTTTAGTTCAATTTTTATGCATTGTTTAACTCTTTTGATTGGAATCATGGCATTAGAAAAAACTAATTGAATTTCACTACCTAACTCATTGCAAAAACTTCTTACTAGTAGAATGCCATATGCAGCCATAACATCTACCACTAAGCTATTATTTTTTATCCTATTTTGAGGGAAATATGCCAAATCAACCTGATCATTTTTTATTTGAAAAATCAAGGGTACTTATTTTGATTCCATAGAATAACAAAAGCCAAAGATTTTAGTAAAACTCAGACCTAAAATATGGGCAATGTTGGCTAGCATTATGTTTTTAGAGGCTCTACTATTAATGATTTAATTGCTCAATTTTTTACCCCTTGAGGAAAAGTGAAATATAAAAAGGTTCCACTTTACCAAACTTAGAAGTGGTAGTAGCCATAGATTCAGATAACTTGAAGAAGATGGAGTTTCTAGAATCCCTTTAGCATTTATTTTATTTACACCAAGCTTTTTACCCTTGAAATTATAAATTAGCCTATCTAATTAATCAGGATTTGATATTAGGTATTCATCTTTGGACATTTGAATGTTGGTCTTATTTACATGCTCAATAATTTCAAAAGATGGTAGTCTAGTGGAAGAAGAATTTTCAACAATTGTAATGTGTTGATAAATGTTTACAGCATTCTTAAAAGAGGTATTATATTTTTTATAATTATTTGTATACATTTAAATTAAAATTGTGTACTTTTGATCATCCTTTTAAAATAATTAGCTCGTGACCTGTTATAGGGCCTTTTAACCACTTTCCTTCACTTTTTGCATGGTGACTCACTCATTCAAACATCCCAAATCAATTTATAATGTCTCTATATATCTTTCTCAATATCATAGGCTCATGCTTAGATTGATTTATATCATAAGCTTAGCTATTTTTGCCCTTAATACATGGGGGGCCCATTGGGACAACAATGCACCCTCTTATTTTCCACCCTAATAAAATTTGTCTTCCTACCAACTAATAGATATTTTCTAAAATTCAAATATGTGTAAAGGTTAGCCCATTAGTTTTAGCAATCCCCATCCAAAGTAATTCTAAAAATTCTACTATATAAGCACATTTCAAATCATTTTACACATAAGGAGGCTTCCACATACAAAAGTAATAAAATTCTAATAGCACATTGAGATAAAATTACCTATTTCTCATAATTTTCATCACATACAATCCTAGTAGCTCTGATTTAAAGTCTAATATACCTCTAAGCTCATAAGTCATTATTTAAGTGCTTAATCACATCAAGATTGCACCAATATTTATCATTTTACACCAAGTTCACACCCACCATCATAGCATGGGATAACTACATGGAGTTTAATCCCTCTTTGGATTATTTTTATTTAGGTATCACTCAACATAAGGGGTATTTAGGTCAAGCACAACTTCAAATGTTGACACCTTTTTACTCCATGTTTGCATTTTTTCATCATGTCTATTGAAATAGGGTTATCAAGTGGAAGATCAGTTACACAATTGTCACCAAAATGAATTGGAATCTCCCACATAGTCCACTAAACAAATAGGTAAATCCACACAAAACCCATAAATCTTAGGATATTAATCTAATAATAGACACCATCACATCCTAGGGATAATAGTGTACCTCTACCCTATCTAGTCATTGTGCTCCTATCCAAGAACCATGTTAGCTCATGTTCTCGGTATGTATATAGACAACATATTTGATTTGTTAGTATTACATATAGAATCATCTCACATCTTAATTTTCTATCTAAGTTTATATTTTCTCTCTTGCACTTTCTAGATTTAGTAAGTTAATAGATTTATCAAGTTTCAAATCAGTTTGTGTCATTTATTGCATATCTAGAGCATTCTGATATTTCTCAATAGTTTGTCTAATTAGGTTTTAGTGTTTCTCCTAGTTCCCTTATTTTGATCAAACTTTTGTTTGAACATGTTTATTTATCAAATATTGCAAATCCCTTACCATAGATGTTCTTAGGGTTTTTATCCTTGTTATTTCCTATTATTGTTTAAGGGGTTTCAAATTTGATCAATTCTTTTATAAAAGAAATATTTCAAGATTTTATTTCTTAATATATGTAATCCAAAAAGGTTATTTATAGCTCTCTTAGAAGAAGTGATAGATTATGGGCTATTCTAACTAATCACACTCATATTCATTTTTTTAAAATATAAAACATGGATAAGAGTAAGGGTATATTAAAACCTTTAAATGATAATGAATGCAATGATCATGTAAAAAAAATTATAATAATTAAGAACATGAGAAATATAATCAAGATAATCTATGTCCTCAAAATGGATATCAAAATGAACTTCCACCTCTAAGTGGAGAGAAAATAGTAGTCAACAAAGAGAAAGTTAAATATAGCTTTCAAGAGAGACTTCATGAACAACCTCTTAATCATTATAAAATTTTACAATTGAGAGAGGCTCGAGAGGGACACCATTAATAACCTCTTGGTCATATGATACTTCTAATCCAATGACCCTCATGGCTACAACTTTTATACTAGCATTTACTGTGGGGGAAACCTAAGGGCTTCAACAAATTACTATGTCAATTATGACTAATGTTATTTGGAACACCACCTTTTATTAGAACACATTATTATTATCCTAATTTTCAATCCCTTGTGCATGATATCCATAATTTACACATGTAGATACTAAAACTAAATATTTATAGCATCTTAATCTTGTACATTTAAAAAATAGCAATCAAGGATCTACCCTTCAGTTTCAAACCTCCTTGTTGTCAAAAAGCTCACATTCACTATCTCACCATCCATAAATTATTATCTCTTAGTTTGATCTATATCTTTTTTATGACCCAAAATCATTTTTAGTACACATAAATCTTTAAACCTGATAAACATCCATCACTATTAATTTCAATTCCATACCTATTTTTTAACCTTTTGGACACTAACAGTCATAGAGGGAATTATCACTAAAAGTAGTGTTTATATTCTTACCTAATTTATATAATCAAAAATTAATTCAAATTTAAAATTATTAAAACCTATGGGTTGGCCAAATTGTCTTATTGAACCCTATTGTGAGATATTTTCAAAAGGTGTGGTATAAATACAAGTCTAAGCCTTCTCATTCCTCATCTAGAAAATACCAAGTAAACACCTACTAAAACTAAATTTATAAACTACACAAGCACTATATTCTACCATATTCATCCCTATATTTGCATAAATCATAATATTATTCATATTACAAGTCTAAATCATTCAAAGAGTAGCCCATGAGAAATATATCATTGCATGCATCTTCATATAGTATATTTCACCCATGTACACAAACTTTCCCAGATATATAGTATAATTACATAATACTAAGGCTCTATTTAGATTATTTTCTATGTATGCAACACCTGAAAGCATAAGGTTCTTTGGGGAAGCTTGACACCATCAACCCACTAACCCATTGTCTAGCAAACTCATTCCAAGGGTGAAGATGTGTGAAAAGTTAGGGTTTGGTCAATCAATGAAGAGAAAAAACTTGTATCCCAAATATAAATAAATCAATAAAAAAGGTGATAGAAAACCCATAATAGTGAAGTTAGTCACATCTATATCTAGTCATTATTCTATATTAGACACATGCATCACTGTCAAACACTAATGTCGATGATAGTGTCTAATCTAAAAGTAGTGTCTATAGCCACAAAAGTATAATTTATATAATATAATGACTAATAAGAAATAATGACCATATATTTTACACTTATTTCCATTCCAAATCTACATGTGCATAGTAAACTAGTTATTAAAATGTACTCTGATATACTTATAGTTCTACTTTATTATTTTTAGCAATCTCAGTTGTATAAATTCAAAATATTGTTTATTTGAGTTTTCTATTAATTAGCCTATTATAGATTATTTTATCACCCCTGTGTTAAAACTATATCAATATTATTAACCCTATGCCCCACCATTTTCAAATTTAGGGTTAAACATTTAGTGAACCCAACCTCTATGTTTTTCTATGCAAACCCTAGCTTGCCCTAGGTTATTTAGCCTCCTAAGGTTTTTCCTTGTTATTTTTTTCTAAATCTATTATATTATTTGTATGAAACCTAAACATAACCCTAGATTACATGGTGTTTCTATTGAATAGTTAGAGCTTCCTATTTTATACCTAAGATGGCTTAAACTAATGAAGTATCAAATCATATGCCTAATGAAAGTGCCAATAATGAAACTGAACAAAATAGTGAAGAGTTTATCATAGAATATGATTATGATCATGAAAACAATGAATCTAATGTAAACATGAACATGAAAAAATAGATCATGAATAAGTTATTAAAATGTTTCAAGAGTGTATCCACCAAAACCTTGAAGATCTTGATGAGATCTTCAAAATCATATTAGAAACTTATACAATAAAAAACATAGATGAATAACCATGTGCATCTATTGATCATTTTAATAGAGTTATGGGACATCCCCATATTCCTGTAACCCTCCCCTTGAACACATCATCACTTCTTACATCTAATGGGGGAACAAATTATGTATTTACACCATTTTCCCTAAAACAAATTATATTATTACCACATCCTTCATGGTAACCATTGGCACTTCAACCCAATTATCTTTTTTAATACCTATATCAACTCAAACCATCGGTACACCTCTTTTGGTGACTTCTAAAACTTCAAACCTTAATTAAAAAACTATGCAATATATTGTACAAACTATAAAAAATTTACAAGCTAAGGTTACTAATATTGAGAAAAATTATATGAAGTCACCTTATGTTATTGATTCACACTATGTGTTACATAATCCTCTTACACCTGAAATATCTTTGCACCCTTTTCCAATTGGTCTTGTTTCACTCAAGTTCACCTTTTATGATGGCAAAGGTGATCTTGAACATCATCTTCAATATTTCTATGTGGAATGTCTTGATTATTCCTCTAATGATAGTGTTTTGAAAAAATTATTTCCACAGAGCCTCAAATATTATACTTTATGATGATTCTATGATTTACCACTCCAATCAATGAAAACATTCAAATCTCTAGCCGATCAGTTCCTAGAAATTTTTTTATCAATATCACTAAAAATATGTGATATGATCAAATTTAAAAGATTAAATAAGGAACCAATGAACCTATCAATAAATATGTTTTGAGTTATAAAACAATATTGTAAAACTTGACAAATCTAATGGTAGATAGATAGGGGTTTTTTTAGTGATAAATCTTCATTAATCTACAAATTTTCCATTTTTAAGTCAGCATTTGGTGATTTTTGTGGAGATGCCAACAGGGTGGGATTGTCTAAATTTTTGAATTCAAAGTTAATTTTGAAGATAGGTTTACCTACATTTGAATACAAATTTCCTTGTATAAATGTAGTTAACCAATACCTCAAAATCCAATCCTAATGAATTCACCATATACAATCAGGTAAACACTGGCAAAAAACCCATTATGTGCAGTATAAACCCAAAAACACTAGGTGAGCACCCATAAAATGTCAACTAATCAATTTTTATAGCTTGCAAGAGGATGCCCATGTGTTGTCAATAGACACCCATGAGCATGAAGGAAATAGGCAAACAACCATAGTCTAATAGTATTCACCAACATATTATAGATGTTGGTATGTTACGGGCATCCACCTATATCTTGCAAATGCTTATCAGTATATTTTAGGAATCTACTTATGTATTATCAGCATCTATCTGCAATATGCCTACAACCACCCATGATAATCAAGAATCTACCTATAGATTATTGGTAGATAGCATAGTGAGGTCATCCACCAGCACATTTTAGATGCCTACCAGCATATTGTGGGCATCCACCTACATATTATAGGCATTTTCCTATGATACACCTATGGTCACCTGTGATAAGTAGGTGGTCACCTATAGATTTCTAATAGATGACATAGTGAGGGCATATACTAGTATATGGTAGATGTTCATGATCAGCATGTAAATGCTCATGATTGGTTGATGGTCACCAATGCCAAGCTAGGTGGATGTCCTCAACACTAGATGCCTATGATCTCCTAGAATCCACCATTGGTAGTGTCCATGTATGAGGGATAATTATCCCACATGCATGGCCAAGCAACCTCATCTAAGGAAGAGGCACTTTAAACATTAAGCTTAACATGTGCTCTTCATAAGGGAGCATTATGAGTACTAACACATATCATTAGGGTTACCCACTCTTTAGATATATGCAATATATTGTGTCAGCATTCATTAACATGATGTGGATGTTTTGCTATGATGTGTGGGAAACCCCAATACATGGTGTGTAGGAAAAAAATATATTTAAACTATAATAATAATTAAATAAATTTGTAATTATTTCTCTTTCAAACCTATCAATTTAATAAAAATTATTTAAAAATCATAATTTACAAAATAGAGTAACTAATATATGCATAACCACTTTTTTCACTTTCAACATCCATCAGTATGTAGTTGGCATCCATCTGTATTGTGCAGATGGCCATTAATATGTAGTTGGCATCTATCTACATACTTGAGATGTATGTCTACATAATTTGCTTTGTGGTGTCACATGATTCACCTATGCATCTATATGCCTTTTGAAATGATTCACCACCATTATGAATCTAATTCACCTAGGGACCTCCAAGGAATTTTTTATAGGTCCCACTAAAATAAACCCTACAGATAGATAAATTCAATAAATCTTCAAACAAAGCTTCTTTACCCCATTACATGAGTCCATTATTTTGAAAAAAGTTAAAATATTTTGATGACTTGTGTCATATTGTTTGAGACCATGAAATGAAACTTATTTATTTGAACAAGCTCAAGCATTTAGCAAACACACTAATTACATCTATTTCATATCAAACTAGGCTACAAGGTAAAACCTAAAAAACTAAAAAAGAAATAACCATGATGGATAACACAGTGTCACAACAACCTAATTGACTAATATTATATAATGTACCTAAGAAATAATTTAGATGATTACTTGAGTCTTTAACTTCTTTGCTTCAAAAGCTTGTGGAGTGTCATCTCATATAGATGATATGAGTCAACCTCTAGCCAAAAGATATGATGTTAATGCATATTATGACTATCACCAAATCCTATGCATTTTATGAACAAGTGTTATACCTTAAAGAATAAGATCCAAGACCTCATTGATGACCAAAATATTACCTTTGATGATCCTTCATATGATTCAATTTTACAACTTATGATCACCAAAATCAAAAGATATTTAACAATCTTTTGCAATATCATTTTAAGAAACATCTAGAAGTGTAAATTCCATACAATGCACATCCTCCTCTATCACATTATGGGCACCCATTATATGGTATTATTAGTACTTATACACATATAATACCTCCTATGGTTTAGATACCTTCTATTACATTTGATGACAGTGAAATAGTGGATGATGACTCAGATATTAATTCATTATTTTTTCAAGAATAATTAGACCATCAACCTATACATATTATTATGATAAATAATGGTGATAGTTATAATGTATGTACCATGACACTACTTACACATTTGAGATATACACATGATGATTTATACACTTTAAAGTAAATTGTTAGAGCATTTGATGGGACATCACATCACATTATTGGTGAGATTGATTTACCTTTATAGGTTGGTCTAACACATGTGGCTCCCACTTTCTCAGTTATACCATAAATAGGAGTATTTTATATGTTATTGGTAATAACCTAGATATGTAAACTCCATGTAGTAATTTCCATAATGCATGGGTGTATTAAATACATTCACACTAATAGTGTAGTCATGGTTCCTATAATTCTATATGAACATCCACTTGAAGAAGAGAATTTTATTCCAAGAAAAATAATTATCAAACCTAGTAAGGTGAATATTTCATGAAAGGGTAATCAATAGTAAATCCCCTTTCTTAGGCATCCCATAATTGAGAGACCTTTGCACTAGGGACACATAATGGATTTCATGGAATCTTCATCTACTCCTACACAACATACTCAATTACCTAGAGTTATTAAACATGTTCCAATTGTATCTACTCCAAAAAACCACATATCACTAAATGATGGGTTCTATGAACCCCTAATTCTTATATTATTTCTTCATGACCATAGATTCCCATTTCACATATGCAGTATACCATAAACTCTACATATTTGGATATGATACTTATGCATGCTCCTTGATAATACCACCAATTTCACATACCATATATTGAGATTATATATACCTATGAGAAACCATGGGATGGAATCATAAAATATCATTTTTCTTATCAAATATATTTTTTTTTAAACACTGAAATAATTCAAAATACAAAAATATTCAGCATAACTAGATTTCACTAGCTCCTTGGCATCTATGTTATTTACTTTATGTTAGTAGATAGTATATCATCTCATTCCTATATACATATATGTTTCATTAATATTTGAGTGGGATAAGGCATATCTAGACACATGATATATGCACTTTTATATTTTGTACATTTCCTCTACTCACATCATATAGTATGTTGGGGGCATCTACTTCTTTGATCGTGATTGATACAAGTTACATATATTTTATGATCATTTCTACATTATCATGTTTAAAATTATATAATAATGCTTACACATATATATATATCCATGCTCATATCCTTCATGATGTACTTTATATGCTATGCTACATTACATTTTTTTCTAACACATATATGCAAGGACTAGTATAATATGTTTATGTTGGTTGCTTATACTTCATTTATTCACATTGTCACTTCCTTGAGTGTATTACATTACTTGATATTGTCATTCTTATGGAACATTTGAATAAATTCATTACCTATTGGTCCCTATGACATTGTATATTTATTGGACATTTGAATATGTAATTCTATATATATTAGACATTTAAATATGTCATTCTTTTTTATCGGGCAGCATTAAACATGCCCCTTGTATGAGATCTCCTTGGACCATTATTTTGAATTACATCAAGTTATATTTTGTGTGTGATTGATTACTTGTTGATCTTGTATTTTTACCCTATAGACATTACCATGATATATATCATACATCTTAGGATTTGATGCGATCATATATTATGAACCTAATTGGTATACCTACTTCAACATGTTATCTATATATGTTACATGATTCATACATAGATTATACAAATAAATTATCCTTTTTAGGTAAGGTACCTTCCATATTATAGTTCCCTAACCTAAAAAAATAGGTGAATTTTAGTGGGGGCATGTCATAGAAGGCATGACCTCCATATTTTCACAATTTTTAGATTTTAGTGGGGACATGTCACAAAGGCATGACCGCCACACTTATACATTTTCATATTTTATAGATTGTAGTGGGGGTAATTCCATAATAACATGACCTCCACAATTATACACTTACTCAGTATCTCCAGATTTTAGTGGGGGCATGTAATAAGAACATGACCTCCCCACTTACATAAAACTCCAATTTAGTTTCATGATTCAGATATACACTTGGGTTAAAATCATATACATTGCACTGATTTTGCATAGATTTAAAATAGATATTTTTAGATCTATGACACACATAAAGGTGAATATATCATATTATTTCACCAGAAATTTCAAAATTTACCAATTATGCTACTCATCAATAAACAGCAATTATACTAAGATGTATTATTATTGAGCCTATTCAACTGCAGCGATGGATTCATTTTATAAGGTTAAAGTGATTAAATAATTCAACCTCATAATATTTATAGATTGGATTGATTAAATCATCCAATCTCAATATATTTATAGGATTAATTGATTAAATTAGTTACCCTCACTGTATTATGTATATTCACACTTGAGTTGTGTGATTAAGATTTAATTATTTCAATGACTATGTCACAACTCACCCTTGCACTACATTGGGGGCATAATACCTTAAAATATCCCTCTTCATATCTCCATTATCTATGTCTAAATCCTCTCCATCTCTAATTCTTCATAAGGAATCATATTTACCAAGTCAAAGCATCAAGTGGCAATAATATTGCATCGACACACAGGTATACTCCTTCCTTGATCTCTTTATTTTAAAGCATTTCAAATTTTTCAAATTTTAGATTATATGCACTAATTTATATTGTAACATGATATTAGTTAGATTTAATACACTATAAAAACACTCAAAATGGGCTTAAGTAAAGGCAAGGTGTGTTATACACACCTAGGTACACATTTCTTTCTTTTAAACTAGTAACTCCATCTTAATGCATTAATAAATTAAAGGGAAGGTAAAATTAGATATAAAAGCTAAATATTTATAGAAATTTAGTCTTTTACATTTGACAAATATCAATCATGGCTCTACCCTTCATTTATATACCTCCCTACTACCAAAATTATCACATTCACCATCTCACTATGCCTAAATGTTTATCTCTTAGTTCGATCCATATCATTCTAATGACCCAGGTCTCTTATTCTACATAGAAAGCTTAAAAATTGATAAACATACTTTAATGTTAATTTTAAATGCATACCTATTTTATAACCTTATATACATTACCAGTCACAGATGGACACTATCACCACTAGTAGTGTCCATATTTTTATATAATTTCTAGTAGGCAAATGTCATCAAAATTTAAAATTTGTTAAAACCCATGGGTTGGCCTAATTTTAATATTGAACCCTATCATGATATATTTTTATAAGGTGTTGTATAAATATAATTATAAGCCTTCTTATTCCTCATATAGCTAATATCAATCAAACACATACTAAAGCTAAATCAATCAACTGCACAAGTACTCTATTCTACCTTATTCATCTTTATTTTCATATCAATCATAGGATCAGTCATATTCTAGGTATAAATCATTCAAATTTCAACCCATGAGTGATATTTCTCAAATTACAAGGTATATCATTGCATGTATTTTCCTATAGTTTATTGCATTCTTGTACACACAGTTTCCCACACATAAGGGAGAACTACATAAGACTGAGTCCCTTCTTGGATTATTGGCTATGTAGGTAGTACCCATTAATAGATGGGTATTTGGGGCAGCCCAACATTGTGATCCCACTAACCCATTTTTTAGCAAAATCATTCCAAGGGTGAAGAGAGGTGAAGAGCTAAGATTTGGTTAATTAGTGAAGAGTGATAACATGTATCCTAGATTTGAATACATCAGTAGAAAGGTGGTATAAAACCCATAACAATGAAGTTGGTCACATTCAAATCCAATCATTATTTCATACTACACCCACGCATCATAGTCAGATGCTAGCATCAATGGTAGTGTTCAAATCCTACGGTAGTGTCCACGACCATAAAAGTATAATTTATAGAATCTAACAACTAATCTAGAATGTTGATCATGCATACTTTACATGTATTTTTAAACCAAAACTATCTATACATAGTAAACCATCTTACCATTATTTCTTATTTATTACACTATCTTTCAATAGTTATACTTTATTATTTTTATCAATATCAATTGTATAAATTAAGAATATTGTTTATCTAAGTTTTTAGTTCATCACATTGTGTTAGAACTATATCTATATCTTAACCCTATCCCCCACCATTTTCAAATTTAGGATTAAATAGAAAGTTAAGGTGTTACATCTGGAAGAAAGTGATTTGAAACCAAATCAATCTCTTGATTTGCATACTCTATTGAATACTCCACTAGCACCACACACCACATTATATCCTCTACCTACATGATTTATGGCACCCAATCTTACAATATATTACTTTAAGGGTGACCCCAAGAAACTTCATGAAATATGTTTAGATTATGTGTCTAATGATAGGGTATTGACTTAGTTATTTCTAAGGAGTTTAAAATAATATGCTTTACAATAGTTTTAAATTTTACCTTATCAGTCAATACATGCATTCAATCCTTTGGTTATCATGTTTTTATCCCACTTTTCATTTAATATAAGTGAGAAATTCTCATATGCTCAAATTTATCAACTCAAACAAAATCCTAATGATCCTCTTACAGAATATGTCTTAAGGTACAAGACAATACTATGTAAAATGAAAAATCATATGGAAAACAAAGAGATTCAATATATATTCAAGTAATTTTTTCTTACATCCCTCCATGTATCCATCATGTTCAAGTGGTTTCCCTCATTCACATATTTATGTTATACAATAAAGGAAAGATAAATCAAGCTTTTGGCAATGAATAAGCTCAAGTATGTAGCTAACACATATTCAAATACAAATATTTTAGATAAGCCACCATACAAGGTGAGTCTAAATGATAATAAGAATGATCAAAAGATAATAGTACATGCAGCTTCAAAACCAACTTCATGTGTTCTATTACTAGCTACTCCAATGAGAAAATTTACAAATCTATCAAAATCTCCATAGAAGGTCCTCAAAATACTATCAAAATTCAATGCCATATCTCACCCTCCCATCAAATAGGTTGAATTTAATAATCCCCTTCCAAATTATTTTCATCATAATGCTTTTTTAAACTATCACAGTGTAATAGGCCACACTACTAATAGGTCCATAAGTTTAAAGCACAAGATTGATGTGAGCACACCTACATACAACTCTAAATTTAAACCAAGTGAAAACAAAGCAATGAAAATATTCAGTGATCTTTTTCCTATGAATATATTTAATGAGTTAGTATATACATTAGGGGTGCAATATTTGTACAATGTACACCATCCACTAGTTTCTTATAATTATCAGATAGAGGAACAACATCCCTTGAAAGGCATTATGGTCATGTATCATACTTCAGTATCCTATCATCCTCTCATTACATTTTTAGAGCATGAGATATTAGAAGATGACTTTGGCTTGCATTAATTATTCATTTGAGCTTACATTGATCACCAACCTATTCACAGTGTCATGATTAATGATGGTTTTAGTGTGAATATGTGTACAAACACACTAGTATATCATCTTGGATGCATAGATCAGGACTTACTCCTCACCACCATGGAAATAAAGGGGTTTAATGGACACATTTATAGTTTTATCAATGATATTACACTACCACTATAAATTTTATAGCACATTTGGCTACTAAATTCACAGTAGGACCCAATGCATGGATCTTTGATATGTTATTGGGGTGCCCTTAGATTCAACATATTTATGTAATTCCATCTATAGTTCATATATTTTTAAATTATATCTATTCTTACAAGGTAATCATAGTTCAAGGTATCCCATATAAATACCCCTATCATAGTTTGATATGGTTCCACAACCATAGATTCTAGTTGAGGTACCCACAAAGGTGCAATATAAAATAAAATTAAAAATTAAATATCCACCCTTCTAAGGAGGCCTATCCTTGAAAGGACACTTTTGCAAATATTTGTCACAAATTCTAGAGATCCTTTTTCTACTCATATAGTCCTAGATTGATATTACAAGGCACTAAAGGTGTCTCACACAAGGCACTGCCTCAGATTTCATCCACTCCATGATGGATTCCCAAAATTCCTAGAGTTCACCATGCTCAGCATAGTTCATATTATGTTATTGATCATTGTTACACTCAATGAACTTATAGTATAAAGGGAAAGTAGTATTCAAATGTATAATTCAATCCACTTCAGTATCAACACTATGACACTTTGCATTTGTGAAAGTTCATAATTCCTAACTTTCATATAGGACCCATAGACTGTGAGTCCCTTATGGGACTCATCAATTAGTATCTTCCTCCCATTTTTATCTTTTTTGGTTTACACAAATATTCCAAAAAAATGAAAAATTGAGACCTATGCATGCTTATGTTTAGTTCATTTACATCACTTAATTTGTGCACAATATTTAGTACTTATATTTAATTTTTATATCATTTATGCTTGTCGAGTAAGCATGAGTGATTATAGGGCATAATAGTTCCCACTCATAAACTCAGTTACATTTTATTTATAGTATCAGACACAAAACTTCTGATCAAATAACAATGCCCTATTGGACATGAGTGTACCTCTTTGTTTTAAATTTCCCTAATTATTGTCCTAGTAATCATAGACACTTATTTTTCAGTTTCATACCTACACAAACCTTCTATATCCTATGCATACATCGTAAATATCACTAAAGGAATATAATATATAGGTTTCATCCTTCTATGGCTTTCCATTTTTTGTCATGTCTCAGTTCTTTCATTACATTTCATCTATCAATATGGATCATATACTAACATAGTGATATATTATTGTTTATCTAAGTTGCTAAATCTACTTGTGTTCCAAATTAGGATCAATTACATATATACATGCATGTTTTTCAAGTTTGTTTTCTCACTTCATTCCTTGTGTGTTTCTTTACTTGAAGATATTTAAACATGTGATTATGTGTGGCTTTAATCCTTAATTCTCTAATTATACTTGTGTGAGGACATTCAAACATGTCCTTGTGTGTTTCTTTGCTTGAGGACATTTTAATATGTCATTATGCATGGATTTAAGCCTTCATTCTCTATTTTCATGTATGTGAGGAAATTTTAACATGTCCTTGTATTTAATTCTATGTGTGTGAATGACATTTGAATATGTTATTTGTGTAGGCCTTTTTCTCACTAGTTTTACCTACACAGTTCTATTAACTTGCTTAGGGCTCTAGAGGTCATTTGGGTTACTTGGGAAGATTAGTCCCACATTCACTAGAATGTATGGTATATTTCCCTCTCCAACCTATATATGCACCTCTCTCCCTTCATATGTAATGTATTTAATTCAAGATGATATGGAGTATTTTATTTTCTCTCATTCCTTTGCAATATTCTTCTATGCATGATTTCATTTACTAGTAACTTCATTATGATGTGCACTTGCTCGACTCATCAGATCACTCCTTCATGTGCATTCATTGATCTGATGATCCTAGATACAACTCTTTTATGGGATCTAAGCAAAAACAAATAAACAATATTCTCTTTTTTCCTCCTTATATAGCTGTAATTTCATTATTTTTTATTATAAGCTATATTTTTATTTTGGTTGACTTTTTTAAGTCTATGGTAAAATTTTGGTTCTATCAATTGGTTGCACACCTATGTTTGTTTCTGATTTGGTCTCAAAAATCAAATCATAGTGTTTTTTAATTATTTTGACTCATTTTACAAGAAATCAAAACATTTATAAATTTTGAACTGTAACTCAAATTTGAGTTCCATTTTTCTCAAAAGTGCATGTTTTTTATTATCTATCAATTGGTGTCATCAAATTATAAAAATGCACTACTTTTATAAAATGCCATATTTAGGGGGGTTATGGGCCCTACTACTTTCTATAGCATACATTGTGCACTGATTGTTCTCATCTATACAAACTCATTTTTGGCTCAATATGAAGTCCATATCTAGAGTGTGCACTATTTTTTTACCTCACTCCATCATTGATTGCTCACATAGATGCATTTTTCACTGTACCTAAGTCCCATTCATGAGCATGCTTTAAGGGTTCATTGTAGAGTTTATACGATGCATTTGTACATCATGGTGTCTTCTCTCGATCATGTCAACCCCATTTGAGATTATCTAGACGAGGAGAGTTGTTTCATCTCTAGTGATCCTTCTTGAGAAGGATAATTATGCTTTATGGCATGCTTACATGGAATACTTGCTCACATGCAATAATCATATTCCATTTCTATATGGTCAAATTCCTTCACCCACTAATCTTATTTAGTTTGATAAGTGGGTGAATACTTTTGATAAGGTTTTTATCACTCTATTAATACATGTTTCCATGGATCTTCATTACCATATGTAATATATAGAGTGCCCAAGCACTATTTGTAGCATACTGTAGAGTCTTTTTAGAGATTCTACTCAGACTTACATCAAACCTCCTCCACTACCTATTGTCTCTTTAGAGATAGTTGTACTCTCACCTTCTACTTTTATTTCTTGTGATGACATATCCATGGTAGATAGTGTTATTCCTTCTATCGATCCCCCACTATAGGATGAGATTTTTCCAGACCTTAGTTGTCCTATTACAAATTATATTTTCATTCTTGTGTTGATTATTACTCTTCCAAAACCTTCATAGCCTTATACTTTGGAGGAATCAACTATTTATAGTATGAGTACACCTATAGTGAGCATCTATGACTCATCTCTTCCTATGTAGTTTCTTTCTTCAATTGATGAGTTATGCTCCACTCTTCCCATGAACATTCTTTCAGTGAATGTTCCATGTCATTCTTCTGATTGGTTCACTTTAATGGTATTAGTTTCATATTTTACACACATTCTTATCAGATCTATGCCATAAATATGATTTGGACCACATTCAGAGACCTTCATACTTTTGCCTTCATCTTCCATTGTAGAATGGGTAGAATTTCAATACACACATTGGGTTCTTATTTTGCCAAAGGGAAGAAACATTATTCGATACATATGAAGATTTTATAGTCTTTAGGTAGAGGATTTCATTATTTCCCTTCATCATCTTGTGAGCCATACTTGGAGTATTGATTGCTTCAACATCATCATTTGGGGGGTCTTTAAGTCTCCTCTTTTGGGGAGAGTTTTTCCCATTGGGTTTTCTCTTCTCTATGTATGAGAGATTGATTTATACATGGGTACCTTATCAAGACTTATTATTGGGACCCATTTTTTGTATCATCACCTACCTAAGCTACACTATGGGGGGTTTTTGGTGTAGGCCTTTTTCCCACTAGGTTTTGCCTACATGGTTGAATTAACTTGCTTAGGGATCTAGAGGTCATCTGTGTTACTTGGGAAGATTAGTCCTACATTCACTAGAATGTATGGTATCTTTATTTCTCTAACCTATATATGCACCTCTCTCCCTTCATATTTAATGCATATAATTTAGGATGATGTGGATTATTTTATTTTCTCTCATTTTTTTACAATATTCTTCTATGCATGACTTCATTTACTAGCAGCTTCATTATAATGTCCACTTGCTCGACTCATGAGATCACTCTTTCATGTAAATTTTTTGATCTGATGATCCTAGATACAACTCTTTTATATTTCTCTTGTATGTGGCCCTTGGCATTCTATTTATGTGTCTTATGTGTTTCATATGTACTCTATGTTGGTATGCATCATGGCCATGACACTTGCTTATTTATTTGATCAGTCTGCTTATTTTTGATGCCATGATACATATCATACATCCTCCTAGTTTTTTATTCCATGATATATATCATGCATCCCTCCCCAAGTAGTTATATCCAAATTCCAATTCTCATTTTTTATAAATTAATCACATACCTAATTATTAGCATCTATCTTGACATTCACATTATGTATGTTTGTTCATGCATGCATCTCACATTACTATTATGTTTAATTTATCTATATGATGATGTCATGATTCTCCATGTTATCACTACTACTTAAATTTACATCTTTTATATAACATCTATTGCAGAACTTTTTATTTTGAGTTAACTTATTGCATAAGTTCAACAACTCATTTCAAAAGCAGGGGCATACACAGTGGTTTGTCTTAGAGACTAAGCCCACTCAATATAATGCACAAATAGACACATGCATAATGTTGTAGTCCTCATAAAGTAGATCACAAATAATAATTAGAATACACTTAGAGAATTAGTTTGGATGGGATCACTCTAAATGGATAAGAACACACCCCGTTATTGTCCAAACATGGCATTATTGTCCTAGAACTCAAAAAATAACCCCTTTTAGAATCTCAGACAGTCTAAATTAGTTTGTAATAGGTTCATAGTCTTAGCTCTCATAATTTACTTAGATTTTATTTCATATTTGATTAGTTTGGGGGTATCATGTGTGGCATATGTTCTAAGTTATACGTAAGTTTTTACTTAGAATTTTAGTTGTTATTACTAAGTCTTATAATTTATATATAGTAAATATCATATTGGGGGAATGTGTGTGGCATATGACTTCCTCCTTGCTCTATTTTGTACCAATTTTGCAAATGAAATGTCAACATGTGTTATTTTACATAATATACACTAGAATCATATTATACATACTATTTACCCCAATTTTGTGTTAGTTTTGCACTAGAAATGAACCTTATTCCATTTGTATCAATTGGTTCACCCCTTTTTCCACCAATTTTACACCAAAAAATTCTAGTGTTATTCATATAAGGATTCCAAGTCATTTTCACTACCTTGGGTATGAAATTATGAGTCAAGCATAACTTGAGTTCTTAAGCACACTCTCTTAATCAATGAGGATTGGGGCATGCATAGTCCAATCCAAGTTTTTTAATGAAAATTAAATCTCCAAGAGGCTTACCCTATACAACCACCAATGTTTTATTGATAAACACAATGGTTCATATACCCAATCAAGTGTATTCATTATTTGTTATTATGTATTTAAGTTTTTTCTTTGCTTCTTGATTTTCATCTTAAGTAAAGACTAATTTTACACACATTTCATTATAGTTTTACATGAAGCATGATTTAATATTGTGTCCTACATTATGGATTGCACTTCATAGGTAAGTTCATGTATTCACTTTTTCCTTTTACTCTAGTACATTAACTTGTTGCATTACTATAATAAAAGAGGGGGATATGTAGACACATAAATTAGCATTTAAACTAAAATTATGCACTTATGATCACCCTTTTGACATAGTTAGCTCATGAACTATTCTAGGGAATTTTGACCTCTTTACATATGGTGACTTACTCCTTCAAACATCCCAAATCACTTTAGAATGTCTCCATCTATCTTGTTTAATATCCTAGGTGCATGCTCGAATTGATTCATACCCTCAACTTGGCTTTCTTGGCCCTTAGGATAGGGGCACCCCATTAGGAAAATAATACACCTAATTATTGTCCACCCTAATATAAATTGTCCTCCTACCAACTAATAGTTATTTCTTAAAATTCAAAGTTGTGTAAGGGTTAGCTAATAAGTTTTAGTAAGCCCCATTTAAAGGAATTCCAAAAATATTACTATATAAGCACATTTTAAAGCATTTTTCTTATAAGGATGCTTCCACACATAAAACACCATAATTCTAATAATACATTGAGATAATATTCCATATTTCTCCTAAAATATCACATACATCCCTAGTATCCCTAATCTAAAGTTTGAATATACCTCCAAGGTCACAAGTCATGGTTAAAACACTTAATCACATTAGGATTGCACTAACATTTAGTATTTTCCACTAATTTCATACACACCACCATAACATGGGATAATTACATGGAGTTTGATCCCTCTCTAGAGTATTAGGATGTAGGCAATGCTCAACATAGGGGATGTTACAATAAAATATAACTTCAATTATTGACCCCTTTTTACTCCGTGATTGCACCTTATCATCTTGTTTATTGAGTTTGGGTTATCAAATGAAAAATCAATTACACAGTGGTCACCAAAACAAATCAAAATCTCCCACACAATCCATAGAATAAATAGGTGAAGGCACACATAACTAATAAATCTTAAGAACCTATTGGGCACCAATGCACCCTAGGGACAATAACGCACCCCACCCTATCCATTCATTCTATTCATATTCAGGAACCTAATTTTTGTATACATTTAACCTATTAGTGTTAGATCTAGAATCATATTGCATTTCAATTTTTGAGTTAATTTTATATTTTCTCTCTTACACTTTTAATATTTATTAATTATCCATATTTAAGAAGTTCCAAATTAGTTTGTGTCATTTATTACATATATGTAGCATCTTGATTTTGCTTAAAGTTTATCTAATTGAGATCTAATATTTTTCCTAGTTCCCTAAATTTGATAAAATAGTAGTTTTAGATGTTTTATGAGGGTTACATACCTTTCTCATAGGTTTTCTCCATTTTTTTGACTTTTTAATGTGGTGTCTTTATCTCATCTTCTTCTTCTTTATATTTGAATATCTATTTTGTTTCCAAAACAAAATTCACAAGTGTAATTACATTCAAATTTAGAGGTGCCTCTATGGAAAGATTTTATTGAGGATCTTATAGAAGGGTTTAGATAATATTTTGTGATTATATAGCACCTTAATCTTGTACATTTAAAAAATTCATGACCATAAATTTTCCTCTTAATTATACACATGCCTTGATTCTACAAGCCTTAAATCTACTCTATCTTGTGATTCTTGGCCTATTTCTTAGTCTAACCTGCCTTATATTGATGACACAAACATCCCATCTTGCCTCGAATACTTAAAATGTATTTATATTACACCTTTGTAAGTTCTGAGCCTATGCCTTCTATCCTTATCCCTAGGCACTAATGTATGGGACAAACAATAGGTCAACATTATTATCTTGACCCTTTGAAAGTGTCTAGTACACTAAAGTCAACCAATTTTCAATTAAAACATATTATAATGGTTGGCCTAAGTGATTTAATGTAGTTTATCTCTTGATAGGATTGGTATAAATATAATATCAAACCTCATTCATTCCTCACCTATAAATACCTAGTAATCATACCAAAAGAGCACTCAAGAAACACTCAAGAAGTACTCAAGTTTCCAAAAGATTTCCTATTATGCCCTATTATAATATTAGTCAAAGGAAAACCCTAACTATAATTCTAAAGTAATAAAGGAGTATTCATAAGGTCATATTTTCCAAGTTACAAGCTAGGATATTGTTGTACTTAATTTACACATTATATGATTCACACATAAACCAACACATAGGGGATAACTACATGAGTTTTAGTCCCTCTTATAGAGTATTGGCTATGTAAGTAGTACCCTTGGATAGTGAGATCATTATGGGTCATCTTGACACCATGTACCCACTAACCCATTTTCCTCCAAGGTCACATTAAAGATGGAAAGCTATAGTTTTACCATTTCACCAAAAGTGATAGTCCATAACCTAGATATAAATGCACCAGACTAAAGGTGAAGCCAAATCTAGAAGCATCCAAGTGATCACATTTTATTTGAGCATATATTCTATACAAGATACTAGTGTCAAACTTAGACACTAGCAATGACATAATTATCCCAGGCTGATATAAGTGTCTAGAGAGCCAAAGGCACCATATCAAACATCTGATGACTAATCCAAAACTATCTTCCTACCTACTTCCCACCTATAACAAATCTAGCATTGTATTATCATTAAAAATAGCTAAGCACTTTCTTTTATGTCATTTATATATCTAACATAGTTGAAATTTCTATTAATATCCTATCTTAGTTTTATAAATTTAACATATACTAAATTTGAGTTTAGCACATTAATTGGCCTATTATAGGTCTGATATTCACCCTTGTGCCCCATCATTTCTATATCCTTAACCCTATCTACTCAAGTGAATAGCCTATTATCAAAATTAGGGTTAAACATTTGGTGAACCAAATTTTTATACATCAAGCCCTAGGCCAATTAGGGTTTTTTTATTTTTTTATTATTGTAGTGTGTTTCAAATTTTAAACTTTTTATTTTTGAAGCAATGGAAAATGTTAGTATAAAAACTAATTGTAAATTGAGGATGAAGAAGCATTGATTACTCATCTCAACAATAACAAGGGCTTAATAGATATTTTTTTGTATGTTACAAGAGATGAAATAAGTAAACAAGATAAAATCAAGGCTGCCTCACCTAGTAATGGTGAATCCATAGAAGGTACTATAACTTAGCCAACATCAAAACTTAATACATCTAATGGGGTCATTGATTATGTGTCCCAACTTTTATTCCCTTAAACTACTATAGATACATATCTTATGAACTTACCTGATGTTTCAACACAAATACCAATTTCAATGCCTATTACTACTCAAACTATGTTTCCAACCCTTTGGTGACTAATCAAATTGTTAATCAAAATCCCATTAGGCCTACAGTTCAATCACTCCTTCAAGTTATAAATACCTTGTAGGATAAGGTTACAAAAATTGAGCAAAAGGCTTCGAAGTCTTCACATGTTATAGATTTTCAAGATGAGTTGCATAACCCTCTTACACTTGAGATCTATTTGCACTCTTTGCTAATTAGATTTATTGCAACTAAGTTCACATTTTATGATGGAAAGGCTGATCTTAAACAACATTATCAAACCTTCTATGAGGCATGCCTTGATTATGTTTCAAATTATAAAATTTTGACCAAATTATTTCCAAGGAGCCTCAAGGACTATGCTTTGAGGTAGTTTTATAACTTACCTCTCCAATCCATGAAAGATTTCAAACCTCTTGCATATCAGTCTTTTGAACACTTATCCATTAACATTTATGAAAGGGTTTCCTATGCTCAAATTACAAAGATAAAATAAGGAACCAATGAACCAGTCAATGAATATGTCTTGAGATATAAGAGAATGCTATCCAAAATGGCTAATCCTATGGTAGACAAAGATTTTCAAGACATATTCAATAAAATTTTTCTTTCTCCTTTACATAACTCCATTATTTTCAAAAAGTTTCAATCTTTTGATGACTTATGTCATGTTGTACTGGACCCTAAAATGAAGCTTATATCATTAAATAAGCTCAAGTATATAGCAAACACACTAGTTTCATCTACATCTAGTATAAAGTTTATAATTAAACTAAGTTATAAGTTAAAACCTATTGAGCCTAAAAAGGAAACAACCACCATAGTTAACATAGTTGCACAATAGCCTAATCATTGTCCTATCTAATGCACCAAAGAAATATTTTACATGTTTACCTGAGCCTCTACTTCATTATTCCCATAGTTGTTAAAGTGTCATTATACAAACATATGTTCTACCTTAAATCATAAAATTTAGGACCTTGTCGATGACCAATAGATTACATTTGACAATCCTCCAAAGAAATCAAGTTCACAACCTATTAATCACCATAAATAGAAAATATTTAACAAACATTTGTAGTAGCATTCTAAAAATGAACTAGAAGTTCAAGTGGCATATAATGCACATCCTCATTCATCATATTATGGACACCCACTAGATGGGTTCATTGGTACTTACACAAGACATATACCTCTTATAGTTCACAAACCTACCATTTTCTTTTATGATAGTGAAAATAAGGATGATGACTTTGATCTTCATTCTCTATTCATTCAAACATATATTGATAAATAACCCATATATAGTGTTATGATTGATAATGGTGCAATAAAAAATGTTTACACCATGACATAACTCATGTATTTGGGTTATACTCATCATGATTTACACCCCTCTACTAGATCAGTTAGAGCATTATATGGGACCTCCCAAAAAGTTCTTGGTAAGATTGATCAACCTTTACAAGTCATTCCCACACATGTAGCTACAAATTTCTTAGTTATACCTTTTGTGAGTGTCTTTGACATGTTGTTTGGATGACCTTAGATATTTATACTTTGATTAGTACCTTCTATAATGCATGCGTCTATTAAGTACATTTAGGCCAATCGAGTAATTATAGTTTTTGGTATTCCATATGAGATTCTTTTTGAATAAGATAAATTCATACCTAAGTAGTTAATTATCATGCCTATTAAGTCTAATACACCATAAAATGATAAGAGATAATTAATCTCCTTTATTAGGCAACCAATACAGGAGAGACCTTTACATCGAAGATAGGCAGTGGGTTTCACATGATCCTCATCTCCTATGCACCATATTCAAATATCTAAAGCACCTAAACATGTTCCTACTATTGATATTATAAATAAACCATAGAATACATAGATATGGGTTCCAAGAACCCCTATTCCTTATATTGGTACTTCATGACCCTAAAGTCATATTATACACACATTGAGCATCATGGATACGATAGTGAAAGATATTGCACCTTCCAAGCGGAAAGATACCTATGACCATCCTTTGGATGAGATCATAGGATGATATTGTCTATTCTAAAAATAACCAAAAAAATCAAAATCAAAAATACAAAAACACTTTCAGCACCTACATGTTAAATTGGCTCTTTGGCATTTATGTGTTAATTATATGTTGAGGAATAACATATCATTTACTCTTACATACACATACACAGGCATACATTGATACATGATACACTTATGGGTGTTGAGATTTGCCTTTATTCACATCACCAGGATGTTTTGGGAATCCATTTTATCTAATCTTGATATGCATATGTTATATGATTTGATGATCACTCTACACTATCATGTTTGAGCTTACATATGTACTTACACATGCCTATTATCCATGATTATACATTATATAGGGTACTTGATTTGACATTTTATTGACATTTTTTGCTAAAACATTCAATCCATGGGCCACTATGACATGTTTATGTTATTTACTTATGTTTTTTCTTTACACACTTCCTTGAGTGTTTTTGTCTTGCTATTGTCTTGTGTTTTCAAGAATTTTCATATATTCTATTATATGTGGCCCCTACACTTATGTTTGATTTATTGGACATTTAAATATTTCATTTATTGTTATATATACATTTTAATATGTCATTCCTTACTTTTTGGATATTTGACTAAGTCATCTCCATTTGATTTTATGGCATTTGAATATCCCCTTGTTTGTAGTCTCCTTGTACCATTGCCTTTTGACTTACTTTTGAGTGATCTTGTGTGTGTGATTATTTATTTGTTGAACTTGTACTATTACTATGTAGACATTTTCATGATCTTTATCATGCATCTAAGGCCTACATGTGATCACATTTGTTTTATGTGCTTTAATGATACATTTACCTAGACATGTTTCCTTCTATATGCTACATGGTTACATTCATAAATTCACAATCATCTTACCCTTTTGAGGTGAGATAAATACCAGGTAATATTTTTCCCTCACATCAAAGGTGGGGCATATTAGTGGGGGCATGTCATTGTGATATGGATTCCATATGTGCATAGTTCTCAGATTCATTAGGGGTATGCTTTGGAAACATGTCCTCCACACTCACACAGTATATGGTACTTACACCAATTTGTAAATTCAGTGGAGGCATGTCATGATGACATGGCTTAGACACATTCATAATATTTAGATTCAGTCTAGGCATGATTTGGAATCATGTGCTTCATACCTACTCATTATTTGGCATATATAATTTATAGTGGGGGCATGTTTTGAAAACATGTCCTCCACATTGGTACTTATGTAAATTTTAGATTTCTCTATATGTAGTGGGGGAATGATTTAGAATCATGTCTTTCACACTTACATAGTTTTCTAAACTACACAAAACACATAATTACATGATTTTGATACACATTTATGGCAAAATTCTATATATAGTACCATTGTTACACATAGATTCAACATGAGACAAATCTAAGGTGCATATGTTATGCAACATGTGTTTAATATTAAAAAATCCAAATCAAATTTTAAACCTATTGCACATACTAATACCTAGTAGATTTTTATATACTTTAGTGAACCAATATACTCCAATAAGTGGTTCACCTTTGGGCATGATTGGGGTGATTAAATCACTCAATCTTTCTGAGTTCTCAATTTGGACTTGATTATCCAATCTCACTAGGTTATGAGTATCATTAGGTTGCACAATTGAGTTATTATCAACTACTAGGTGTCAACTTGATTTTGCTCCAAAGTTAGGGGCATCTCTCTCTCTCTCTCTCTCTCTCTCTCTCTCTCTCTCTCTCTCTCTCTCTCTCTCTCTCTCTCTCTCTCTCTCTCTCTCTCTCTCTCTCTCTCTCTCTCTCTCTCTCTCTCTCTCTCTCTCTCTCTCTCTCTCTCTCTCTCTCTCTCTCTCTCTCTCTCTCGATATGTGCACTTTAAATATTTTATCTATATTTATCCTAATTTCAATTTCAAAGCCTTACAATGATACACAAATTGCCAATAGGCAAGGTGGTTACATCGATACATAGGTGGACTCCTAAACCTTTCCCTTTAAATTTAAATATATTTAAAATACTTTTGACCTAGATTATATGCACTAATTATACACTATAACATGATCTTGTTTATAAGTCAGTCACCAGCAAAGTAATCAAAATCTATCTTTACAAAGCACTCAAATTTAATTCAAGCAAAGACAAGGTGTCTATACACACCTAGGTACTTAATCATTTCCTTTAAACTATCAATTTTAATACTAGATTAAAGGGGGGGAATGTAGATGATATTTTGTGACTATTTAGCACATCATTCTTGTGCATGTGTCAAATTCATGAGCCTAGCTATTCTTCTTAGTTCTACATGTCTTATTTATTCAATCCTCACTTTTATTCTATCTTGTGTCCCTTATCCTATCTCTTAGTTAGACCATCCTTATATTGATGACACATACATCCCATCTTGCCCATAATTTTTAAAATGTACTTATCTTACACCTTTAAAAGTTTTGAGCATGTATGTACCCACTCTCCTTCTCCTTAGATACTAATGTTCAGGATAGACAGTAATGTCAACATTACTATCCTGACCTAACGTAAGTGTACAGTTCCCTAAAGTCATCCAATTAGCAAATAAAACATATTAAAATATCCTAAGTTATTTAATGTGAGTTATCTCCCAATAGGATTGGTATAAATACAATATCAACCCTCATTCATACCTCACATATGAATACCTAGCAATTAGACCAAAAGAGAACTCAAGAAGAACTCAAGTTGAAAAAAGATTTCTTATTCTACTCTATTCTAATATCAGTCAAAATAATAGCCTAGATAAAAGTTTGAAGTACTAAAGGAGTAGTCATAAGGTCATATTTTTTAAGTTACAAGCTAAGTCATTATTTTACTTTACACATTATATGATTCACACACAAGCTAGCATGTAGGGGAGAACTACATGAGTCTAAGCCCCTCTTATAGAGTATTGGATATATAAGACATGCCCTTTGATAACAAGGTCATTATGATTTAGCTCAATACCATGTGCCCACTAGCTTATTTTCCCCGAGGCCACATTAAAGATGTAAATTTAGGGTTTTTCCATTTGACTAGGAGCAATAGTCCATGACCCAAATCTGAATGCACCAAAATAAAGGTGAAGCTAAACCTAGAAGCATATAGTGGTCACATATTATTTGAGTAGATATTATATATATGACACTAGCATATAACTCAAACACTAACATTAATGCAACTATCCCAGGTTGATGTAAGTGTCTAAAAAGATAGAAGAACTAGATCCAACATCTAACAAATGATCTTGAATTATCTTCCTACTTGATTCCCACTTGTACTGCATCAAACATTGTATAAGCATCAGAAACAACTAAGTACTATTTTATGTGTCATTTATATATCTAGCATAGTTATACTTTCCATTAATAGCTTATCTCAATTTTATAAATTCAATATATGGTACATTTGAGTTTAGCACATTAATTGGCCTACTATATATCTGATATTCACCCTTGTGCCCTATAATTTATATATCCTTCACCCTATCTACCCAATTAGGATAAACTCTTATCTAAATTAGGGTTAAACAAATGGCAATTTCCTTGATAGGCCACATAGTTATTTCTTGGAACATCTTGTTAGGGAGGGGCAATAACCTTCTAAGGCAATTTCTTCTTTAGTGTTGTTATATCATTTGCCATTTTTTAAAGAATGTGTTAAGTGTAAGTCTAATTTGATTTTTATGCTTTAAATTTTCAAGGTTATTTCTTCATTTTTATATCCCTTATTTTCTATCATCCTCAACACTAATGGCCAGTTCTAGGCTACCTCCAAGTCAGATACTCTTTCTCTTCTTAATTAATAACTTATCTCTATAAATTATGAATTAATAAAGAAGCACTTTTGATTTTTTGTTTTTGGCATATTTTTCATTGGTACTTTGTTTAACATATTTTTTAACTTGGCCACAAATTACCTCAAAGATTTGTATTCTTTTTTTTTATCTAGGTAAGTTTCACAAGTAATGCATGTGCATCTTTATCTAGTTTGAATCAACTTTCAAACTTGGTTTTCATGGTATTCTAATGATTGATAGAATCAAAAGAAATATAATAAAACCAATCAATTGCCCCATTTTAAAGAGTCTCCATCAATAATCTGATGGTAATATCTTCATGCTCTACCCCTAGCATTCCACATGGTATAAAAAAGGCTAAAATATGCTCATCTAGAGGTTGTTTGCCATCACCTGTGAACTTAGGAAAATTATTTCATGAACCTTTAGGAAGTTCGTATAGTTATCCTAGAGCCAATGTCCCTATCAGATTACCACATGGTACTACCATATAAGGAAGGATTTCTTACATAAATAGAATGGTTCTTGAGAGGAAAATTTTATAACTAGTTGTAGAACCATCTTTATTCTATTTGTTTTTCTTAAGACTTGATGGGAGACTTGATAATTTCTTGATTTTTATTTTTTGCTTAAAAATTAGTTTAAAATCAAAAAATTCTTACAACTAAAAGAAAGTGTTTGTATTACCTTGAGATCTGCTAGCTCTAGTGAATCTTCTTTTTATCGATTTGATAGAAAATTATTATTATTGGGGAGTAGGCTAAAACTAAAGAACTCTTTGAGTTATCCTTCTCAATTTTACTCTTCAGATAGTTATTGCTTCAGCTCTTTGTGAAAGAACAATAATAATGTCCTCCTCTTCTAATACATCAAAAACTCTATGATACTAATTTACACTAGTTTTTTATCCCAAGCAAATACTCCCAAGTCTAAATAAATATCTTCTTGCATCTCACACACCAAATCAAGATTTAGTTGGTAGAGATGAGCCTAATCTACTAGGATGGTCATGTGAAAAACATTTATTATATGGGGAGAAGATTTGATCTATAAACCACTCTAACTCTAATTTGTTTTGGTTACCTTTATGTAATGATTAATGCAAACAAATCATTAACAACACAATTGTTTTCCTCATTCAATACTACTACAATATTTTGAAAAAGAGTGTAACTTACTATGTTATCCAAGTAATTTGTTGGAAGCTAGAAGCAATGTCTAATTCTATAGACTCTATCCAGTCGAGACCAAGTTGGTGAATTTAACCTTAGTTTTTAGAAATAGTCATATGATAAGTTCATAATTTAGGATTATGGGTTACTTGGAAAGATTTGTAAGCTATTCAACAATCAATAATTTTTGGAGCAAATCTTCTTCTCAGTTCTACATGGTTGAAATTATTTAAAAAGGTGTAATGTTGATTTCATTACATTCCCAAGTAAACTATCTAATGTTAGAAGCAATGTCTAATTGTGTAGGTTATTTCGAATCAAGTTTTGGTTGATGGGTTGGTCCTTGCACTACAAAAAATAGTCATGTAGACCATTATATTTGTATGTGGGTTGTACTAAAATCACTAAAACATGCCCCATAGTGGGCATAAAAAACTATTGGCTAGAAAAATTGTAGAGGAATAAATTGTAGACTTTTGTTCAATAGTGTGGGGAATAATTCCCTCTCCTATGAACAAGTGGAGCTACGTTTATTGAAAATCAAAGATAATGTAGAAAATTAAATTATCTACAACAAAAATGTTGTCTTTAGGGGATTTTCATAATTTTTAACCAAAATTTAAAAAAGGTGATAAAACAAAGAAATGAAAGGATAAAAGATATTTTTTAAGAGGGAACAAGGAAGAAAAGAACATAAGAAAGGAGGAATAGGATAGTTTCAAAAATTTAAACATATTAAACTATTGTAACTACCCAAGATTGTATAGGATGGGTTATGATTATTAACAATAGAAACCATTCTCTTCAAAAAGGCAAGATTTATAGACTTCAAATGTAAGAATGAATCCCATAAACCAAGGAGATCTTGAGACTTAATAAATATAAAACAACCATGTATTTTTGTAGGAAATAAACACAATTTTATTTATTTACTTTCATTAAGGTTTCCTAATTTAGAGTTATCTATATATATTCTAACATATTTTTACATTGAGGACATCAAACCTCTTGAAAATTTAATAACAAAATTTTAACTAGAAAAGAAATAAAAATAATCAAAATGAATCAATATATATACATATACAATTAATTTAACATAATTATGTGACATAGAGTTATGCATAATCCTCTTGTATTAATTCTTTGAAGTCATGTAAATATGGTTCTTCTCTCTTGAATTTTTTAAAAATAACTTTTGGTGTCAAAAAAATCTTATATAATGAGTTGAGCTCATATTTATAGGTTATGAAGTCATAACTACCTTACAACCACCTGATAACCAAAATTTTATTAAGAACTTTCTATTTTATAGTTTTTTTTTTCCTTTAAGACTTAAAAATTTGAAACATAACCTTTTTAAGTTATTACAAAAAATACAATAGAGAAATATTTAGTTAGAGAGAGAAAAATGTATTTTGAGTAACTATAGAGAGAGAGAATAATCCTTTTGCTAAGAATAACCTTTATATACTTCAACAACTATATTTGATTCCTCTTGAGAGGATTTGAGCTTGTGCACTCTTAAATTCTAAATGGCTTATACTATTACTTCTCTCACGAGAATGATTATATGAGTTAGATGAGCAAGCTAATCATATGATTTATTGGTTTCCTCTTCGATCTTTTTGAAAATATTTAGAAAATTAAGAGTGAGATTTTTTATGGCACAATGAATGTTTCTTAGCTTACTCATGGATTTTTTGTTAACTATCTCTATTCTAAATAATTCTTATTTTACCATTTTATAAAACTATTCCATCAAATTTATAGTTGTATATTATTTTGACTCATTTTCATTCAAAAAATCACAATGAGTAACCCAAATATTTCATTTCATCACAACATTTTCCATGATGTTACAAATATTCCATTGCCTCATTCAGAGTATGAATTTTCCAATATACACACTGAGCCCACAAACATGAATCATTTTCTTTACTTTGTCAAGAAGATGTTTAGAGACCAAATTATTTGCATCCATATTAACCATGTCTTATAATTATCTAATCAGACCTTTCCATATCCCAAACTATATCTTAACAACTATAATTCCATCTTCAATCTTCTATTGTCCAGAATTGACCAAGTCATAATCATGTCATCAAGAATCGATTATTATACCCAAGATTCTATGACCTTGCCATGTTTTTAATATTTTTATAGTTTAGAAATGTCTCTTTATCAATTCCTAATTTATAGGTTGATGTCGGTGTAATTTGAAGAGTAGTTGATGTAAAGTAGTGATCATTTTATGAGAATTTTATCCTACATTCAAAATATGTTTGATGTATGATGAAAGAATACATACTTTTTCTTTCAACTATTCTTGAGTTTTCATCCCTTATTATATCATTTGGATAAACTTAGTCACAATCACTTTGAAATTGTGTGTATTGCCTTTGGAATGTGCTCTCTGAGATTAATCTTTTTAATGTTATAATCAACCAATATCATATCATCTTGATTTTTCTCTACACTAGGCTAATAAATTTCTACATATTGTACACTCAAAGGATAAATAATCAAACTTGAAGTAGTTTTTTTATTTTTTCTTCTTTGGAATACCTTACATGAGATTATAAACAATATTGAAATTAATTTATACAAGTGTGACCAAAGCCTTTTTATTTCTCACTAATTATTGGATCCATAAATAAGATGTATCTCCATTTGATGATACCAGTTGAGTTCTTGAGAATACAAAAGGATCCAATGAATATAACTTGTTGATTAGGGAAAACTATAGGTGGAGATGGAATAAAATCTAAAGAGGAATATGGTGGAAGAGATGGAGAGAATTAAAGTATAGAAAGCACTAGTGAATCAATTTAAGAGTAGATAGCATGGAAAGTTATTGACCCTGTATCAAAAATCAAGAATAGTTGAGTAATATTATCAATCAACAATGAATGATCAATATCTTGTATGACATTTGTAGAAGCAAATGGAGTAGGCCTCTTGAATTGAAGTTTTTATTTTGTTAGATCACCTTCACATGTTTTTTTGAGGAGCTTGTATTTGTTAGGATCTTCTCCATCTCTTCCTCTACTTGTAGTGAGATAAAAATTTATTATGAATATAATGGTCCAAAAATATTAACATATTGAATAACTCCCTAAAGCATATTTCCTTATCTTTTTATTGTACCAGGTTCTTGACCTCAATTTCATGATTTGTGTGCATTTTAAAATATATGTTAATTCAATTATTGACTAATTGATTAAAGGAATTTATGTGAGATTTATTTTATCATTAAAAATTTCCTCAACAATATCGGTTCCATCATCTTCAAAATTTATTGTACACCATTTGACCCTAAAGGTTTTCATTTATCCCAAGGTCATTCTTGACCAATCTCACTTCTTGACTTTAAATTCATCTTCACAATCTTCCCAGTAGTCTTCAATTTTTGTAATGTGACAATAATTAGAACCTAACATGAGATTTTTATTCATTAATCCCTAGTTTTCAAAATCAAGTTTTCTCATTTTAGGTTGTGTCATAAAATCTATCATTGACTCCTCAATCTTAAAGGCATATTTAGCTAATTTGAAGATGAAGAAACCAAGGCCAATAGGAAAATTTATTCCTCTAATGTGTTGAGTTAGACATTTATTGTGTACCTCACTTAGTTTTCTATTAATTTAAATTAAAATTATTTGATCACTAGGACATCTTCACATCCTAAGAGGAACACATTCAAATCTTCCAAATCGAATATAAGTGAACTTGGGGAGTTAAATGAAATGGCTTCGATATTTATCGATCAATGTTACTACTTCATCAAATATCCTTGTTATAATGTTACCATCCATGGCTATGATAAGCATCCTATTGAATGCATCATTCACCCTTATAAAATGAGTCTTTCATTTTTCATGAGTGATATGTGGAAACCTATCATATACCAATGCACTAGGAATATATATCTTTTCTTCATTAAAGCCTAGCCAAATTTTGAGGGTTGTAATGCAGTAGACCAAATATAAAGTCATGTATAAATTTTGTGTATATTCTAGCTTGGTCACTTGATCATGGATGTTGTTACAATCAATGAATTTCTTCCTATAGCATATGATATTAATGATCATGTACATCTACTTATGAAAAAAAATTATTTCATTTCTCATAACCCTATTTAGAAGTGTGATCATATCTGATAATTCCTCTTTGAAGTCAAATGTTTATTAATTTTTTATGAGTTTGATATTTATCCTCTTTTTATTGGCCAGTCAAGTTTGACTCAGAATATTTTAACATTTCTCTCGATTGTCAACAAAGAATTGTTGAGCAATGTATTTTTCGATCTCCACATTTTCATCATGAGATTAGATGCCAAAAGAGATGCCTATACAAATTCCATATATTTTATAAATCATTTGATCATCTGTAGATATTATCTCTCTTTTCTCTATATTATAGTAATTGGCACAAAATCACTAAATTTACACACTAAAAGGATTGTAGAAATGCAGCAACATGTGCAAGTTTGTTATCCAAAATCCATTGTCTCATTGTAGTTATTTTCAAAGCATCCATCATATCCTATAACTCATCAATATCCATGTATGTCATGTTTTTATCATTAACATGGACAATTTTTATGTGTAGAACAAAAATGGACTCATAGCCCATGTACTTGAATTTCATCATCGATAGAGTAGTTGAAAGGATAACAACTTAGGTAAGCAAATTCAAGTTATTAATGATAAGGTCATGGGGAAAATTTTGATTTTTGTTGGATAACTAGGTTCAACATGGTGGACATAAATATAAATAAAAGTTCTTGGAATATCCTTTAGAGTTGTCTATGAGGAGGTGAAAAATAAGATTTGACCATTTTTAATAACTAGTTCATGTAGTTGGCTTATTAAACAATGCTCAAAACACAATCGAGGAGGAATAAAAACTAAATTGGGATGAGTTTAAATTTTCAAGGGAAAATTGTCATAGTTTTCCCATGTTTTAGTGCAAATGGAGGATAGTGCACAATATCAAACAAAGCATGAAAATTAGAGGAAAACATAATTTTTTAGAAAACTAACCTCTGACATGGGGAAAATTATAACCATGGATAAATATGGTGTCTTCAAGATGATTTATAACTAGAACTAGTTTGAAATGAAGAGGAGCCTTTGAGAGGGTTTAAATAATTAAAAATATGTTTTTATCTCAAAAAAAGATTCATCAAGTTTTTATATTAGGTTTCAATCACTTTTGGATCATCTTGACTTTTCTTTCACTAATTTGAGCTTTCAATACCCACTTTGAATTATGTTGGGTTCTTTGAGACTTGTTGTTATGTTTATTGGTGTTTTAACTTTTTAGGACTTATAAGAATGTAAATCTTAGGTTGTTAAAGGTTGAGTATAGTAAATTAGGGTTAAAATATGAAATAAATATAGCCACTAATCTTTAACAGAATTGACATAATTTGATCTTTCTAAAAATAGTAATAAATAATGTAAATAAGAACTTAGCTAGAAAATGATTGAAATGGGAGATTTGGAGGTTTCAAACTAAGATAGAAGTTAGTTTGAGTGTCACAAATAGGATCCAAGTGTCAACACCCCTCCTAAATATTAGTGCCCTAATTGGATATTACCACCATGTGGTACTAGTGTCCTTATTTTGGTGGTAGTGTCCTATATGTATAATTATTATAAACTTCTAGGTATGTCTGGGTCTATCAAGCTTGTTCCTATGTACATGAGTTATAAATCTCTATAAATAACCTATTATTATTGATTTTATATACAACCCATAATCCTCCATATTGATAGGGAATTTGGTTGATACAATCAATAAAGTGTGTTATTAATGGGGTAGGTTCGGCATCTTCAATACCCTATCATGATGAGAGTTGCCTACATACCAATCCTCTAAAGAGGGATCAATCTTGATGTAGTTCTCCCCACCTAAGTGTTGGTAAAAGTGCAAGTGAAGTTGGTATGATTATTGACTTGAGTACTTTGAATGTTCTTGAGATAAGAAACATAAGTAATCTAAGCTTAGGAATGTTGTAGATGGTTGTGTGGAGAAGTAGGGCAAAATAAGGATTGATAACCTTGATTGTGCACAACTTGTTCTAAGTTTGTATGTGTAATTTGCATATGATTTCTATATAGTGATTAGATGGCTAAAAGTCATGTATATATATTGTTTTGGTGTTTTTTTAGGTGTTAAACGAGGTCTAGGCTGACCCTAGGTGGTCTTAGATTTGAAAATTTATGTGTTAGTAGAAAAAGGAAGGAAAGGACAGTAGTTCCAAAATTAGGATACTAGCACCATGTGCCACTATTGTCTCTATTATAGTAATAGTGTCTAGGTGGCATAACATGATGCATGAAGGGATAAGATGTCAAGATGAGGGTCTCAGACTACTTTAGGGATGTCGAGGGACACTTGTGGCCCACATAAAGGCTAGATAAGTGTGAAAATAGACCCTAAGATAGGTTTAGGGCTAAGTTAGGGATGGGTGGTCTCAAGTAGCACTCAAGTGTCATTTTTAGGTGATTACATTTTCCCCCCTTTATTCTATAAATATAGTAAATCAAAATGACTTGGATAAAGGAAAAAGAAGCATTAATGGACTTACCTAAGAGGTGAATCCCATGAATCTATATTTGACTATGCAAAGCTTATTCTATTACATGTCCTTTAAGTGAAATGTGCATATATTAGTCCTTACTTAAGACATATCAAAAGCAAAGACAAAATTGAGTGAAGAGATAAAACTGATTAAAGAGGTAAAAATTTGTAAAGAGATAAGAGAGAAGAAAGGCATGAATAGGCCTCATTGGGTATGTAAACCAATGGATAAACCTGGTGATAACCTATATGTGTTTATATAGTGATGAATCAGTGAATAACTTGGACTACATTGATGGCTTACTCAATCCTCATGTGTGGGTGGCTTAATAACTCAATCTAATTTTGACTCCATCATTGGCCACCCATATTTGGTGGATCATGACCTATGAATAGCTTGGAGTAGACTGATGGTGTGTCCAACCCTCTCATGTAGGTGGCTCAAGAACTCAAGTAGAATATGACTCCATCATTACATACCCATGTGTAGTAGATGAATTTAAAATTGAAACTACATAATGTAACTAGAAACATGTAACTAGAGATGCCAGCTCTATGGCCACTTGGGTATATTAGTCAGCTCTGGTCCACTTGAGAATGCCAACCACTACATATGGAGTAAGGCATGAAAATAATTTATAAATTAGAACAAGGTGTTTGATGTGTATAATGTAGGGAAAAACATGGAATTTCTCATTCCATTTGATCAATTGGTGTATAAGTGAGCACACAAAAACAATATGTTGCACACATGCCCCTAAATCTGTTATATGAGTATATATATTCTAGAATGAGTTTTAATAATTTATATCTGAATATTTGAATTGAAATAGGAATGATCATTTCATGCATGATGCCCCCAATCTATGTAAATTGGTATGAATCTAAACTAAACTAAGCCAAAATTGGTGATCTATAATTAAACCTGTGCAAACTTGGAATTTACCAACTATACTTTTCTAGCCAACCTAGAATTTTTTAAAATTGAGGCTACTAGAAAGTAGCACCATATCTTAGATAGTAGCACCATGTGGTGTTAGTGTCCCAATTTGGGTGCTAATGTTTCATTATTCTAATTTTTATGTAACTATAATTAATCTTTATGTCACTATTTCCCACTATGTTTTCTTGAGTCTGATTTTTGTATTTTGAGTCTATGTGCTAAAAATTGTACTCTAATTGCATTTGAATTCCCTGATCTCTTTTGACAAATCCCTATGAATGCCCCCTCTTTTTATGGGCACTATTGAACCTAAAGAATTGTCCTTAAAAGAAAAATCTCTAAAAAATATGCGTTAGCCAAAGCATATATGATATCTACATAATGAACTACTATAATGTGTATACATAACATCAAATGTAAGATAATCTGAACATAAGTGTGTAATGTGTGATGTATGTTATGTCTAGCATTCACAAGGTTGTCAAGATAGATGTGACAATGTATATGAATATCAAATTTGAGTAATAATTGAGTAACTACCTATGGGGATGGGGCATGATGTCCATCATGACACCCAAGTAGGAAGGGGATATGCATGAGGTCCCTTATGTCATCTAAAATTAGAATGTAAATCAAGAGACAAGTGTCATGGCCATTATATAACACACATGAGGAACTAAAAGTAGGCCAAGGGGACACAATACAATGGACATGGGCACATGTCACTAAATCTGAGAAAGAAAGACATACAAGAACATGTTCAATGTTCACATATGTAAATATCAAGCAATTTGGCTTAGATGCACATAGAAAGAAATGTTCCAATGTCCATATACACAATCAAGAAATCATAAACAAGGACATGGGTGATTATCCAAAGCATACATATAGTGAAAAGAAGTGGCGTAGAGCCATAGAGCAATGGCATATTCAAATCTCCTTTAATATAATAAGCATAGAGAGACAATAAAGACTAGACAAGGAAATATAGAAATTAAAGTATGCATAAACATGGGGTACAATTATGTATAAGACCTAAGATGTATATAGGCTGAGTCTAAAGTAATAGTAGTCAAAAATAATTTGAATATGTATGGCATGATCAATATCAAGATATAACAATGCTAAATATGTGATGTAGAGTTTAGAAAGATGTAACCTAGTAATCAAAATTGTGTATAAGATTCCCTCAAAAATGCAAATGTATCCAATGAAAAACCCATGTATTTGTGTGTATGCCCCCAAAGGGTAAATAGTAGTAAATTTGGATCAGTGTAGTGGACTTGAGTCCTATAGAAATATGAAATCACTCAACAAGAACAAGTGAAGCATGTATGTATGATAAAACTAACTATACTAAGATAGCTATAATATGTAGTGCCTAACAAATATAAGAAATGTAAACATGGCAATGCATATAATCTATAATTTTGTATTTTTTTAGTAGATATTTGAATGTTTTTGTGTTTTGACATGTTATCCTATTTTTTATTTTCTGGATATAAGCAATGTACAAGTAAAATGAAAATTAAACTATATACAAGGAGTGAGAAATAAGGAAAGCATGTGTAAGAAGGGAGGAATAATACTAACCAATGAGTCTCATGGAAGACTCCCTATTAATGTGGCAAGTGTCAAATAAAGGAATAGTGATTATATGTGTTGTATGAAATGGTAACTAAGGTTCTAAAACCTATTGTATTGAGTGATCTATATCTAGAATTGCCTTTGAAGTGGTGTTATGAATCTATTAAATTAATTATGGTGTCTTGTGAATTGTATGTGTCTTAGGGATCCATATAGTAGAAGATGTTATAGTTTGTATAGGTGCCCTGTGCTAAAAACCCTGAGAACTTAATTATATTGATCATACAATGAAAGGAGTAGAGGAAGGCCATCTAGAAAATATAACATAACTCTGATGCAAGGGTCTATTTAATAATGTTCTTATGGAAGAGTATGCATATATGGTAACAATGTATAAGTAGACCTCACCTACACTGGTGGCTCCACTAAACTCTGTGGTGTACTGATAGGAACTGTGCTCAAAATTATAACTAGTAAATGTGATATGACTCCTTATGGGATAGATAAAGGATACTCATATGAAACACCCTCAACTATGACCACCTAATTAGAATGTATAAATTTGAGGCATATGTGCATAGTGGATGGGATGGCTTGTAGTTATTTTATCCATGGCCTACCCAATAACATGTCAAATGTACTTCCACTAGGTATTACTAAGAATCTAGTGGCCACATTTATTGGTCTAACCTATAAGGGAAGAATAATCTCTTTAATGGATCTCTAAACATGGCCACTAAAACCATGAATAATTGTCTATAAGATAAATATCTTGCTCTGAATACCCCAAATGCTATAGAAGTGTGATAGTGCACATGTTAATACTTGACACATTATCAACCATAACACTCTTAATAGGATGATGATCTATATAGGCTCATACAAAGAGTGCATATAAATATGAATCATCATCAATGGTCTCCTTATATAAGAAAGTGATTTGTGTTCTAGCTAGAATCGTAGTATGATACACACCAATGATATTATGTAGGGGTAGTGCATCCTGTGTAGTAGTGCGACATGATGTTGGTGGTGGATGTGCCTAATACGTGTAGTGAACACCTAAAGTGCCCTATGCCTCATTATTTGTATGCTTTAGAAATGGATCTGAGAATATATTCAATGCCTTAGCTTCTATTTTTTGAACTTTGGGTACCTTTGTGGGTCTGCCCACATCAATTATATTGGCCTCTATCAAATTTTGTATCTTATGTTTTAAGGTGATGCTTTGGATTATAGTATGGCCTAATGCCCTATGATATTCACAGAATATATTGGAATCATAGATTTTTAGAAGAGTTTGTGTTGTATCAACCTATTTGATGGGAGTGAGAAATATGATAATCCATTTTAGGAGCTAAATTAAAACACATGATGGAAATTCTAGAAGGTTGGTGAAAACTCTCCATAGAGGAGCTAATAAAACCAGGTGAGGAGATGACTCTAAATTTTCATTAATTATGGCTTTTAGATCACTCTTATTTTTAGTGGCCCTTAATTTATATGGAATCTTACTAGAACTGTTAGTAGTTGTTTATGATCTACTTGTATATTTTAGATTACCCATAGAGATAAGTTTGAATTACCTTTATTTCACTATGTGGCACAAATCTATGAAGGTTGGAAACTTCTTGAACAAGATATCTTCATGTGATGTTGGTAGAAGGATTTGTTTGAATATGTCTTGGAGATTTCTATCTACCATGGGGCTAGTCAGATTTGCCAATATAGTTTTATATCACAAGACATTCTACAATAATCTCATTGGATTTTTTCTTCAATTTTTTTATTTGAACATATGAGATCTTATCACTAATGTTAATTAAGAAATGTGCTAAAAACATATCTTCCAATAAATTGAATGCAGTGATAGACTAATTCAGTAGTTCATAGAACCACTATAAGGCATAGTAATTTAGACTACATGTGAACAATTTAGTGAGGAGCCAATCATTAGACATTTAGTCCAAACATGTTGCATGTAAATCTTAGAGATGCTGCTCTAGGTCACCTTTAACATCATACAATGTAAGCTTTAGTGCCATGAATTTGGACAGCAAAGGAGTTGCCACTATGTGATGTGCCAAAGGTGTATGTAAAATAACATGAGAATCCAAGGCACGTGATGGATTAATATCTCCCTGATCAAGATGTAACACCTAAGTCTATGGAGAATGAATCTCGTGCATAAGGGACTGTACATCTAGATAGGAGAAACTAGCCATAGGAGGTGTTTCCATTATTGAAGGTTATCAAGTTAACATGGGTTATTGTATAGGCTAAGTTACCTCCAAAATAGGTGTAACATTATTTTTATATGGAGGAGTCAAATATTGACCATTATTTTATTTTTTCTTTATTTCCATTATGTCTTGCAAAAATTTTGCATGATCATGGGGTTGTTCCCGAAGTCTATCTCTAAAACTATGAAAAATCTCATTCTTGTTAGCAATAAGATTTTCATTGTTAAGTGGGGGTAGAGTGTCTTGATTCCCATCTTGTGTGTTATTTTGATCTTAATTATATTTTTCATCTTGTACTTTATGATTTGGATATGAAAGAGTGTTAGGCACAACCTTGTTTGGTGTAGATGCATATACATGATGTACACTAGCATATTTTAAAGACTTTGTAGATGCAATTTGATTTTAAAATAATGTGACCTTTTCAATTAGTAACTAATTTTGATTATGTAATTTTTATATTAGCTTGCTCGTACTGATAATGTGATCCATTATATTCTCACAAGTGCAAACCTTGGTTTATTTTGATTGAACATGTAAGCACACGCCTTGTATGGGAGCTGTGGAGGCATAAATTGGCTGAGTATTAGTATTAGTAATAATATTATAGGCTACATCATCTCATCGATGAGTGATATCATGGACCTAGTAAGATGGAAAGTAGCTACCACCCTCATGGAGATGAGGAGGAGGAGATTCTTTCTTGTGCATAGATATGACATTGAAACTTGAAACATGGTTTTTTAGGGTATTAAATTTTGATTTAAGTCCAATAAACTATATTGTAATTGATCCTCTATGTATGTAAGGATTTGTTTTTTAATTTAATTCCACATAAGAGAATAATAACATGATAGAGATATAGTGAAATATGACATACATTTTGACTGATATAAAGCATTATGTGCATATGTGTTCATGTCATCTTTGAATTCATTCCATATGAAAGGAAACAAGCATGCAATGGAAGCTAAAAAAAATTGTATTAAAAAGTGATAAACTTCATCTGTCATTATTATCATGATTATATGAAATATAAATCAAAAAATATAGGGATCTAAAATTTGAGTGTGGGTCTTAAAAGGCTGGAAACATAAACCTTAGAGTTATTTAAGGTTAGGGTTTGTGTAATATTTGAATTAAGTTAGGTTTACCAAGAGTTTTGACCTTTTAAGACTTATAAGTATGAAATCCTATGTTTTTAAAGGGCTAAGTATAATAAATCAAGGTATAAATATGCAATAAATATAGCCACTAGTCTGTAACAAAATTGACTTAATTTGATCTTAATAAAGATAACAATACATAATGTAAATTAGAACCTAGATAGAAAATGACTAAAATAGGAGATTTAGAGGCTAAAAACTAATACAGAGGTTGGTCTAAGTGTCACAAATAGGATCCAAGTGTCAAAACCCCTCCTAGATAGTATCACCATAATTGAACAATAACACCATGTGGCACTATTGTCCCTATCTTGGTGGTAGTGTCCTATGTACAAAATTATTTCAAGCTTCTGAGTGCACCTATGTTTGGGTCTATCAAGCCCATTATTCTGTGCACAAGTTTTAGATCTATGTAGGTGATCTATTTTGATTGATTTTATTTTCAAACCCTAATCCTCTATGTTTCTAGGGCATCTGTTTGATACAAGTAGTAAAGTGTGTTGTTTGTGGGATAGGTTGGACATCCTTAACACTGCATTGTTATCAGAGTTACCTACTTACCAATACTTCGAAGATGGATCAAGCCAGATGTAGTTCTCCCCATGTAAGTGCTAGTGCAAGTGTAAGTGAATCTAGTATGATCATTGACTTGAGTGATTTGAATGTGCTTGACACTAGAAACTTGAGTAATCTAAGATTAGGAATGATTTAGATGGTTGTATGCAAAAGTAGGGTAGAATAAGGATTGATAACCTTGATTGTCCACATCTTTTTTTGATTCTGTATGTGTAATTTACATCTGATTTCCATCTAGTGGTTATAGGGCTAAAATTCATGTATATATATTATTTTAGTGCTTTTTTAGGTGTTAAAAGAGGTATAGGTCAACCCTAGGTGGTCTTATATTTGAAAATATATCCATTGGTGGAAAAAAGAAGGAAATGAAAATAGCACCAAAATTGGGACACTGACACCATGTGGAGTTATTGTCCCTATTATGGCACTAGTGTCCATGTGGCAAAATTTAATGCATAAAGGGCTAAGATGTCAAGATGAGGGTCTGGGACTATTTTAGGGATGTATAGGGATGTAAGTGCCCCACATGAAGGCTGGATAAGTTTTAAAAATAGGCCCTAAGATACTTTTAGGGATAATATAGGGATAGGTGGTCTCAAGTAGCACTCATAGCACTCAAGTGTCATTTTTACGTGATTGCAGTTGGGCTTCTTTCACCTTGTTAAGTTTCAAAACACATGTTACTCTTAGTAATATCCATGATTAAATCAAGCTTCAAAAACCTATTTTAAAATGGATAATGTTTCATTTATCTATATTTTTACACTATCATAATCACAATATATGTTTTATATTAGAAACATGCCATGGATATTTGGAGAAAATAAACTATCAAGCTCCAAAACCCAAATAACATTATGTTGATTTTTATGGCTTTCACCATGTTTATTCCTCCTTATCAGGTTTCAAGACACATATTATTGATCTATAATTCATTGACTATAGATGAGCTTATAAAGCCAAACATAAAGTTAAAATTTGTATTACCTTCACTATTTAGATGGGTATCAAATGTCATTCAATAATTAAGCCAAGTTCTAGGTTATTTCTTGACCTAGCTGAGCATAGGAATTTGTTTGACTTTGTTTGATAAGTCATTAAAATATGTCATTAAAAAATTCAACACTATATTTTTATTGTATAGAATCCATCTAGCATGTTATGGTTTCATTTACTAATTGACAACTATTAAAAATGTTTTTAAAGAAACATGGACTTGCATGGGCTTCACAAAGCCATTTTTCACTACTTAACAAGTTATTGAAATTTATTTTGGTAATAACTATGTTTTTAAATCCACTTTAACATTGTATTTAAATCACTAAAACCCACCATTAAGACCCAATTCAAGCTTATAAAATCCCTTTATCATTGTAAAATGAGTTATCAAAACCTAAGTCATTGAACTGTGCGTTTTGGATACCAATTAATCATTGTAGAATGTGTTGTTGAAGACTGGTTTTGTTGATAAGGCTTGTGAAAGTTGATGACAATTGTTGGATGGAAAGTTCTTTAAAACTTGATAACGACCTTAGATATTAATGGACTTTGGAATGTCATTTCAACATTGTAAAATGTGTGTTATAAATTCATCAACCCATATGGGTTTTGAAAGGCAATTCAACATACAAAATAAGTCATTAAAACCCGAGGAAGGCTTTGAAAGCCAATTCAATATTATAAAATCAATTTTTATTGTTATTTTAACTCTTTCATGGATTTTAAACTTAGCTCAGATGTTAAAATCCATTTTCTACTTCATGAAAACATTTTTAAAATGCATATACTAATTTGAATTGAGAGTATAGACATTCAATTTCTAACACCATTGTTTTGAAATTGTCAATCTTACTCAAAATTTGTGAAAATGCACAAATTATAACAAAATCACTTAAAAAATCATAAATGGTTCGATATTATCATATACAAATTCTAATTTAACTAAGTATCCCTAAATGGGGCAATGCATTTTATGTGATTATTAACTTTTCTCAAATCATTTCGAGTCAAAATGACAAAAATGCATTTTAATGCTCTAGATGACTCTTTTCTCCAAATTCAGAAGCACATGACACGTGCACGTGTTATTTTGTGTTGATAACATCTTAAATGGGATATTGGTCTATACGTAATTAACATCTTCTTATAATTACACTCTAGTCAAATTATGACCCAATAATATGACATTCTGACTAGTTTGATTAATTATGTGCAACCAATTTCTAAAGAATTGCATAAAAATTAATTAATTAATTCCACTTAGGCAAATTAATCCAAATTAAGAGCTTAAGTGGAAAATACAAGGAATGTATTGAATATATTTTAGTTTTAAAATGATTTTTTAATAACTGCATCGTCAAATGATATCATTTATGGGGTGGCATCCATGAGCCATAAATATAACAAATATCAGGTTTAAGGCCTTCCATGCCTCTTTAATACCACTTCCTTCCAAATATTTATGAGGGTATTTATGATTTAAGCCTCCAAAATTGAATGGATTCTTGGCCACACATATTGATCTCAAGATGGATGGTCATGGTTCATTTTGATCAAATTCAAAAATCTATAAATAGGAGGACCAAGACCACCAATTTTAAACTTTATTTATGTGAACTTATTATGCAAAATTCTCTACACAAGTCATTGGTGAGTAGTGTTATAATGCTTAATTTTCAATATGATAGCTTTAAGATAGGCAAAATTTAATAGAATATCATGAGCCTAGTTTCATTGGTAATCAAGAAATAATGGAGGAGCTTTGCCTTGCATCATTGACAAAGAATTGAGCACTAAATCAAGGGGGAAATTAGGTTTTGTGATGGGATGCTCTTGAGAAGGTATTGTGTATGTTTTCTTTTGATATCTTTAAATTGTCATTTTCCAAACACCATTTGAGTGAGTTGGCTTAATTAGTTATGTAATGTATTTTTTTGCGTTTTCATGACTAATGCTTAATCTAAATATCTTTGTAATCCATCTCTACATCTTGGCACACTTGGTGGGACCCCCACCCCATGAATTTTCTCCTAAAGCCTTCAAAACCATCCTACTAACAATTTTCATGAAAAATCTTGAACTTGCTAGCCCAAATAGGTGAAAATTGGAAGCAAAAGGATATTTTTGTAAAAATCATGAGTTTGCCCTACATAATCATAGTTTTACTCTTAGGATAGCAATTTCACAACTCACACATTTGTGGTTTTGCCTTTATTTTCATGATTTTGAATCTAATTATGTCTATGTTTTTTTATTGTATTTTTGCCTACAGGGGTTATTTGTGATATTGTGATATCGTGACTCTATAATCGTGATATCATAATATTGTGATGTTATGAATCATGATATTACCCAAACATTTGCATTTTTGCCTCAAATTGTTAGTGGTTGGGCTAACTATTTTGGGTTATGGTACAATATCACAACTCTTAGAGTTGTGATTTTGCTCTATGAGTTGCAATTTTGTAAACAAAGTTATGATTTTGCATTTTATGCTCTATTTTCCCACAAATTATGATTTTGTAATGATTATTTCATAGATCTACGATCTTGATCTATGATTTTTGGTTTTGCACTATGTAAACCCAAGAGCTAATTTTCAATAAGTGTTTTGGTCATTCATAAATGTGCTTCAAAGTAGAAGGAAACCCTCTAACATTTATAGGTCACACGCTTGAAAAAGTGATAAATTGGAGCATGACTAAGTCTTGAACCTTCCTTTTGGTGTTTAAAAGGAACTTAGATGTTTTTAAGTTAAGTTATTTTTTTAAGTTTTTCAACTAAGGCCAAGGGGCCAAGAAATTTATCAAACACTTCACTTTTGGTGCTTAAAACTAACACTCAATTAAATTCCAAAATTTTCAAAAGTGTGTTGTTTTATGCTAGATCATCTATGATTTGTTTTGTTTTTTTTTTTTAAACTAAGAGTGTGTGTATGCTCTCCCTATTATCCCCTTTAGGGGACTTGGGTTACTAAAAGTGCTTCTTCCTTGAAATTGTGCCTTTGTCCAAGGCATGCAAATAATGTTGTCAAGGCTCTCCCCAAAACTTATCTAGTTTGGGTGATTTAAAAACAACTTTTAAAATGTTTTCACTTAGCTCATTTATTTTATGAAATTTAGTTTGTGAGGGTGAGTTCATAGCTTCTTCATGAGTTATTTATGGAAGCTTTGACCTAATGTTTCATCTCCCATCATTATTTCAACCTTGCTCCATAGCAAGGTATATAAATTAGGGTACGTATAATACAAGAGTCAAGGGGTTGAGTGGCTAACCTCTCCTTTTATAACAAAAACTTGAGTTAGGTCTGATTAACTAGAGGATTACACTAATTATTACACAGATGGAATCTCTATGCAAATGAATATACCCTTGCATAGTAAGTTAATCAGTATGAACTTAATTGGCGTGAAGCATCTCTAGTGTTAATCACACTTGGGACCATATAGATAGTCAAAAATTTAAGTTTTATAAAAAACTCACTTGTCATGGACATATTATTGATGCAGGGCGAGTTCCTGAAGGTCCATGTCATCATATAATATCTTGGGATAAGGGGCATGTAAAAACCCTACTACTTCATGTGCTTTTATTTTTGGATTAACACTTAAAATCCTCCCAAGAGCACATATATAGATGGATTTCAGTAATATAATAAAACCTTGTCAGTTTAGGGTTTAGGATAATATACTTAGTTGTATTTGATCTTTTTCCTTTACTTACTTGGTCTTATTTGAGTCTAAAACTTGCTTGTAGACAAAACATGTCATAACCAAACACATTGTTATCCACCATTTCTTAAACACAGAGTCATTATGCTAGTCAAATCCAAATCATCCTTTACCTTGTTCAAATCATAATTTTAAACATTGTGTTTATCTTTATCTAAAAAACATTATCATGCTACCCATTTGAGTCTAAACTATTTTCCAAAAATCTTTAAGTCCTTCACTTTCTAATTCAAATTCAGAATCTCACCTTTCTAATTTCTAGGCCAAGGTGTTAATCACTTTTATCATTTGCACTTGACTTGAGTTAACTTGGGTAAAATTCCACATTTGAGTTGAAGGTCATTTATAGACTCATCATCATTTAATCATTATGAACTTAGGTTATCTAGCGTATCAATTACACTCTAAGTTATAGAACACATTTTATTATACCTCCTATTACCATGTGGTGGTGTTGTGCTACCCATTTGGTCTGAGTTTTATACTTATGAATTTTTTCATGTGTTTACATCTTGATTTTCTTAGTTTACATTGTTATCATCCTAATCTGAAGGACTTTCATCTAGTCTTCTAGTATCAACTCAATGAAGTTGTACTATCTTTTATGATATTGACGTATCTCTAAACTTACATTTGGTGTAATAGTCTACACTATAAATTTTTGAGTTATCATACCCTCTTCCAGTTTATATGACTTCAACCCTACCCAAGGTTGAGTAATTTCATGAACCATTTCTTCTAATTGTGTGGTACTACAACACCTTATTTATATTACAATCTCTTTATTACCTTGTCACTTATTTGGAGAAAATCAAAAAACATCTTTGTTAATGTTTACAAAAACATTTTGAATCTTAGAAAATGTAGAGAACAAACTTTCTAGGCATGATTCAAAGTTACACTCGTAGTGGGGTCTATTACGGCCTTAAACATGAGGAGGATCACTTTTATGATGGACAAAGCCACTCTATGGTATTTGAGGATATTCCCACAACTGTAGGATTCAAGGAAGATTACTTTGAACATAAAACTTTAGAGGATAAAGATGAATCACTCCTAAAGTTGATGAAATTAGGTGCCTCAAACTTTCCTATAGAACAATTACCTATTTTGATTAGAGAAGGAAAGAAACAGTGAGAACAATCTATTATGTATATTGTAAAAAAAAATATTTCTTCTTATATTAGATGAAAGGGGGTACTCATAGATTCAAAACATAACAATCAAGATCTTATTACCAAGATCAAAAAGATAATTCAATGATATATAGACCAACTTATTACAGACTTGACAAATTCCTCAGTTGCCACTTCAATACATAATAACACTTTCAAGGAATAAGGGAATATAGTTGAAAAAACACAACTCTTTAGTTGAGAACACACCTACGATAGATCAAGATGTCCTAATTTAAAAACTTAGGTCACAAGAGGTTCTACAACATGATTCATAAGACATGGAGCATACATTTCTCAATCATCAAGAACCTCTTGTTCCTTTACAGAATCAAGGACCAAAAAATTTAGTACATATTGAAGAAATTATTCAAGATAATTTGGATTGTTCATTTCAACCAATGCCTACTTTGGTGAATAGATCAAGAACTCCCCAAAATCAACAAAACGTATACAACTCAAAGTAACTAAATTTAGGGAATGTTTATCAACTTAGAAATCAACAGCTTGCTTACTTAACTCAAGGAGTGAATCAAAATAAAGTTATGGATTGAAAGGTGTATATCCCTAATAAATCTATGTAATAGGGGTGTATACTACCCTAATAGAATTATATTCCACCCACCAATTCACTAATCATGCAAGAGTGTAATTACATGAAATAAATTATGTCACGATTGAAGAAAAGAAATAGAATCAAGAAGTACAAATTTTATAAGATATGTCCATATCCATTTGATTTGAGTATTTTCCAAGTCCCCTTTTTGCCTCATTTTGAGGCACCCAAATTTGACAAATACAAAGGGAAGGGTGACCCTCATGAACACATTCAAGTATTATGTTTGTCATGTCAAGAGGTAGCTTACAGTAGTATTTATTTAGTTCACTTATTTCCATGAAGTTTAGCAGTAAAGATTTAGACTAGCTTCTTAAGTTACCCAAGTGATCAATTGCAAATTGGAATGGCCTATCCAAAAAAATTGTCAACCACTTCTCATACAATATTGAACATGAATTGACTATAGTTGACTTATGCAAAGCTAAATAGTGAGATGGAGAAAGCTTCATAGTATATCTACAAAGGTTGAGAGCATTGGTTGGTCACTTTCAACATAATTTGCTAGACAAATAGTTAGTAGACATATTTTCATAAAATTTACACCCTGAGATGGCACACAATCTACAACTTGTTTATGCAAACATATTTGAATAAATTATAGACAAGGGTGTGTAAACTGAAAAAGTGCTTATTACTAAAGGATTTTTCAATATGTATGCATAGGTTCAAACATTAAATTAGACCCAATTACTAGTTCAAATGGTTACACAAGATAAACCAAAGGGCTTCAATAAGAATAAGAACATGGTAGGGAATAGATTAACTGAATCAAGACAAGTATAAATGATGTAGGCTCAACTAACTCCAAATGTATAATTAGCTTTACCTAATCCACCAAAAAATTTACAAAGAATCCCTCCACACAGGGTATTCAATAACAACTTCAGAGTCTTCAGCAAACTAGGAGAACTATTGAGGTAGTGTTCCAAAATCTCATAGCAACTAATTTTATTGTATGGCCTATACCAAGACCATTCCCTAAAGATCAACCCAAACTCGATTAGTATCAAGCAAATGAAATTTGTAACTTCCATCATGTTGTTAGTCATGGTGCTTATCGTTGTGTTTAATTGTAACACCTTATTGAAGATTTTATTGAGAGTGGTAAAGTTGAGATCAAATTGGCTTCACAAGACACTAATCAAGATATGAGAATCTACAAGGATCCATTTCCTTCACATAATCAACAACCTCCAAGGAACAATTAGAACCAAGGATAAAATCAATGGTAGAATTAGAATCAAGGTAAAAAATGTAATTAGCATGATCATAATCAAGATCATAATACTCATGCTAATAACATGGGTTACAATAACATACCTTATGGCTATAATAATATCATGGGATGCATTTTTACAAACCACATTGACACTGCCACTATTAAAACTCATGAACCATCTCATAGTCCTCAAAATATGAGACCCATTATTATAGTATCAACACCTTCTCCCTCAAGTAACACCACATTGAATTCATGTAATTCTATTGCACCTATGTTTGCATGGGCTACCATGTTTGGACCTCATCCTCCCTTTAATTATAATGTCTCTTCATTGACTCAAAATGGCTCCAATGCAACCAGATGTCTGTGGGTCACCCTCTAATGCCCTTTGCCTTTGTCTTCTAATTATAATATCTCCTTGCCACCTATAGGTTACATAATCATAACTAAATGCTCATGAGTTAACATTAAAGGCCCATTTCCCTCCTCTTCCAACACTGAACCCAATGTAAACATTATTCCTTTTGTTCCAAAGCTTAACATTGTGCCAGCCAAGGCTAAATCATCTCATCTTATTATTGAAAAACCCTATAGTCTATCAGACCAGTTGAGTAAAAGCCCTACATGGATTTCTATTTTAGATCTATTGTGTATGTCTGAAGTCCATAGAACTATTTTGAATGACCTCCTTCAATAGTCCACTATTCCCAATGATATTAATCCTAAATAGTTCCAAACACTTGTTGGGCATTTATATTCATTTTGATAGGAAACATCCGACCAAAAAGACATGTCCACCCTGGGTCTAAGCCATAATAACCCCTTGTATATTGAGGTAGTCATTGAAAACCATAAAATCAAGTAGGTTATTATATATAATAGTTCGAGGTTGAACATAGTGTCCCTTAAATTGGTATAGAGATTAGGCTACACTACGAAGGATATTCATCTAGAGACAATCACCATAAAGGATTATGACAACACTAAGAGGGAATCTTTTGGTACTATTTATTTTCAAATCATTGTTGGGTTTGTTTCCCATCACACATTGTTACATATTTACGATATTGAGTTACCTTATAACATACTTCTTGGTCATCCTTGGATCTATGAAGTATAGGACATTCCATCTACCCTACATCAGTACCTTAAGTTTCCCCATGATGGGATCAAGGTTACTATTCCTACCAATCTACAGCCTTATCAATATTGCAAACATTTGGAGGCTGAGCTTCATAATTATAATTATTGTCTTGGTTTTGAATTAATTGCAAAGAAAAATAAGGAAATAGTTTCACATCCACTAACATCAAATTATATTAACCCTAGTGACCTTGCTTTCCCTATAACTCTTGTAAAATAGGTTGTTATAGAAGACGTGGGCATTTTCACATACTATCTTAAGGATGCCTCCCATGTTATTATGTTGTCAAATTCTCCTAAATCATTTGGTAAACCCAAACCTTCCAAAATCCCTAATATACCCAATTTGATTTAGTAACAAAAAATAAATAAAGAAACCATCGATCATACTTATACTTGTTACTTCACCAAATAGGATCGAGAGGCTTTCACTAAAGGAGACTAGTTATATTCTTAAGGCAATGTAAATTATTTTTAGGATCCAAAATATCATATCCCTAATCAAATCATGGATAATTTTGATTATACAAGAAAAGGCCTTGGCCCACGAGCACAAGAAATCCTAAAACCTTTATCAGCTAGTATACCTAATTAGAATCATAGTCTCAGATTTATACTACCTAGGGATGACCTCATAACTTTTGATAGTGATTATTCTGAATTGACTAGTGATGAGACTCTTGGTAGTGATGTAGTATCCCATTATAACCTTTTCAATGATCTTATTGACTCATATTTATTTAATTCAAATGCCATTTATAACCCTAACACCCCATTGTTACCTATGTCTTTGCCATCTCGATCTCATTGATTGGGACCATCAAAATTTAGCCATACACCTTGATGAATTGTAAAATGAAGAGTCAATTGTAAAGTATATGGGCCTCAGTGATGGATTTCCAATTGGAAATCATAAGCAAGGTTTTGATTTTTCTCTAGATCCTTTTACCTACTTTAAAGAGCAAGTAAACTTTCTTGGCCATGAAAAATATAAAAAATTGATATCTTTAGGTGAAAACCTCTTTGAAACGCTCGTTGATGAGGGAAAAATTAAAGATAAAGACAAGCCCTTAAGTGAAAACCTATTTCAGGCACTCTTGGATGGGAAATTTTACTCATCCCTAAAAGATGCATAAGGTCCATCAAGTTCTAGATCTATAGCCAGTACCAACATCACGTTAGAATAATGACAAGTCTTTGAGCACCTTGATCTTGACTTTCCTGATATTTTTTCTAGTTCTCCATTACCTAAACTGGTAGATTTAGATTCATTGCATTATCCAGAGCTTTGGGAGGAACAACAAGAAATTGTAGTAGAACAAGATGATCATGATCACACATTGCCTACTATTTTATAAGATGCTTTTACACTTCTTGTAGAAGACACTGTTGAAGTGAACCTATGAACATATGATGATCCCAAAATTGTTTACCTTGGAGCTTCCCTTATTGAATCAAAGTGAGATCACATTATATCCATTTTGAAGGATTTTATTAAAATTTTTGCATGGGTATATTTAGACATACTAGGCTTAGACCCTCACTTGGTTGTGCATCACCTTGTTATTCATCTAGATGTCAAGCCAGTTAAACAAAAATTGAGGAAAATGCATCCACACATCACTCTTATGTTAAAAGCTAAATTGGTGAATTTATTAGGAGTAGGATTCATTAGACCATTGGACTATTCTAAATGGATATCAAACATAGTTCTAGTCAGTAAAAAGCCATAGGGTATAAATCTTTGTATTGATTTTAGAGATATCAACAAGCATGCCTTAAAGATGATTTTCCTCTGCCCAACAATTACATGATTATCGATTCTACTACTGGGTATGAGATGTTGTCCCTCATGGATGGATTTTTTGGATACAATTAGATCAAGATAGCCCAAGAAGATCAACACAAGACTATATTTACCACTCTATGGGGAACATTTTATTATCAGGTCATGCCATTTGGATTGAAGAACATTGAAGCCACTTATCAATGTGTCATGACTATCATCTTCCATGACATGATGCATGATATTGTAGAGCACTATATTGATGACATCCTAGCTAATTCAAGAACACATGATGTACATCCTAACATTCTAAGGAGGATCTTTGAGAGACTTCATGAATATAAAGTTTGTCTAAATCCCAAAAAGTACATCTTTGGCATCACTTTAGGAAAATTTTAAGGGTTTATTATATCACAAAGAGGGATTAAATTTGACCCTAATAAGGTTAAGTCTATTTTTGAAATGCCTCCACCTTCCAATCTTAAACATCTCTGAAGCTTGCAAGGAAAGATCCAATCTATTCATGGGTTCATTTCTCAACTAAAATATAAGTACCACCTATTTACACATCTCTTGAAGAAAGGGGTCATGTTTCAATGGGATGAAGAGTGTCAATTATCATTTATGAATTTTAAGACCTATTTGGCCAACCCACCAATTTTGAGACTACCAACACTAGGACAACCACTAATTATTTACATATCAACAATTGAGCATACATTAGGGGCACTTTTATCCCAACATGATGATCAAGGTAAAGAACATGTAGTTTATTATTTAAGTTGCACACTGGTGTCTTATGAAAATAATTATACACCTATTGAGAATGCATGTTTATCTATGGTGTTCACTTCCCAAAAATTATGACACTATATGTTGAATAAAAAAATAATTTTTATTACTAAGGTGGATCCTCTCAAATTTTTATTATCCAAAGCTGATCTCATAGGCCATATGGCCAAAAGGGTCATGATATTAAGTGAGTTTGATGTTGATTATCAAAATCAAAAAGATATCAAAGGGTAGGTTATTGTTGACCAACTTGTAGAATCCCCTATTATAGACACTTAACCACTCAAATTTAACTTTCTAGATGATTCTATCATAACAATAGATGAAGTGTTGCATAAACTTAAATAATGAAAACTACATCTTGATGGTTCCTTCAGTTCTTTTGGATCTAGATCTAGCATATTATTGATTACACCACAAAGGGATATGATTCCCAAAGCATTTAACATTAATTTTCATTGTACCAATATGGTCGAGTATGAACACTTATTATAGGACTTCATCTTGCAGTGTAGTGGGATATACATCACTTAATGGTCTATAGTGATTCCCAATTAATTATAAATTAAACTACTAATCAGTATCAAACTAGAGATGACAAGCTTGTACCCTATAAGCTCATTATGGATAATCTCAAGACACATTTTAAATCTCTATAATTTGAAAAAGTACCAAGGGCCAATAATATACCTCCTGATGTAATGGTTATGATTGGGTCCATGATACAGATTGAAAGTAATGATAAAGTGTATCAATTTATGATTGAAAATTTTCTATAGCTTGCTCATGTCTTGATATATTTATAAAGGGTATGCGCCATTGTCAGTCCCAATCTCCAACCTGAACTGCCTTGGTATTAAGATTTTTTAAATTATTTCTATGATCACATTTTTCCACCTGACCTTTCTAATAATCGTCACAAGTTTTTACTTCATCATATAGATTATTATACCATCCTTGGAAAAACACTTTATCACAAAGGCCATGATGGAATAATACTTCATTATTTATCTTTTAGAGAATCTAAGCTAGCGCTTAGGGAGGTTCATGAAGGAATGTGTTGGGCCCACTCCAATGGTGTAGTCTTAGACAAAAAACTCCTCATAATAGGCTATTATTGGCCCAAAATGGATATAGATGCTTGAAATTATTAAGGAGGTGTGTTCCTTATCAACAACATGGAAATTTGATATATGGACCTTCTTTACCACTATAATTGATCACTACACCATGGTCATTTTCTACATGGGGTCTTGATCTCATCAGGAAAATAAACCCCACATCTTTTGATGGCCATAAACATATTCTCACTACTACCAAATATTTTACTAAGTGGATTGAGGCCATTCCTCTCATTTATGTCATCAAAAAGTAGATTGCCAAGTTTATTCATTACCATATCATCTGTCAATATGGCATCCCATCTCAAATTATATCCAATAATGGTGGATCATTTGTAAATAGAGATGTTAAATAACTTTGTGCAAAATTCAAAATCAAGCACAAAAAATCCACACCATATAACCCACAAAGGCAATGGACAAACTAAGGCATCAAATAAAACCATTGTAGCCATTCTCAAGAATATTATCAATGATGCTAGCCATAATTGGCACTTGAAATTTTTTTTTACCCTTTAGGCTTATTATAAAAGTCATAAAATCCCTATAATATCTGCTCCATACTCTCTTGTTTATGGCATAGAAGCTATTATCCTAATTGAGATCGAGTTTCCTTCATTGTGAGTATATTTGAAAAAAATTGAATGTGATGAGGATTACAAAGTCTCTAGGTTACAAGAACTAGAAATTTTTTATGGTAAACATTTGGCTACCCTAGAAAACTTGCAAGCCTATCAGAATAGATTGCAAAGAAGCTAAAATAAGTGCATTCTCCCTTAGAAGTTTGAGATTGGTGATTTAGTTTTGAAAGAGAACAAGAAGAACACAAATGTTGAGTGCAAGAAGAAGGGTAAGTTTTAACCCAATTGGCTAGGGCCCTATGTTATCATAGTGAATTATGGATCAGGGGCATACTGACTAGCCATTCCAAATGGCAAAGAACTTCTAGATCTCATGAACATTGTGCATCTCAAGTAGTTTTATGCTTGACAATTTTTGAACCATTGTCTATAAGACCCCTTACTTGGGGGTAACTAGTGATAAAGTTATTTTGTCCTACCATTATATCTTGGACCATCCCATGTTGGCCCATATTCATTTGGACCTATCCGGGACCATTCTTATGAGAACCATATTCTTTTCTAACTTTGGACAGTTTAAGCTAAAGATCATTGGCGCTCTAGATCATTTATATTCCAGCATTTTATATCACCATGGGCCATCCTCTTTTGAACCATATTCATTCTAGACCATTCTATTTAGAACCATATTCTTTTTATACCCTTGGTCATTGTAACCTGGACATATTTTATTCCTTGATCAATTATGATCTTGATCATGACTCAGGCATTTTGGACACATTCCATACCATTTTTATAAAGCAATTCAGCATGGATAACATTTTATAGCTTATTCTACATACAAGTGAACATGGATACATCTTTAGCTCAAGATTTTTGCCTACTAGATGGTTCTTTAGAGTTATCTCATGCTTCATATTATTCTTTTGTCATTTTGCTACTGTTTGGTAGGTATTATTGCCTTAGCAAGATCTCACTCTTATCAATTTATGAGCATGTTCCATTGTATCCAAATTTAACTATAATTAGAACTTAAATCTTGTACAAGTATCTCCTTTATTGGTTAGTTCATTGTGCCATTATTTATATTCACAAGATCATTACAAATGATTTAGTTATTGTTTGAACTCTTACCTATGGATGTGCATCTCCTCAGCTAGGTAGTTCCCTATGCCTTTTTTTTAATATTTCATTTATGTTGCTTATCCCAATAACATAAAAACATTAAAAAAATAATTGATAAAATCAAATAAAAACATTGTCTTACACTTTTGTTTATTTTATGCATCCCATGTGCTTGTCATTTCTCAAGATCATTCTCTAAATTCCTCTACAACATCAATCATGTGTTCTTATCATCACTTTTCTTCTATCCCATTTCCTAGGAGAAATACATTTGGCCTAAAGTTCATGTTGGATATTGCATCTATAGAACTATGTAGGCAACATCCACTTGTCTCGTACATCTAGAGTCGGCTCAACCACCTCTTTTCTTTTCTTCTTTTCCCCCATTTTTATTTTGTGTTGTTTATTTATCACTTGGGGGTAACTTTGTGTCTTTGTTCTTGTTATGTTGTTGTAGAAAGTAACACCTCTACTACACGTATCAGACCTATCACATCTCGATTTAACCCTATAATTAATAGCCTTCAAATCCATGGATTAATATAGTTATTATATAATTATCATTGCTTTAATTTGAGTTTTATGACATATATTGGTATGAGACAGTGATATTGTAGATTAGTATACATGATGTGGCAATTTTATTTTATTATTTTATACATTGAGGATGTATATTTATTAGTTTTATGTTATTAGTTGATATATATGATGACTCAAACTAACTACCTACTTGTTTCAAGGTGGATGCAGGATAGATCCTACCCTTAGAGCTTGATGAGGGAGAGCATCATTGAAGAGGATGGGTTAGATGGGATGAATGAGTGATGACAGAGGAAAATTCTAGTGACCCTACACACACACACATTAAATTTAAAAATGCATAACATGTTTTCAATGTTAGTGCATAATTAAGTAAATCTTGTATGTAATAACTTTAGTGCGGATTTAGGTCATTATATGCATTAAATTCCTTTAATTAATCTTCTTTATTTTCAAGAACAAATCAAGAAATAGATATTTGATGAATTAATTATACATTATCTTATTATTGAAAATAATTAGATTAATAAATAATTACCATTATTTTAAAGAAACTGAGTTGTCTAAATTTTCTAACCTTGAGTTAAGGCAAATTAAACTTGGTCTTGGAAATACATGCAAGAAACTATGTGATAAACTTGAAACTAGAAATCCATGCTTTAATTATCAAACATAGTCTTAAGATAACATAGAGAATTGGTGTAATGATTTATTTAAGTAAATTATATGTTTGAGTTAAGAAAATAAAAGAAGAGTAAAATGTTATGAATGAAAGAGGATCAAAAAATAATGATCATGAAAAGTGAGGGGCACAATAGTTATAGAGGTGAGAGGTTTTATAAATTAGACCTGATGAATTTTAAAATGGGGAGACATGGATATGGAAAAAGGACTAAGAAAGAGGAAAGACATATTCTTCAAGCAATTATCCTGTAAGGTAGGTTCTGTCATTGGAATTTATATGTGTAATATAATGTGAAGAATAGAAACATATTAAATTACTAAATACCTTGTCATTGATCTCTTGAAATTAGTATCAATAATTAATTGCCCTATATTTCTGTCATAGTGGACTACATATTATTTATTTGCCTATGTCTTATATATAGGTATATGTAAAAGCCAAGGTATGTGTCTTTATTAAAGGCTATGAATCAAATTAAGCCTATGTTTTCATTATTATTTTCCAGCATATTATTATCTTAGGAAGTATTACATTTTTAAATGACCAACATTTAGTTTTAGATAAAAATTTATACATGTATATCTAAAAAGCATCATAAATACACATAAATTTTTCCAACATCTTGTTAAGAAAAGTTTGGGCAGGGTCAAAGCGATTTAGGTAGAGGTATAGTGAATTTAGAGTGTTGATTATATTAGATAGGCATTGAATTCTATTAAAAATCATTGAGTTTGGACCAATATGATTAATATAATACAATCCATTAAGAGCTATAGACTGCCTTTCTGATAAACAATAGTTTCACATTATAAAGCATTATATGTTATTGGCATACATGATCAGAACTATCAATACAGTCTACTCAATATTTAATTAAAGTGGAATTAGTTACATAATAAATATAAAGTTGTGAAAATAGTTAAGTCATCGAAGTCTATTGATAATTCATTGGGTATATTTGCAAATAGATTGTTGAATATATAAATTATTAAAATTATGAATGTTTTATATAATGCCAAGTATATATAATTAAAATTCTATGTTATTTAAATATCATAACTGAGTTTAGCAGCTACAACATGAGTTTAGTAATTTGATCATAGAGTATAAAATGAAATTCCCAGACTCCTTTTTAAAACACCTGGTCAGTTATTCTAAAGCGTTGAGTCATGTTATATGTTGAGTCATATTATCTAATTGGTCGTGTATAAAATATATAATGTTGAGTTTAAATAAATAAAACATTGTCTCAAATAGGAAGAGCTGAGTTTAAATTGAAGTCTATAACTTTAAATTGTTTTAGTTATAGATAGACTTAAGTTGTTGTAGCATTAGGCATATAATTTAAATGCCAATACCATTTAATTATAACTTTGAGTTTATATTTTATAGTGTTGGGTCTCTAATGGGACACCAAGCCATAAAAATACAATGATGCATTTGCAAATAATTAATTAGGCTTCAAAGAATTGAAATGCCTTTCTTTTCATTGAAGTCACTGAGATAAAAGGTTAATTCATTGAGTCATTTTGTTAATGAAAATTTTGAGTATATGTTTTGAAATGTTGTGTCAATATAATTGAATGTTGAGTTTATAAAAATGGCATGTTGAGTAAAATATACAATGCAGAGTTGACTATATGTAATGCCCTGACTATTATGGAATGCTAAGTTGTTAATAAATAGGATTCTTTATAGGTAGCATCTTTAATAATATATACATGTGTTTTACCTTTTGTGATGAGCATTAAAATGGCATATGGCTACGTCCTCCTTTGTGTCTTTTAATTGGCGAAGTTTATAATTAAAGATGTCATGTAATATATATTAAAGAGTTGTGTGTATTAAGTGGAAGGCCCAGTATTTATATTAAATTTTTGAGCTTATATATTACAACATGATGGATATTTAATTTGATCATTGAATCCTTACTTTAATTATATCATTTTTAATTCAAGATTGAATGTTCGATGGAACTTTATTTGCCTCAAATTTATGTATTGTGGCTTGAGCTAGTTGCATATTGATCATGATTATCATGGGATCCACATGAGAATATAATAATAATTTTTTATAGTAAATATTAATTATTAAGTATTCTTTTGGGGTTTGGTATAAAGCTTGAGCTATTAAGATAACTAATTCATTAGGCTTTTTGTAAGATATTAGTTTTAATATGAATATTTAAGAATGTTAAAAGAGATAATATGCCCAAATGGTATATATTTTGAGTCATGCTAAAACATCCATGAAAAGGTATTATGGTAATAATAGTTGATAAAATTCATGTTGGGAACGGGTCATTAATGCAGGTAGTGTTCAAAATCCTATAGTCAACATAGATTCATATGTGCCCATCCTTATTGATGTTGATGACCATCAAAATCACCCATTCAGATTCTTGTATAGGGTAGATGATTTTAGTGGTAAGTATTCCATCAATCTCCATTTTCACTTTGGCATGGAGATTGGGATTCATTTGATATAAGTGCTTCTTGACTAACCTCATTCCATCCACCAACTTGATGCTCATTTTGGCAAGGGAAGTGTGGGTGCCCTTAATGTCTTGATAGTTGTATGGGAACAAGTCCGAAAATTCCTTTAAGAGGACTATAATTTATTCCATCTCTACCTCAGACCAATAAGTGCTTATAGTGGCAATCTTTGGTTCACCTTCTACATTGATGTCTACTTTAGTGTTCTTGAGTGGCACATGGTAGGTTTCATTCTTCTCTTGATGAGATTCTATAACTTCCCTTGTCCCCTCAGTTGTTTCAATTTGAAGATGCATTAGATCTTCTTCATCTAGGGTGATATCATCCATAAGGCACATAAGTTTTTGTCTACCTATTAGATCCTTCCAATTATGCTCTTTATAAGTCTCATCATCTTCCTCCATAGAGTCACTATTGAGCACCTACTCTTCAAATAATATCAAGAGTGTTAGTCCTTTCTCCCTGAACATTTCCCTAAGGCATTCTTCTAAGATGGCAGTGTCCTCAAATACTACCCTACAAATGAATTATATTGGCTCCTATAGTTCTAAGTTATATGAAGAAAAGGAGGTAGTGTGCATGAACCTCTCATTGAGTATATCCCATTTTCCTATCTCACAACACTTCTTATTTTCAATGTACCACATTCACACCCATGTTTTAAAATTCTTATAAAAAGCATGTACCCACAGGCCTCTCGATGCATTCTCATCACAAACAAACTAGGTTTCTTCACATAAATGCACATGCACGATTGGATCAAAATCACTAGAGTAATCAAGTACGTCCAAGTCCTCATTAGTCTTACCAAACCTAGTGCATATTGTTGCCTTCACATCTTTCCATGTTGGTAAGCTAGGTCTTTGCACTTCCCACCACTGAGTAGCAATGATTTTCAAGGTATGCAATAGTGTGCCCATTCCATATATTTCCTTACAGATGCAAGATTCAATGTCATAGACATACCTCTCTATAGGTTAGATCCCTTCATACTTTGGGAGCACTGCAAGATTCCCTTTACTTAGTTAGAACACCCTTTTTTGGCCTTTATAATGTGGGTAAACCATCTCTTCTAATCACAATCAATCCTAACCAGTCCCATTCTAGTTAGCCTTGGCTTGACTAGGTGCACCAAGTAGCACCTTTGGTCAGTGACCTCATAAACCTCTTCTACCCATCACCCATAGGCTACATCAGTTATATTAGAGGCTACTTGTCCATCCTCCATTTCGATCATACCTTGGTCACTAGGGTTGAGCTTCTATATGCCCTATACCATGATGTTGTAAATGTGGTTGATCTCATCCTTGAGATCAATTATTTTCACATATGGGGGCCCTTGATCACTTGATAGAGGGATCACCACCCTCTCTTTATTTTTTTACAAAGTCATGTACTGCTTCTTAAAACACATGTCTATATTATTAAGAGCACTAGATAGTTGTATACTCTACCAGCTTGATGACCTCAAAGTTGACTTGAAACTTGATACCCATGATATCTATAATGTTGCCCTTCAAGATCTCGATAGGTTACACTTATGTTTTGCTATCCATGAATAGCATCTGAGGTGAGGGCTTTAAGGGTGGCCATCCCATCTTATCCTAGGTAGTTTTGGTTAAAATATTAACCTCGACACCTGTGTCTATAATTACTTCACAAATTGACCATCAATTAATGGTGGCATCTATCAATAACTCTAGGTCATACTCTGAATTCTAAGTATGCCTTATTTCACACACTAGCTCCATATGTAGCATATCAACTTCAATCATTTGAGGCATAGCCTCTTCTTTTGGTTTCTTCCTTGTGTGCTTTAATAGTAATTCTCTTAGTAGGGGTAGCATCCCATCAATTTATAGGAGGTGCAAGATCTCAATCAACTCTTGTAATTTGACCTCATGGTTGTCTTATCTTCTAAATGAAGTGATGGCCTATGCCTCTAGATCTCTAGCTAGCTAGAGCTCACCCTAAAAATTTTGCATCATGCTCATGGATTGTTCTAGGACATCCTTATATCATGAATGGTCAGGATAGGTTGTAGATCTAGGCTCAGGTCATGTTGTACTTAGTGTGGTTTGATTCACCATACTCTAAGCACATTTCTTAGGTTGACATAATAGTCAACTGAGTGGTGAACCCACTCTAGCTAGTGGCTTGTACCTTAAGTAGCTCCTTACAAGTCTATTATGGCTTGGGAGCCCATCTTTCTTCTTTGGATTCACACCTAACCATTGTGACACCTTTATCTGCACTAGGCTAACCTTGAGTCAAATTTTTATACAAGTCTAGGCATTCCTCGACCGCATGTGGTCCTCAATAATACCCGCACATTAGGTATGTCGGGTCATGTTGATAATACTCAGTTGACCCACACTTGTAGCATGATCATGGTGGGAATCTTCCTCCACCATGTCCTCCTCCTCACCTATGTGTGCCTCACTAGTTCTCTTAACCCATATTGTGCTAGCCATAGCCTTAATTTCCTTAACCCGCCTAACTATCAACTAATGTTGCCACATGTCATGTACCTATTTCCATGTTTTGGCACATCTCATCAATAACTTAATAGTCTATTATTGAATGCATATAGGCATCACACATTTTTTCAGTAAATGGTAGTGTTTACTTGACTAGTGTGTTGCAACAAAGAATAGTTCTAAGAGTCATGTGGCCCATGACAAACTTCATATCTAAGAATTAGGGTGCAAACATTTCTTTATGGGTAATTATTCTTGTTATGCCCCTCCATCTCATAGTCGGTACACCATAACCCATTATGAGTCTCATGTTAAACTAACAGTCAGCTTCTATAGCTGGGAGGTGATTGGTGTGATTTTCACCTCCATAAATGGTCTTATCCTAGTATCAATGTTGCCAACTACCTCAACCCAAAGTGTAACTTCAAACACTTCATGGGGGTCTATGAAGATCTTCATGGATAACACACATTTAAAGGGTACTAATAGGCCTCCAACAAACCACTGTGCATGTTGGGAGGGGTGAATGCCATAAAAAAGATTAGAGAGAAGAGTTTTAAAACATGTGTCATATAGGTGCATGCTCTTAGATAACCCTTGACTAATTTATTTGAGCATTACAATGTTCTACTACTCAAACTCAAGGATATCAAACTCTTTCAAGAAGGCTTCCTTCAGCATATCATATTCAACCATAGCCTGGTTTGGATCAAATTTTTGATACTAGGTATAGGCATGATCGATTAAGGTGGTTATGAACTAAGTTTCCTTACATTCAAACTAAGTGATGCCCCAGGCATACCATTACAATTCACACTTAAGCACATGTTCCATGACATTCTCTACATTGTAATACTTAGGCAAGTACATCACTATCTTGTAGTAGATCTATTGAGGGGGTGGTACCATGTTTTGAGCCACTTGTCCCCTTATTTCTATGTTAAATTTGGCCCTCTAATGCCTCTAATTTCAAGGTTAAACATTAGCCTTGTTATTGTAGGTTGTGTTATATAACTTGTCAGTATAGTACCACTCACTTATGGCATCATACCACTCTTTGAAGGCTATTTCCCAGTTGACACATCTGACATCCTCTACACAAGAATGTTGACACCTATGTTTAGGTTTATTAGGTTAGTGCTTTCTAAATTTACCATGTCTTCACTCAATTATTCATAGGGAATCACTTGCTCAATCACAAACTCTTGATCTAAATCTTCAATCTTATCAAAGTTGACTTTGATAACATGGTCAATTATCATTTTTTATATTCTGATGGAGAATCTAATGCATGATCTTGCACTTTAGGTTTAAAGTGGATAGGTGCTTCTATTGCATCATCATTCACCACATCTTGTAGGAATCCACCGTATCCTACACCTAATTATTTAACCTGGTCTCTTGATTTTTCCTCTCTCTCCTTGCACTATTGTATTTCAAGGGATGTTTCCTTATACCCTTCCCACTTATTATTGGTCCTCTCAACACTTCTAGGTTCTAGACCCTCCATTAGTTTGTGCCTTCACTTATTATAGTTTAGCTTTTAGATCTCTTAGATGTCAAGTTACTCATCCTTTTCCATCATGCCTCACTTACACTTCCCCTTCTCACCTTCTATTCTTGCTCATACATGTAAGGATTTTATCCTTCCATTCTTATAGTTTCTATACCATAATCCACTAGAAGCTTCTTCAGTTAGGTGTTGAGCCTTCTTATGAACATGCCCCTTGATTCACAAATAAACTCATACTCTAATTCTTTAAGGCACAATAAGGTCGACACTATGAACTCCAACATGTAGTTGTTAAACTCATTGCTCCACCACTTGTCTATAATGTGCATCCAAACTTCATCTAGGCTCTTAAGCCTCTTTATGTGCTTTATTGTCTGCTTGATGCATTGGTCATAGTTTCTCCTTCTAGAGGTAGTATAGGCAACCAACAATCAATATATATGCTTAGGTAACTCACAAAATGACACCTCATATAGATCATCATATAAGTTGGTTTGCACCCATTTTCTTAGCTCCTATCTTTTGCATGTAAGATGTTTTTACATCAAACTATCTTCCACTTGCTCTAGCCAATGCTTAATGTTCTCAAAAAATCGTTAGAACATCACTCTATTGTACCATTATGGCAACAAAATTCAACACAATTCCTAGAAATAGAACCAAAATGTTATAAAATAATTTCTTGCTTAGCTTTTGTGCTTAGTCATGCACTTAATAGTCAAGCCAAGTTAGTTCTATACTTGGCATAACTAGGCATGAGAATAATGGGGTCTAGTGCACAAAATTTAACACACTACTACGCTAGAATCAATTTCACACAAGGTGCAAGCCTTGTGCACTCACCCAAAGAAAAATAGTGAAGGGATAGAGCCCATGTTAGGCTAGTTAAAACATGGTACAACTTGGGTTTCAATGGGATTTAGTCATTGGCAAGATGGGCTCAGGTAGCCTATCGACACTAGGCTACTCTAGGGAGTTCAATAGGCACAAGCCTTGTCAAGGGAACAATCCTATGGAACAAGTTCATATCTAGTTAGATAGAGCTCTGAATGGTGTAAGTTGATGGGATAGCAGGTTAAGGGTCATTTACACACTTAGTCGAGTCATGGGAATGGCTTGGGTTCAAGTGCTCATTCTTTAGGTTAGCACTCTTGATGTGGGTATTAAGGCTTTGGTGCATGCTAGCTTCAACACTTAGTCTCTTTTATAGGTAGGCTAAATTCACTATATGACACAAGGATATCATTAGTGACTAGGGATAAACCTTAATATCATAATACATTCAAGTTAAGAAACTATAGAATTTATTACATAAAACTAAGTTACAAACATATCATAGTGATAACTATAATAAAGGAACCATTAAATAATATGATAAACAAGCCATTCTCTTTACTCAAATTTGACCATATAGAGTCCATTTTCCATAAATTGAGTATGTGTTCATCTTGCAACTATTCACCCAACGGCTCACAGGCAAGCTTGTGTTATACATTCAAGGTTCTTAACATAGTTCATTCTAGTTTCAAAATACTAACAATGGATCTTGATTTTAGTAGATATTTTCTACATTAATTTCTACTTCTATTCTTCAAATACAAGCCTTCTTTTATAGGCAAATGGGCATCCTCTTGCCAGGTCATATGGGCACGTGTCAAGTGATGAGTTATCACTGGGGGTCACTATTTCACTGGTTACACTAGATTACCTAGGTTGTATGAGTGCATGTCAGATGCTAAGATATCATTGGAGGGTTGTTACACCACCTACTCCATTATTTTGACACCCATGTACAAGTTCCTACATGGATTCCTTTAAAGGTCAATGTCATGCAACTGCCTGCTAGCTAGCATGGGATGCTGAGGGATTCCTCTAGTTGGTGCCAAAAGGTACAAAAAGGGAGAAATCAAACCATAATATTGCCTCATGCTGAGATAGGACAATTTGGCATGGTCTAGATAGTTGGTAGAAAATGGGGCCCAACAAGTCATTGGTCAAAAAATTGAATGGTTTTTGTTCCTTACAATCCATTTAAAGTATTTGTTAAATACTTTTGAAATAGCTAAAGTATTAAAGGTGTTCTTATAGAAATTTATCTATACATGGGCTTGGGTATTCATGTGATCAAATAACTTCATAGCACATTAGATGATATGCATATATCTAAGGTAATTGATTGTTAATAAGAATTCTAGGAAATGGGAAACTTCAACCTTATGAATACTGACCATTAAGTTAAGTTCCTAAAAAGTATAACTTGATTTATAGATATCTGACATTATGATAGTTTTTGAAGAATAAATTTTGTGTGCAATAAATTTTATGTGAGTTTTTATATGCAAAATTAATTATATTGTTATAGCATAAAATAGTGAATTGAGATGTGTACCTAGATATTATGTTTACATCTGATTATTATTGTATAGTATAATTTAGGGTATACCTAAGTGGTATAATTTTGTACTTGATTATTTAAGAATTATAGTGAAAATTTGATTGTTCATGTTTGAGTAGGGGTCTAATGCATAATGAGATATGATAGTATGGGATATCATAGAATCCTTCAGCTTAAATGTATATGCCTAGATGGTACATATTGTAGTTGTATCTCTGGACTCTCACCTACATTGACTAATTAAATGTTTATGTTGGTTATTACTTGAACAATATATTTATGATAGTTTGTAATACATGTATGCATGCATACCATCTTGAGAGTATAAACAAATATTAGGTTAAAATTTTATGTATTTGTCTAACTTGCTTTATTATATATATGCTTGCTTGAATAAGAGCTTATGATTCCATGTATTTATGATTACTTAAAATGTTTAATAATGGGAAAAACTAGTAGTTATGTGTATAAAACTATGATATGATATTATGGGATATCATAAGGTGTAATTATTTGGATCTTATTCTAGTAGTGAGGAATTTGTAGCTTAATATGAATGTGAAACATACTTGGGTAGCATGAATTATGGGCATTAATTCCTGTGTGAGTTAAATAATAATGTATGATTCATTCATGTGTGGATGAATAAAAGTATACTTTGATTGCTCTTATGTCTATCATGTGATGTGATAATGATTTCTAGGAGTATGTAATTAGTATGAGTCTTGTGGATAAATAATTTTTAGTGAGACATTATCTTTTGGTATGTTTGATTTACATGTCAGTGTAATATCTTCCAATAGAACAAATTTTCTATGATACATAGCTTGTTCTCTGGATTCTCACAACATTATATCTAACTATCCATGAAGGGAGGACCATTCCTAGATAAATAATTGTGTGATGGATTGTTGGTCTATGGTTGGTGTCGAAAAGTGCTCAGATGATGCTCTCCCTCCCCACAGTAGTTTTATTTATCTAGTGACCACATTGAAGATTGTCAGTGATACCCAAGTTGGTTTGAATTGAGCTCTCTAGAGCTTGGTATCTATATTTTATATTAAGGTTGAAGGCCTAAAATAAATTTAATTGTATTTCTTTTATATATTTTGAACATTAATTGCTATATTTTGGGGCCATTTGTAGTTGTGTCCTAATATATTTACTTTCCTTGGAGTTGTTTTAAGATATATATAGTTTTTCAGTATTTAAATTTTAGAATTACTACTATTCTGAGTTGTTTGTTTTAGTTTTTAAGTTTGTTTAAGTGGTTTGAATGTGATTAATTAGTTTTAAAAAAAGTTACTGTATTTTCTAGGTTCAACTTGAGGGCTTGTAATAGGAATAATTATTTTCTGCTTGCATTAACATTATGACTAACTCTTGCTTGTGTGTGTTTATTTGAGTTTCCTTTGTTGTTTTTATTGCTTCTTTGTCTCTTCTTTTATTTTGTAGGTTTGCTTGTTTCTCTTCCTTTGCTTGTTTCTTCTTGTCTATTTCTTGGTCTTTTGTGTTCCTATTTTGTCTTTTTTTTTGTTTAGTTTTCCAAGTACTTCTCAATCGTACACATGGTATTTTCATGTTGTTTATTAAGTTGTTCTTGATTTACTTTTATATATTCTTGCTCTTACTTAAATCCTGATTGTTTATATCTTGATTTTAACTTAGGTTACATTTATGTTTCATTTTCTTTATTTTTATTAGTTTTTTTATAAATGTAAATCATTGTAACTCTGGTATTAGTAGTTCTTATCATTATCCTTAGTTATAATTATTCACAATTAAACCAAATCATCACAATTGAAATGCAATGTCATTATAGGTTAATCATACTTATGATGCATAATTTCATTTTGCTATAGTAAGCACTATGTGCTTTAGATCCAAGTCTCAAAGTCAATGCAACTCCAATGATCAACTCTCAAATACACCAATAAAACTTGGTACTTGTGGATTCTCACCTAACTCTATGTAAGATGTGCATCTCTTGGCATACATCATGAGTCTAATCAAATAGTGGTCCATTTTTCTTCTATTCTTCATTTCCTCATTTCATTTTCTACCACTTTTAGGTGAACTACATTAGCTTGAAGTCCATTTGGACTATGTAGGTAGTGCTTAGATACATGACGTATCTCGAGTCAACTCAAACATCTTCATTCTTCTTTTCATCTCTTTCATCACATTGTGCATCCTTGTATGCCTAGGTTTTCTTGGATATTTTATTCATTAGACCATTGCATCTTTGTTTTCACCTTCTCATATTTAATCTATGCATTAGGTTATATCCTTTAGCTATGCTTACTAATTTTCCCTAATGAGGCACAACATTTAAACCACTCATTAAATCAAATCAGCCCTACAGGGGCAAAATTAATTATCACTTAATCAAATCTGCCCTATTGGGGTGTAATTAATTAAATATTAGTGATCAAAATTAGCCCTACTGGGGAAAAATTAGTTTATCAACTGATCAAATCTAATATATTGGGGCATTATTATTTCCTTTCTATAGAGAAACATTCTCATGTTTCTTCTAATTCCAAGCTCTATGGACTTTTGCCCTTATTTTGGAAATATTTAGTGTGTAACTTATCTCAAGATTTATCAGTTCCTAAACATGCAACTTGTACCCTAGCTTTGGGTGTGTTTAAAGTGTGTCACTTATATTTTTGGATTGTATTCTTACCTTTCCCACCATACTTGGGGTCCATTATATTCTAATTATATTTTGATCATTAAGGAATCAACACCTATAAGCTTAAGCTCAATCAAGATTTAATCTATCCCATGGGTTAATTTCTCTTTCTCTTGTTTTGAGATTTATCCTTCTCTTTCATCCTTATATGTCCTCTCAAGGGGGAATCATGGGTCATTTACTTCCAAATTATTTTTAACAACTCTTTTATTTAAAAATGTGTTACTTCGTCTAAATGTCTCGCCATGCCTTCCAAAATAGGGGAAATGTCGACATCCAATTCCTAACACCATTGTTTTGAAATTATCAATCTTACTTGAAGTTTATGAAAACACATAAATTAGGCTAAATTCACTTAAAATGCACTAAATCATTTGATATTGTCATATATAAGTGCCGATTTAGGATAATGTATCCCTAAATGGAGCAATGCAATTTATGTGCTTATTAACTTTTCTCAAATCATTTAAGTTAAAATGTAGAGATGGATTACAAAGAGACAGGGTGTGTTGAATTTTTCCCATGTAAATCAAGGTTTTAAACCATGCTTACAACCATGAAGTCTTTGCAAATATGTTATATATCATACAATTTAATCAATATTATGAAATTTGATTTGATTTGTGTAGAACCACTTAAAATTTATAAAAAAATCTATTGAATTTCAATATCTAATTAAAAATGCATAAAACATTCAAGAGTCTTTATAGGCCAACTAAAATTGAGATGTTTACAACTGAGATGGTTTTTTTCAATGAAATAACAAAAATTCACAAATAGGTCTAGAGACTTTTGCATTATTTTAACAAGTGTTCACAATAAAACTTAACTTGGGAAACTTATGCAAGATAGTGCAAAAATATTTTCTTTTTTTAAATTCAATTTTAGTGATAATAGCTCCATCTCAAAAAATTACTTAAGGTTCAATGAAATATATATCTTCTATAGTGCACCCTAAATCATTACCATAAATAGTTCAATGTGTTCCATAGGAAACACAAGCAGGTATACCATTCCTACTATACAACATAATCTACCAAGTATTTCACCTGCTTGAGTTGCACATCCTATAAAGGATCCTAAGAGCAGTGACCAAGATACCCATGCTTCAATACCTGATGCATTTTCAAATTTTGATTTATCTACACATAACTCTTTTCATTCATAAAAAAAAGTCTTCAACATCTATGATCCAAACATGCACTATTGCACCCACTGATGGGGTAATATGCTAGTTCATTTCAAGAATTCAAAAAAAATATGTATGTCAAAAATACAAAAAATATTAAAAATATTATTAGAAAATGAAAAATAAGATTTGTGCATGACATGAGTTACTATTTTACTTCTTTATATATGTTATTTATCATATATTTTGGTAGATGTCATATTATTTTTCAAACACACATACATTTCACAAGGTATATGAGTGTGATGCATGACATACATATCATACATGAATTTTTAGATGTTAGATTCCCCTCTACCCAATGACCATGCCTATGTTAGGGAATCTAATTCTACATATTACATTATAACATGTTATATGTATCTATGACCTCTAATACCATGTTGAGTTGCATATCTTACAAATGTTTTACTAGTTACTCATATCTTATAGTGTGTTACATGAATATGCTACTTTACACTGATATAACATTAATACATATGAGTGGTGTAGACTAGTTTTCACTTATTCTATGTTCTTTTGATATTATTTACTTTCTTCCATAATATGTTATACATTGCTTATTTATTGTGTGTGGCCCTTGGCCCTTTTTATTCAATAGTTGCTTGATTTATCTTTATGATATTTTTACTTGGTATGAGTAAAACTTTACTGTTTCCATTGCTTGGGGACCTTGACCCATATGTATAATATTTGCTTGTGCAACATTTTAATATATCCATTACTTGTGGCCCTTAGCCCTATGTTGTGAAATATTTGCTTGTGAGACATTTGAACATGTTTAATTTCTTGAGGCCCTTGTCATTATGTGTGTAATGTTTGCTTGTGTGCATGAAATTTGAACATGTCCCTTATATGTAGTCCTTGGCATTATGTGTGACATTGCATGGCATTGTGTGTTGTGATTATTGTGCTTATTAAGTTTGATTAGTTGTGCCATGATATATATCATGCACTTATATTGTGTAGTCTACTTTAGAGATAATGATTGTACTACATACCTCATCACTATATCTATCTATATAAGACACATGTATGCCTCATATTCAATATGTTACGTCCATGCTTTAATGATAATTACATAACTATGATGACATAATCTTCACATGTTGACACAATACTACATGATTATATCTTTATCACATGATACAATTAACTCTTATTTTGAGATTAGTGACTTTCATGATACATCCCTAATTTTAAAAGTGTGGCATCATAGTGGGCTTGTCTTAGAGATCCAAGCCTACATTAACAAAAAATAAAATTAGATCTAGGATAGATTACAAGTTCAAAGTAATTCAAATATTAGATTCCATAACAAAGTACAATTTTTCAATGATTCAAATAAATTACAAAATTAGATTTTATAAAACAGTACATGTTTTCAAAGGTTTAAATAAATTCAAAAATCAAACACATGACAAATATTAGCACATTGATACATATTATGGAGGCATATGACATGCATATGAACTCAGTTTTCAAATAGTCAAAGTATATAATCATACACACTTGAATGAATATGCATGGGCATATGCAAAATAGTTACAAGATCAAAGTTATTTGTTATAAATATAGTCACGTTGAGCATATATATGTATAGCATTTTATATCACTTGGCTTAGATTCAGGGGAATGATACTTATTCATACATATTTTCAAAGTTTAAAACTTATAATTTCAAAAAGCATGATGTTTGTTCATGCACGATGTTAAATTTCAAAGTTATAAGTTTCAAATTTCAAAGGGCATGAGCCTTATTCATGCACATTTTAAGCATTCAAAGCTATAGTTTCAAAAGGCAAAATATTAACTTTAGTTCAAATCTATTGAGCAATGTGATTATTATGGGGGCATGAATATTTTTCATTCTCTTTTGGTCATGTAAAATATAATCTAGATCCATCTATAGTGGTGTGATTTGATTTATTATATGTAGTGTGCATTTGACTCTAGTGACACTCACCAACCTTGTCATTACTTCTAGAAAAACCTATTATGTGGTTTCATCTTCTATTATGGGTGGTCTACATTCAAGTCTAATGACACTCAATGGCCATGGGATCACTTATAACAAACCCATCATGATTCCACCTTCTTTGGATTATTGTATTCAATAATATTCCTCATTCATTAGAGTTGGAATAAAAATAGTTCCAACTCAAGGGCTTGATTAGTTAATCAAAATTGGGACTTGGTGACTCTCAATTTTCCATTGGTTTAGAATTATCCAAGTTATTTAAAAAGGGGGCACATTTATCTAACATTAGTTATAGGTTAAAGGGAAATTTGGTTTCACCTACATACAAGTGTACGTCTTCCTTTCTCTCCTTTCAATTTTTTAATTTTCAAAGTTCAGCATTTTCAAATTTAAAATATGGATAAATGACTACTTCATGTGTTATTTCAGGGTTTGTTAAATTTTATTGCCCTACAAAATTGGAGTATCCTCTCAAAAATAAAGTGTGGTATACACAATCTTAATTATTTATCCTTTAATCTAGAAATTTCATCTCTAAAATAAAAGGGGGAATTTAGACACATGAATTTGGTCACAGGTACTTGACATTACTGATTATTGACACATTTTAAATCACATGACTTGTACCCAAATACATGACTCTTATTTTCCATTCCTTTAAGCCATTTATCTATATGTGGGCTTGACCCTTTTTTATCATTACTACTACACAAAAACTTCAAATTCAAATACTCAAATTGTTTAATATCACCCTCAAATTATCTCCAATTAAGGTTATCTTTAATTTTGGGGGGTAGGTCCAGGTTAAGTGAATAGGAACATTACCATAGGCCTATACACCTAGCATGGCCATATCTGACACCAAATAATGGTTAGTTTCCAAATTTTGAATCAATATTTTAGGTCTTCCCATGTTTTTCACAAGGTAGGTAAAAGGAAATTATCAAAAGGTTTTCCTATAAATACACATCAAAAGTCATTCATTACTCCCACTTTCTATCACTTGGTTACTAGTGTACATACTATTACACAGTGAGAAAATCTACCATAGTCTCTCTAAATTCAAGATCATTCATAAGGACCATCCATAATCCAGGTTTAAATCATCTCAAATCAACTAGAGAGCTATCATTGTCAAGTATTAAAGCCATTTTTCAAGCTGTGTATGCATAGTCAAAAAGAATAATTGCACAATCACTCTAGGTGGGAGAACTATATGAGCTTGATTTCCCTCCTTATAATATTGGATACATAGGTAATGATCAATAATCAAGGGGGTGATTGGGGTCATCTCAACTCATTACACTCCCACATTTTTTTTCAAATTCTCAAGCTTTAAAAGTGCCTTTAAGGTTTCAAAGACAAAATAAGGAAAACAATGAATCTCCAAATCATGATACTTCAACCTACTTAGCATCCATCGGCACAATAATCAAATTTTCATCATAATCAAATGGAATAAGACCTTGATCAAGACTTAATTGACTTGTGATATTATCTATATATAATGGTCTTATCCATGAATAGTTATAATATTATGCTTCTAATCATCATTATCATAGTTTTTATTTTTTTATCTTTTTATTAATATTTATTAGCCATAATCAACTAAAACAAGTCTACGATCAATGGACTCAAATGGCCTACATTACACTCCAGAAATAATGGTCTTGTCAAGGAGCAGTTTTAAATTATATTCTTGATCTAGAGTGTGTACAATCACATATTTTGTTAATTATTATTTTGCATATCTCTGAAACAATCAACAGAGTTCCTTATTTGAGCTAAGTACGTTTACTCTAGATATTTTTCAAAAATAATAGTTTTCTATAGTTATCAATTTCCAAAATCAAAATTGTTGATTATTATACATCTTTAGCATTATGATATTATCTAATTTTATACATATTAGTTAAAATACATTTATTTTTTTATCAAAAATTGGGTAAAACACAAATATATTTATAATATTATTCTTGGTTTATTTTAAAGACATTTTCCTTGTAATGGTATTGGAGCTTTGAAAGCTGACATCTCCACATTATTTATTGAAAAGTATGATTGTTTATTTATCCAAGTCATGTTTTCCTTTAGTGTCACTTATGCTTGGCGTGAGATAATATTGTAATTATTGTTTTCATTTTGAATGTACTCATTATCTATCATAGTTTCCTTTTCATTTCCCCTCATAGATTGTGCCCGAATAGGAATTTTTTATTTTTCCATTTTTCTTTATATGATTCATCATGATATTATCCAACTCCAATTATGTGAATATAATGTGAGATAAATATTAAGCTTTAGGATTAAATTTTAATTGGCGTAGTTAATTGTATGTCATATATGCCATGTTAGTATCATCATTATCACTATTATAATAATCTATGACCATGCCATCTTGATTTCATGAATTCACCACTAAAAGGAAATCGGGAATAGGTTTTGGTTGCTCTATATTATCTTTCAATTCATGTTATATAGTTGATTTTTATGTTATGATTGGATCCTTGTCCTTTTCAATACTTAATTTACCCAGCCCATATGTATGTATCTATACTATTGGAATGGGTTGTGATGGAGGAATGATAGAATGATCTTCCAACTATGATTGTGATTGGTTCTCATTAGTATATTGGTCATCTTACCAAATATGAAAGGGTCATCCTTAGCTAGTTGCATATATGAATAACCTTCATGTATGAAATTTATATATCTATGTAATGTTAATGGTATTGATTCTATGGCATGTATCTATGGTCGCCCAAAAATCACATTGTAATGTAACTGGTTAAGCATAACATGGAAGGTAATAGGTACTATCTTAGGAAAATTTTAAATCTAATGATATGGTCTCAAACATTTGGCATAGAGTGTTAGCAAATCCTTTTATGCTTTGATCTAATTTTTGAATAGTAACTTGGTTGATCCATAATTATTGTAAGAAGGTAGTGTTACATATATTATGATAAGAACCATTGTCTACCAACACATGTTTGAAAATTTTATTTTACACTTGAACTTGAGTAAATAATGGAAAGTTTTTATCTTCTATGTGTTACATATGTAAGTCTTCATTCTAAAGGGTGATGACTTTTTTGTTATCTTTGAATCTATTCATGATAGATGCAAACGATACCTATTGTGAATCACTAGGGATGTAGATGCTTAAATTTGGATTTATATGTTAAAATAGTTTTTTACACTTGACAAATAAATCTCAAGGTTTTACCCTTTAATTTGACATTTCGTGTAGGCAAAAATCTCACACTCATCACCTCACTAGATATAATTGCTTATTTATTTTTCCAACCCTGATTATTTTGATTATCTAGATCACCTATAATAATAAAATGCCTAAATTTTGATATATATCTTTCACTTTTAGTTATAAAACCTCAACAACTTTCCTCCATCCTGGATAGTTACATTGAGGGAAGGATATTAGCATCAATGTTATCTCCCCTACTCCAAGACAAATGTCCTTACCCTACAAACAATAAAATTTATAAATATTTCAATGTATATGGATCAACCTAAGAATGTCATTAACTATTTTATGAGGATTATTTCAAAAGCACTAGTATAAATACAAGTCAAAGCCAATTAATTTGGTCCTTAGGTAATTACCAAGCAAGCACCTATTCAAGCTCAATAAATCAATTTCACAACTAAGTTATTCTACCCTATTCCTTCCTATTTTCATATGAATCATAGGAACAATCATATTACAAGTCTGAAGTACTCAAAAGAAAGCCCATGAGCAATATTTTTCAAGTTACAAGCTAGATAAATTTATACATATTCATATAATATATTTCACCCTTATGCACACAAATTCCCACACATAAGGGATAACTACATAAGTATAATAAACTCCTTGGTGTATTGGTTATGTTAGTAGTACTCACTAACATAAGAATCTTTCAGGTCAGCTCAACACAATGAGCCCACTAACACATTATTCAGCAACGTAACCTTACCTAAGGTGGAGAGCTAGGGTTTGAGTTATATAGTGATAAGAAGTCTACACATGATATTTATATACATTAGATGAAATGTGATAAAAAAAAAACCCCATAAAGACCCAACTATTCACATATTGATATAGGGAGCATCCCATACAAGATAATTACCTTGAGATTAGGACAATAGCATCAATGCAAGTGTTCACAGGTCGACATAAGTGTCCAGGTAGCCAAAAAGAATATATATATATATATAATTTAGTGACTAGTTCTTGAACATCATACAATATTTTTCCACACCTGCACATCTCAGATATGTCTACACATCATTTCATAAGCTAAGTATTATTTCTTCTTTGTGATTATGCAATCAAAATAGTGTTCTATCTTATTATATTTTCTATATTTAGTATTTTCATAATTTAGAGCTAAAATAGAATATAATAAACTAAATTATTTAATTGGCTTCCTCTTCATAATAGGTTATCTCACTCTTGAATATCCTATTTCTCATAACCCTTGAATTTTCAAAAAGGGTTAAACATTTGTTGATCTCATTCTCTGAGTCTTTCATGCAAATATTAGCTTGTTCTAGGGCCTTCAGACTCCTAAGGTATTTACTTATTGTTTTTATTCAGATTTGTTTTATTTTTTGCATGCAACCTTGGAATAGTCCTAGATTAGGTGGTATTACTATTAAATATCTTGAGTTACCTCTTGGGCCATCCAAAATGTCTCAAGTAAATACCATGTAAAATTGTCCTAATAATGAGAGTGCAAATATGGATAATGAGCCACATACTAAAAAAATTATTATAGAGTATATATATGATCGTGAGGATAATGAAAATGACCAAGTTGATCAAGAACAAGTTAAATCTACTACATTATTTCATGAGTGTATTCATGCAAATCTTAAAGGTCTTCATAATATCCCCAATACTATATTAGACATTAAAAAACATTGATGAATAACCATGTGCATCTATTGATCATGTTTTAGAGCTATGGAAATCTCCATACTCCTATCTCTCTCCCCTTGAACACTACATTGATATTACATCTAGTGGAGGCACGGGATATGTTTTTAAACCATTGTTCCCAAAAATTCAAGCCATGGTTGCCACATCCTCCATGGTAACCATTAGCACTTCAACCCAATTACCGATATTAATGCTTATTTAAATACAAGTGTTTGCATCCCCTTTAGTGACTTCCCACACTTTAAACCTTAGAGGTCAAAATGTGCAAGATCTTGTACATACTATAAAAAAATTGTAAACTATAGTTACCAACATTGAGAAAAATGCTATGAAATCACCCTATGCTATTGATTTGTAGGATGTATTACATAACCCTCTTGAACCTAATATTTCTTTGTAATTTTTACCAATAAGTTTTGTTGCACCCAAGTTTACCCTTTATAATGGCAAAGGTGATCCCAAGCAACATCTTCAATTTTTTTATGTGACATCCTTTGATTATGATTCTAATGACAAACTTTTGACCAAATTATTTACAAGAAGCTTCAAGGATTATAATTTCATATGGTTCTATGAACTACCCATACAATCAGTAAGAGTATTTAAAACCCCAGTCGATCAATTTTTAACATATTTTTCAACCAACATTACTGAAAAGATATCATGTGCACAAATTGCTAAGATCAAATAAGGAACTGGTGAACTAATTAATGAATATGTATTGAGATATAATAAAATGTTTGCCAAAATGACAAATTAAATGGTAGATAAAGGACTTAAAGACGCATTCAAGCAAAGTTTGCTTGTTCCCTTACATGAGTTTATTGTTTTCAATAAATTTAAATCTTTTGATGACTTATGCCATATTGTTTGAGATAGAAAAATGAAACTCATTATATTAAATAAGCTTAAGTATGTAGCTAACACACCAACTACATCCACTAACAAGTTTCATATCAAACCAAGTTACAAGGTAAAACCTATTGAGGATAAAAATGACACAACTACCATGGTTAATATAGTGTCATAACAAAATAATAGGCTCATCTTATCCAATGCACCTAAGAGATAATTTACATGACTATCTGAGTTTCTAGATTTTTTACTTCTAAATATGGTAGAGTGTTATCTCGTATTTATCTCTCCTCCTATGGTGGTTGATATGATTCAACCTTTACCAAAAGCATATGATGATAACAGCTAATGTGACTATCATGAATGTGTGGGGAATTATATGAACATATCTTATAAAATAGAGCATAAGATACAAGATATTATTGATAATGATTAGCTTACCTTTAAGTATTCTCCCATAAATTCAACATCACAACCAAATGATCATCACAAATAAAAGATATTCAATAATCCATTGCAAGATCATTCTAAGACAACTTTAGAAGTGAAAATGAAATATATTTCACATCCTCATCCATCACATTATGAGAACCCATTAGATGGTATTATTGGTACATTTATATGTGAGATACCTCCTATAGTTTTTAGCCCCCATATTTCATTTAATAATAACAAGATTATGGATGATGATTCAGATCTTCATTCCTTATTTATAAGGGCATATATTGATCACCAACCTATAAAAGAGTGTTATGATTGACAATGGTGATAGTGATAATGTATGTACCATGAAATTTATTACATATTTGGGATACACACATGATGATTTATTCCCCTCAATTATAATGATCAAATCATTTAATGGGAATCTACAACAAGTTTTTGGTGAGATTGATTTATCTCTTTAGGTAGGTCCAATACATGTGACCACTACCTTTTTAGTTATACCACATACATAAGTATTTTATATGTTATTTAAGACATCATTGGATACATAATATTTATGAAATACCTTCCAAATTGCATGGCTATCTTTATTATATTCATGCCAATAGGGTAATTATAGTTTTTGGGATTCTATATGAACATATTTTGCAATAGGCAAAGTTTGTATCATGATAATTGATTATACAACCTAAGTTAAATCATGTGTGAAATGGTAATAAGTAAGAAATGCCCTTTTATAGGTACCCTATACTTGATAATCCTTTACATCAGATATCTACAATGGACTCATTAAGATCCTCATTCACACCACCATGACCTAGCCATTAACCTACATTAGAACACCATGTTTCAAAATGGGTAATGTTGTCACCAAATCTCTCACCCTAGAGGAGGGCATTAAATCCTCCTCCAAATTTAGGAAAAATTGGAATACCTCTAGGTATGTGGGTGTACCTATAGTAAAATTAGACCTCTAGGTTTGAGGGTTAGCTCCTTGAATATGCCTTGAAGTGCTTATCACCTACTTAACTAGTTGCTTGTGGGAAAAGAGATAGAAGTTTGCATGAAATGAAACTAATCTAAGGGGGTGATACACAAATATTATTTACACAATACCATCATACTTATATCATAATTAAAATATATATATAAACTAGCTTCCAAGTCCTAAGAGATTCTAACATAAGTGTTTCAACATAGAGATGATATGCATGAAGCAACACAAGGTAAGTCAACCAAAGGGTAGAATACATACTCTAAGAAAAATTATACACTTGAAAAGATCCTAACACACTATCTACACTATATATGACCTATTATAATAGGAACTCTTGTATAAACATGAGAGGATAAGGAGAATCAAGGATAGGAGATTATCACTTAGCATCACCATACATCACTTTGCATAATTAGACAAATGTTCATAAACTCAAAACCAGTCTTGTATTTATTTTTCAAATGAAAAATACAATGTCATTCTAGCAAGGCTTCACCATACATGGTGTGGTATTTTTATACAAGAACCAAAACGGCTACTACTTATAGAATTGGAGAGAGAGAAGAAGAGAATGAAGTCCAAGAGTCACTGTGACATGTGGCATGTAGATAAAATGAGTTAAAAATGTAGGAGAGAGGAATATGAGATATACCATTAAATTTATACTTGGACAAATATCCCTCAAAACATGAAACTCTAAAGATGTGGCGTAGAACTCCTCATTTACTTGCTCAAAAAATTGCCATCATCATTTGGTCTACTTGGAATGTCCCACAGCTAACTAGGGATAGAATTCGTGATTGCACTAAGAGGGAGGGGTTTTTTATATTCTCCAACATTCATTGGTTACATCCCTAATCATCAATATTCTTATGGACATGAGCTATCACTGCCTGTAGTCGAAATAACTCCTCTTTCACTCCCCTTTCACACTTAGCACCAAAGTTGGTCTTTAGTTTTCCAATAATATCCATATAGATGAGTGTATGACACCTGTTAGGACCCCTTATGGATTTATATTCCTCAATCATACCTTAAAATGCCTCCCACCTGAAGTTTTCACTCTCTCACTAGCTTGTTCACTATGGCATCCTAGACTGGCTGAGATGAAGGTATTAGAAAAAGCACTAAGGAACTTAATTGAGGAAATAAATGAATATTCAAAGTTAATTTAAGCCCTAATATATCTCCAAAAGTGGATTTCATATATTTAAATCCTTTTGAACCTACAAAACACTAAAAAATGTAAAAGAAATCCAATTTTCCTCCTTGTTTGTATAAGTAAGGTAGAACTCAAGTTGATGTGGAGGATCCTTAGAGTGTAATATGCAACATAAAATCATCTCCCAAACCATTATATGCCATCTAGATGCATCTCCTAGTCAATCTTCCCAATTAGGTCAATACCAAAGGTTTTAGAGGGTTTAGAATCATTTTACCCTCTAAGGATTGTTCATACATGTCTAACATCTAATCTTAAAAAAAATCCACAAAGTGATTTTTTAAGACCTTATTCATCATCCCCGACTCCTTAGATTCCCATGTTAATCCCCCTTGTAGGTGTGAGCATCTCAAATCAACCTCTCGAGCTTTTCATACCATTATGTGCAAGCTTGAGTTGGTATAAGCCAAGAAATGGCTTACCTATGGTCTTTTTTGTAATCTAATAGATTTAACACGCCTGATATCCTCCCACAAAACTATTCCAAGGCTTTTTAATGTTATCTTATCTCTATAAAATAATTTGACCCTCTAATTAGGCTTTAGACCTAGTTAAGACCTAAAGGTCTTGATTGTATCCATTATAAGTTTGAGCAACCTTGATCTATTTCTAACCCCTATGTATGATTTTACATGTATGTCCATGTGTGACACAACTCTCAACATCTCCTTTAAAGGTTTCATTAACTTCTATCTCACCTTCTCATCTTCATTCCTCAAGACCTATAGATTTGCATCTTTAAGGAGTACCCTCTATCTAAGACAAAATAGAGGCTACTTCCCCTATTGTTTCATGCCAAATGGTGATATGAGGGGTTATCTAAGGTGGTTTAAATTATCTATGAAAATTTTTATGGTTTTATCATATCATTAGACCATCCAAATGCTTCAAAACCTAAGACAAACCCTTAGAATATTGATTGTGTATAGATTATTGATTATGGACTATATGTTGTCATATTAGAAATTTCCTAAAGCCTTGTTTCAAAACTACGGTGGTTTATTTATTTGTTCATCATACTAATTAAGGTTTTCACAATTCTCACAAACCTTTATCCAACCTTCCATTGTTCACTCAAACCTTGATTGGTCTTGACACATGTGTTGATCATGTTTTCTTACTTGAAAGAGACACCTTTAGGTGTTCATTACATGGTTGAACCTTGAAAATAATTAATAATGACTTAATTTGAGTCCCCAAGGTCATTTTCAATCTATTTGGATCTATCCAAGTCATTTTTATGCCATAACATACTCCAAATCCCTTGATCTATCTCATTATCATGTCATAGTCAGTTGTAGTTGACCATCTTAGGGCAAAAGGGGAATCTTGTAGGTTGTCTTTTCTCCTTGAAACCTATGTCAGGTAGTCTAGGGTCCTTCTAAGGTCATTACATCAACTTCAACCATCCAATGTTCATGTTTTTAGGTCTAATTTCACCAGAATTTGCTTCATGAGTTTGAGAGTCACCTACAGTCACGTTGTAGGTGACTTTTTTGGGTAGTGTAAACCTGTAGATGTTGATGGAAGATAAATCCTTACAATTCAACCCTTTTTTATGATCTTTTAACCACAAATGTGATATCTCAACTCAAAAAAACATCTAACATGGATACGTGCTTCTAAATTGTAGCCTGAGGTATGGAGGTCATTTGGAACTTGAAATACTATAGAAATCACTGAAGAAAATCAATGAATAATTTCATGATTTGGGAGCTTTCAAACACCATGTTCCTCTAGTCACACATCCATTCCCTTTTGTAAGGATCTTCTCCTAGGAGAGGGATACAATATATATGTACTTTAGCACACCAAAACTCCTTACAATACTACTATATGACATCATCAAAAGTGCTTAGGCATTTGTTTTGGTGTTTTAGGGATACTTATCCATAAATTTAAATTCCTTTACTTGGGGTGACCTTTCAAAATTGCTTACTGTTATAATGCTTCAAACATGATTTTTATGGTCTCATTCAACTCCACAAACCTTATGAATGTTTCAAACCATGTTAAGACTCTCCATATAACTCCTGTAAGCCTCTATGTAAGCCACCTATAGGTGGTCATTTACAAGTTACAAGGTAGTGAACGTGAATAAAGGAAATATGCAAATGATATGACTTCATACTTGGTTCTCAAGGCATATCCATATTATTATAACATTATAAAGTCTTCAAAACATATTATAACATCCCTATACAATAATCTCAAGTCTTTATGAGAGCCTGCAAATGCACACATAGTAGCATATAAGATAGTGGGGATAGAAAGTGGACAATGTGCATAGTGAAGGATCTTGTAACCAATTTTAGACACTCCATCAGATTCAAATGAGATTTTACAACATTTCAAGGCTTAAAACAATTTTTCACACCCCATTTCAATGTGGCATCCTTCCGCAAGCACCTATAGGTGCACATCAATGGATAAGCTGTGTATATGTTTTACATTGACTACCATAATATTTCTTATATCACTTGAGAGGGTTTATTTTGATGGATCATGCATCAAAAATGTGTCCCATGCCTTTAAACTCTCAAACATATCCTCATATCCATGCTTAGAGATTAATATAAACTTGCAGGAAGTTGACTGTGTGCAACATCCTTGATTGTGTGATTGATCAAAATTCATGATGTTAGCTTTAGAGATTAATCTTTGAAATAAGAAAGTTTTCATAACATATAAGGTTCATTTAACATTATATCACATTGATTTTAATCCATTATAGAGTAAGGAACCTTCTACAAGTAGTGAAACCTAACTGCAACCTCATTAGCATACTCCTACAATCTAAGAGGCTTGAACTCATAAAATCACTTACAATCCTAAAAACAACCATGAGAAATATGAGAGAAGGAAGTTAAAATCATTTTGAATAAAATTCATCAACTGAGTTGTATGGACTATTTCAAACATGAGCAAAACCTGCAAGGTGTGGGAAATAATAAGCAAAATATTAAGAATGGTTTATAAAGTATAGGCCACTATTTCTCAAAATAAAAACATGAAAATGAATAAAAACAAGTTTAATATCCACCACATAGAGCATTTAACTTGATCTATTCCTACTGGATGTACCAAGAATAAACTTGTTGACTAGTTTTGCTTGCCTAGTCAAGTGATAGAGAGATAGAATAGTTTTAGTCCATTTTTGGAACATATAAAGTATATCAAGCATGAAAATGGGTCAAGGAAGCTAAAGGGTCACTTAACACTCTTATCCCATGTGCCACTCTCTCCCATAGGCCATACAACATTTGAAACTCCCTCTTTTTCACTTGTTTTCTTCATTTTTAGTTAACACCTGCAAGTTTCTATAAGTACTAACATTCCTAAAAAGGAATTTGATAGGTACTGACATGAGGGACATTAAGAAGGATCTTAGAAAACTTGTATACCTAATAAAACCATACCACCTTCATTTATGACCCCTAAATGACATAAAGGCTAAAATGAAAAATGACCAAGGCTAATAACATATGAAATCACATAAAATGAAACATGGCATACCCTATGAAATTATACTAGACCTCTATATCAAGTTTTGGACTATAGGGGTTGACCCATTTTGACTTGTGGTTAAAATGGTCAATAATTAACAAGACCCATTATTACATTGAGGAAATTATAGAACTCAAAAAAGTGGGTACCATAAACCTATACACCTTTTATTACTACTTTAACACCATAAATTCATATGATACATACACAGAGCATCACAAATTCTACATACGTTTGGCATATATACATGATCCTTGGTAGCATGACTAGTTTATTATATCAGATTCAAAGTATAGATCACCCTTTGATAATCCTTTTAATTATATCGTCGTCTAACACTCTCTATCCAAACATTCTAAAAAAAATCAAAAATTAAAAAAAAAATATATATATATATATATATATAAATTCAAATAATTAAAAAATACCAAAAATATTTAGAATTTCACATTTTATAGCATTGGTATGTGCTATTTAATTTATGTTAGTAGACAACATATCATTTATATACACACATATGTTTCATGGGTACTTGAGAGTAGTATAAGCATACATTAGACCCATGATATTTATAATCACCTAAAAGCAGTATTTGAGTGTTAAGAGTGATACTTGAGACTTCATATCCCTAGATTAGCACTAGACTTATTATAGAGCCTATTATCACACTTATCCAGCCTTTATGTGGGCCACAAGCATCCCTAATCATCCCTAAAGGAGTCGCAAACCCTCATTCCCCAATCTTGGCCCCTCGTGCCTAGTGTTCTTCCACTTGGACACTAATGCCATAATAAGGACACTAGTGCCACATGATGCTAGTGTCCCCAAAATGGTGCCAATGGTTTTTCCCTCTCTTTTTCACAAATGGATATCTTATCAAATCTAAAACCTCTTAGTCTTAGCCTAGACCTCTTTTATCACCTGCACAAGCATCATAATAGTATATATACATGACGTTTAACCCTCTAACCATGAGATGGAAATCAAATGCAAAAACACATTTAAACTTAGAATAAGTTGTGCACAATTAAAGTTATCAATCCTTATACTACCCTAATTTTTCATACTACCATCTACAGTGGTCCTAATCTCATATTGCCCAGATTTTTAATCTCAAGCACATTCAAGGCACCCAAGGCCACTATCATACCAACTTCACTTACACTTGTACTAGTACTCAAGTGAGGATAACTACATTGGGATTGATCCCTCCTCAGAGTATTGGTATGTAGGTAACTCTCATCATAGTAGGGTGTTGAGGATGTCTAGCCTACACCAATAACAAACATACTTTTTAGCTTGTATCAATCAAATGCCCTAACCACATGGAGGATTAGGGTTTGCTCAAAAAATCAATCATTATAGGTAACATACAAGATTTCAAAACTCATGCATGTAGGAACAGACCTCAGAGATCCAGACTCAAGTTCACCCACAAGCTTAGGACAATCTTATATAGAGGACACTACCACCATTATCAATATACTACCTCCACATTTCTAATAATAGCACTACTATCCAATAAGGGTGATACTATCTAGGAGAGGTTATAACATTGAGATATTTTTTTTGATTTCTAGACTAGCTTCTACCTTTGTTTTCAGCCTCCAAATCATTTGTCTCAGTTGTTTTATAGCTAATTTCTTACCTACACTATTTATTACTATTTTTTAAAAAATCAAGGCTAGTTAATTCCATAACAAATCAGTGGTTGTATTTATTGCATATTATTACCTTAATTTAGTCTAATCAGATCTTTAGCAAACATAGGATTTGCATTCACTAAGTCCTAAAAGGTTAAAACATTTAGTGAATCTGACTTAATTTGGGCACATTATTTCATAACCCTAACATCTAATTTAGTATACCTTAGGGTTTCCATTATTATTTATAACATCTACTCAGTTTTACTTTATAGCCAATCATCATGATTATCATGATGGATGCCATTTTATACTCTATGGTACAAAGTTTCATAGTTTGCTTAGCATGCTTATTACCAGTGATTAGTAGAAAAGTACACATGTGTGTCACTTCTCTCATAGATCATGTCAGAGCTAAGTTTATTTTACACATTGGTCCTCCCTCTTATGAGTCCCATTTTTATGATTATCAATGCTAAATGGCTCACTTTGAGTTAACTCTAATTACTAATCAATGATAGAAGGCTTAGAGGACTCCTTTTGTTCTACCTGTAACTAGACCATTTGATTATCTTCACTCCCATCCCACATCTACTAGTTGCCTTTGGTAAATAGTAGATCCTATAGTTTGAGTTATTACTAGATAGAATAAGGTGCCTCCTCAGCCTATATAGTAATAGTGTAATCTTGTTATCCCTCCTCATCTTAGACACATTACAATGAGACTTAGAGATTAGCATAGATCATTTGATATTGTGGATCAATTGAGAAACATACCAACTAAGATATCCATATTAGAGTTACTTTAAAAGGCAACTATTTTCAAAGATATTATTTTTCAAACACTCAATCATACATTTTTGCCTTTTTATACAGACATCCTACTTTAATTCTATCATGAATATTATCAAGGAAATTGAAGATGTCATATCTTTTTTAATGAGGATTTTCCATCATAGTCAATTATTGCTCAGAATTTACCTCTTTTCATTCAAGCATAAATCAATACCACTGCTATTAAATGAGATATAATTGACAGTCATTCAAGACTTAATATACGTAACCTCACATTTATATAGACTATGGGGGTTGATATAGCATCCATTTAGAAGACATAAGAATATTAGAGGTTTTGATGACATTCCTAGATAGAGATTGGATTCTATTACATTGGATATTATAGTGGGGCCAAAAACCTTACAGACACACTTTTAGGTGATGCCTAATCATTTGCACTACAACATATTACTTTAGATAACTTGGATACATGTGATGAAGTTCATACCCTCAACTTTACACAAAATCATTAAGTTTTTACATGAAAGATACTTCTACACTTGTCTAGAAAATAATATACCATTCAGATATTGTAGACTCACCAAGCCCACTACCTCAAGTACATTTTCAAATGAGACACCTCATGTTCTCATAGAGTCCCCACTTCACAAGATTCCAATAGCACGGATGGTATGAGTTTTGGTAATCAAACAAGACTATTCATACACCTCTTATAGATCTTCACCCATGATGGAGAAGCAGCGTCCCACAATACAAATATCCCCACCTAGGGTAGATGATGAGATTCTCATAGCATAGTTACCATTACTTGTTAACTCAAAAGAACTATACATCCATAACTCTGATATAGATTCTCAAGACACCATATAGGATGATCTAACACATATTGACATTGATGACTATTTAATATGGATTAAGTTTCACACTAGTGGGCTTAAGAGAGTATAGAGATGATTCTAAGGCACTTATACCTCTTCCTACACTGATAACACCACGAGTTCATAATATTATAGCTATAGGTTCCACTATTTAGTTATAGTTAGTAGAAAATCCCTCCATTAATTTAGTACATATGGCTATGTCTATGGATATAGACCTAATTATATATATTCAAGCAGGGATTTCATAGGATAAACTGTACCAAATTCTACAAATATTACTTGATAGAGGATTAATGGTATTACCCACAATTTGTCACAGATTCGTTAGTATATTGTCATAGCATGAAATTCAACCCTTTAGTCATTTTCAAATACTTAGAGGACATGATACCAATTCATTTTTATCATTAAAACATAAGTTGAATAAATTCAAGGCTTAGGGTACTATTTAGATTATACAGCCTCCACCTCCATAGTATAGGCACCATGATAGAGTCATCATCAACATAGATATTCATGAAATGTCCATTGACTATCCAAATTTTTTTATAGATAGATACATCCCCCATGTGGCTATATATGAACATTTCAATCCTAATACTTGCACTTTGGCATTTTTATAGCACATAAACTATTAGGTAAATGAGCTATAACATGCCATTCATTGTCAAGATTCTATTGGACATATCACACTACCAATTGCATGTGGCCCCAAGGTGGCCAACACATTATTATTTATCATGAGCAGGGGCACTCATATATAGGTTACACTTGGTATTACATGATTACAGGTGATGGATACCATAGTTTATCTATCAGATAGTTGTTTAACATTTAGTCATGAGGGACACTAGTTTGAATTTTACATGATGGCTTAGATGAGAACCACATGTGTATATAGATACTTTGTGGTCCAATGTGGTTTATCATAGGATCATATAGGAGGAATATTACATAATAGAGAAGCATGTTAGTCATCTTCAAAAAATCTATACTAACACCAATGATAAGGCTCTATCAATACATACAAAATGATACAATGATCATGATGATGATGACTTATTTGAGTTTGGAAAAATCCAGTAGCTAACACTGGATAACCTCCCACCAGATCCACCATTTGATTATCAACATCCCATAGATGTGTTCTTGGGTTTATAGAGACATTGCACTATGATTGTACACTATCTCATTTATTTCTAGTATTTACTTAAACATAGTTTCCTTCTCTTTTACTCCTTGTATATAGTTTCATTTTCATGTTGCTTGGACATATATTATATCTTGAAAATACAAAAACAATTTAATATGTCAAAAAACACAAAAGCATTCAAATATATACTCAAAAAACATAAAATTACAAATTTTATGTATTGATATGTTTATGTTACTTATATTTTCTAGACACTACATATGTTAGATGTCTAAGTATAATAATTTTTATCATACATACATGATTCACTTATTCTTGTCGAATGATTAAAGATTGCTTACAAGACTTAGGTCCACTACATCAATCTATATTTGCTATTATCTACCCACTAGGGGCATATACACCAATACATGAGGTCTTCACTTGCCACATTCACCCACTTGGGGCACCCTATACACAATTTTTGATTACCAGGTTCTATTTTTCTATACTCTACATCACAACTTTATCATTGTTATATCTTGATATTGATCATACTACACTCTCTCAATAAAATTTCCAGCCACTACTACTTTAGACTCAGCATATGTACATCTTATAACGTACACATATTTATATCACATATTCATGCATACTTTCATTTCTAGTTTTCTTAGTTAGAATTATTTGTATCTCTATACTTCTATTCAAGGGAATTTGAATATACATTGATCTTTAGCTCTTCACCACTTATTTTCATAGTGTGTATGCTTTGGACATGTGCCCATGTCCTTATGTGTACCTTATTTATTGTGTATGCAGACATTTTAACATGTACTTTTATATGAATTTAACCCAACTTGCTTGTTGCTTACATATGTAGACTTTTGATCATGTCTTTGTATGTTTTATTTTCTCAAATTGAGTGACATGTGCCCATGTACCTTGTATTATGTCCCCTTGGCCTACTTTCCATGGATCATGTGTTTTGTATGAATGCATCATGGCCATGACACTTGTCTCTTGCTTGTCACACACTCCATTTCTAGATGCCATGAGGGACCTCATGCATCTCCCCTTCCCTACATGGGTGTTGTGATGGACATCATACCCCATCCCCTAGGTAGTTACATAGTTTTTAATCAGATTTATTGTTACATACATTATTATATCTATTTTGACACCCTTATGAATGTTAGGCATGGCATACATCACACATTAAAAACTTATGCTCAAATAATCTTACATTTAGATGTTATGTATGCACATTATATTGTATTATTATGCAGATATAATATATGCTCTGGCTAACACACATTTTGTAGAGCTTTTTATTTTGAGCATAGTTATTTCATAGGTTCAAAAAATACCCTCAAAAGAGGGGGCATTCACATGGGTTTGTCACAAAAATCAAGATCATATATTGCATTCACACTACATTTTTATCACACAAGCTCATAGTGGGAAAATAATGACAGAGAGCAACACAGTTGCACAAAAAATAGACCATAAGGATACTATCACCTAAATTAGGACACTAGTGTCGTAATTCCAATAATTGTGTTATTATCCAAGACATGGTGCTATTGTCCTCTAGCCTTAGTTTTTATAAAAATCTAAATTGGCCAAAAAATTACAACAAATATAGTATAGGTTTACATAGATTCAATTATAGATTTATCAATTTTAAACAAATTCATACCAATTTTGCTCGCATTCATACCAGTTGCTCAGATTATGGGCATCATGCATGGCATGAATATTCCTATTTTTTATTCACATACCTAGATACAAATTATTATAACTCAATCCAAAATCCATATGCTCGGATATTAGATTTGGGGGCATGTGTGTGGCACATTATTCATGTATGCTTAATTACACATTAGTTAATCAAATGGAATGAAAACTTGCATGTCACTCTCTACATTATATACATATGGCACCATATTCCAAGTTTCACACTAGTTTCATGTCTTTTTCCATCTACAATGGTTGGCATTCTTGAGTGGCCTGGATCTACCTAATGTACCTAAGTGGTTGCAGAGCCAAACATACCTAGTTAGATATTTCTAGTTACATCATGTAGTTTCAATTTCAAATGCATCTACTACACATGTGTGGGAAATGATAGATTCATAGCCTACGTAAGTCCTTGATCCACCTACATGAGAGGGTTAGACACACCATCAGTCTAATCCAAGCTATTCCTAGGTCATGATCCACCAAATAAGGGTGGGCAATGATGAAGTCAAAATCAAATTGAGTTATTGAGCCACCCACACATGAGGATTGAGTAAGCCATCAGCTCAATCTAGGTTATTTAATGATTAATCACTATATTCATGCATACACATAAGTTATCACCAAGTTTATGCATTGGTTTGCATATTTAATGAGGTATATTCATTCCTTTCTTATCTTCTATATCCTATCTCCTTACTTAGTTTTGATCATCTTTTTCTTCTTTACTCAGTTTAGTCTTTTGATTTTAATATCTCTTAAGTAAGGATTGATTTATGCACATTTCACATGTAGGACACATATTGGAACATGATTCACATACTCAAAACTAGTTTCATAGGCTTCACCTCTTAAGTAAGTCTATGTACACTTATTTTTCCTTTATCTAAGTCATTTCACTTTGCTACATTTTTATAATAAAGGAGGGGGAAAATGTAATCACCTAAAAGTGGTATTTGAGTGATAACAGTGTTACTTGAGACTATGTATCCTTAGCTTAGCCCTAGACATATCCTAGATCCTATTATCACACATATCTAGCCTTCATTTAGGCCATGGGCATCCCTAGTCATCCCTAAAGTAATCATAAACCCTCATTTCTTGATCATAGCCCCTTGTGCCTAGTGTTCTACCACTTGGACACTAGCACCATAATAAGGACACTAGCACCACATGGTGTTAGTGCCCCTAAAATGGTGTTAATGTCCTTTCCCTCTCCTTTTCACAAATAGATATCTTTTTAAATCTAAAATCTCCTAGGGTTGACCTAAACCTCTTTTAGCACCTACACAAACATCAAAATAGTATAAATACATGAATTTTAGCCATATAACCATGAGATGGAAATTAAATGTGAAATACTCATTCAAAATCAGAATAAGTTGTGCACAATTAAGGTTATAGATCCTTATTATGCCCTACTTCTACATATTACCATCTACAATAGTCCTAAGCTCATATTACCTAGATTTCTAATCTCAAGCACATTTGAGGCACTGAAGGCCGCTATCATGCTAGCTTCACTTGTACTTGTACTAGCACTTATGTGGGGAGAACTACATAGGGTTTTATCCCTCTTCAGAGTATTAGTATGTAGGCAACTCTCATCATAGTGGGGTGTTGAGGATGTCTAGTCTACCCTACTAATAAACACACTTTTCAGCTTGTATCAACCAAATGCTCTAGCCACATAGAAGATTAGGGATTATTCATAAAATCAATCATTATAATTAATATATAGGGTTTCAAAACTTGTTCACATAAGAACAGATCTTAGAGATCCAGACACAGGTGTACCCAGAAGCTCAAGATAGTCTTGTGCAAAGGACATTACTTCCATTATCAAGACACTACCAGCACATTTCCAATAATGGTGTTATTGTCCAATTATGATGCTCCTGTCTAGGAAAGGTTATGACACTAGGATCCTAGTTGTAACATCTAGACTACTTTTTACCTTTGTTTCCATCCTCTATATCATCTATATTAGTTATTTTCTAGCTAAGTTCTTACTTGCACTATTTATTACTATTTTTAGAAAATTCAAAGCTAGTCATTTCTATAACAAATTACTGACTATATTTATTACATATTATTAACTTGATGTAGTCTACTCAACTCTTTAACAAACATATTATTTACATTCACTTAGTCCTAAAAAGTTAAAACAATATCTCAAGCAAGCAGATATTTGACCTTTCCTCTTCTTGCATGATACACTACATTGGGGTCATCTTGCTTCTATATGATCATGATTGACATAAGTTCTATTATTTTATGGTCATTTCCCATTATTTTACTAAGATTATATATCTTACACATGCCTATACTCATGTTTATATTTTACACAGTGTATTTGATATGCTATTTTACATGGCATTTTAAAAACACGTGTGTAGGGACTAGTATCACAAGATTATACTAGTTGTTTATGTCTTGATACTTCATATATTTACCTTAGCTTACTTGAGTGTACTTATTATTTGCTTCTTTGTCTTAATTTTGGAACATTCAACATGTTCCTTTACTTGTTGGCCATAGTGCCTTGAGTGTTGCTTATTTATTTGGTGTGTAGAAATTTTCACATGTCATCCACTTGAGTGTGCAACATTTGAACATGCCCCTTATTTACAGTCTCCTTAGATCCCTCTTTGTGTGACATTTGAATATTATTGTGTGTGCGCTTTATTTTTTGTTGACATTTTTATCTTCTATATGTTTCAATGATTCATATCATGCATCTTATGGATTGTTATGTATGTATATTATGAGCTTAATTGATATATCTACTTTGACATGACATAACTACATGTTTCTTTACTACATGATTCACACAGATACAACATCATTGTCTTATCCTTTTGAGATAAGGTGATTATAAATTTTGAAATCCCATCACCTCCGAGGGGGGCATATCAATGGAGGCATTTCATGGAATACATGACTTCACATACATACAATTGATAGAATGAGTAGAATTTGATTCAATTTACATGATTCAAATATGTATGTGGGACAAAATTCTATGCATTCACATAGATTTGGGACATAAATTTTCATATTTATGATACATATTATACACATGTTATAGATCATAGGTTACATTTTGATAGATACTTTAGTTTTAAGACATATTTGACATTTACATGCACCAAATTACAAACACACTTTCAAATTATATACACATTTATGCACCAACCTTACCAAGATGCAACGTTTGAGCTTTTACCTATTACAATAGTTGGCTCTTTTTTATTAGTGAGATCTAAATTTTGTGCCCTTGATGGACTTATCACTATGATTCTATTATTTTGGGTTTATATGGTTACACCATTTGACTCGAGTGAGATTGGATGAATTGGCTAAATTGGGTAGATTTGTTATACTTGAGTTATGTAATTGAGATTTTGTGATCTCAATGAACTTGGCACAATTCATTTATATACCAGATTAGGGGTATTATCACCCTCCAATTACCCTCTTCATATCTCCAAGGTTTCTTTGTGAACATCTCTTCAATGATTTAGCTAGGAAGCATCTCTACCAACACAAATTAGTAAGGGGCAACATGGTTACATCAAAACACAGGTATACTCCTTCCTTGATCTCTTTCTTTCAATTATTTTCAAACTATTTAATTTTAAGTTTATATGCACTAATTACACCTATAAAATTCTCTTGGTTTCAATTCATTCACATACAAAAAAATCAAGTGGGCTCAAGTAAATATAAGGTGTGTTATACACACCATGGTATGTTTTCTCTCCTTTAACCTAGTAATTTCATCCTTATGCATTACTATATTAAAGGGGGCGAGGGGGGGAGCGGGGGGTGCGGGCACAGAATGTAGATACTTAAATCTATATTTATATGTTAAACTAGTCTTGTACACTTGACAAATATATATATCAAATCTCTACCCTTTAGTTTGGCCTTCTTTGTAGCCAAAATGCTCACACTCACCACCTCACCAAGTATAATTACTTATTTCTTAGTCCAACCTTGATTATTTTGATTATCTAGTTCACATGTAACCATAGAATGCCTAAAATATAATATATATCATTCATTATCAATTACAAAACCTTATCAACTTTCCTCCATCCTAGATATTTGTTTTTAGGGTAGGACAGTATCATCAATGATACTATCCCCACTCCAATTCAAGGGTCCTTACCCTACAAATACTCAAATTTTCAAATCTTTTGATGTGTACAAGTTAACCTAATAATGGCATTAACCCTTTTGTGAGGATTATTTCAAAATATCTAGTATAAATACAAGTCAAATCCAATTCATGTAGGCATCAAAAAATTACCAATCAAACACATATTCAAGCTCAATCAATTAATTTCACAACTAAGCTATTCTACTCTATTCATTCATATTTGCATATCAATCATAGGATTAGTCATATTAAAGGTTTGAAACACTCAAAAGATAGTATGAGCCATATTTATTAATTTATAAGCTAGATCATTATATGCATCTTCATATATTATATTGCACCATTGTATACACATACTCCCACACATAGGGGGGAACTACATATGTTTGAGGCCCTCCTTGGAGTATTGGCTATGTAATAAGTATTCACTAACAGAGGGGTCTTTGAGGTTAGCTTGACATTGTGAGCCCACTAACCCATTTTTGGCAAGGTAACCCTACATGAAGTGGAGAGCTAGGGTTTGAACTATAAACAATGGTACAAGGCTTGCATGTGAGATCTAGATACATCAAATGAATGATAATAGAAAACCTAGAAAGAGATAGGTGGTTGCATCATATCAATCCTAGGATAAATAGTACTATAGGTTTGAAGCACTCAAAATACATTATGAGCCATATTTTTCAAGTTACAAGCTAGATAATTATATGCGTATTCATATATTATATTACACCCTTGTGTACACACACTACCACACATAAGAGATAACTACATATATTTGAGGCCCTCTTTGGAGTATTGGCTATGTAGGAAGTACTCACTGATAGAGGGGTCTTTGAGGTTAGCTTGACATCGTGAGCCCACTAACCCATTTTTGGTAAGGTAACCTAACATAAGGTGGAGAGTTAGGGTTTGAGCTATAAACAATGGTATATGACTTGCATGTGAGATCTAGATACATCAGATGAAAGGTAATAAAAAACCTATAAATATGTATGTGGTCACATATCTATACAATGAACATTCCATACAGGATAATTGCATCAAGATTCATATAGTAGCATTAATGTAAGTGTCCACATGTCAACACAATGTCCAAACATCCAAAAATAATAGTTCTAAAATTTGACGACTAGTTCTTAAACATCAAATAACTTATTTTCATGTATGTACATCTCATATCTATCTGCATTATTACATAAGCTAAGTATTATTTCTTCTTCGTGATTACATAATCAAAATAATGTTTTATATTGTACTTTTTATATTTAGTATTTTCATAATTTAGCACTGAAATAGAATATCAGAAACTAAATTACTTAATTGTCCTACTCTTAAGAATAAGTTATCTCACTCTTTAAAATCATATTCCTCATAACCCTTGAATTTATAAAAAGGGTTAAACAAGGGAGAGTTGTATATCACAATGCCTCACATAAAATGTCTTTGTAAACTATTGATATCTTGAGTAACTCCAAGTAAAAAAAATTAGCATGGGTGTTCTTTATTTGATTTATGATGTCATACCCTTTAGGTTAATTAGATTGATTCATGGGAGGTGAAGGGGGTTGATATAGAACATGTTGACTACCTTCATTCTTCCACACGTGATGGGGTACCCTACCTCATTTAGTGTTAACAACAAAGATTGTGGAACACAAAAAAGGCTATCAACAAATAATAGGAGTAGGATGGTAGCTAGTACAAACTTGAGGTCTAGGGGGAGGAGGAAAAAAAGGAATCATGCATGCCCTTTATCATCAAATGATAAAAAAATGTAATTCAAATTGGATGTCACAACAATATGATTTGAGGAAGGCTTAGGATTGTTCATTGTTAATTTTATCCTTTGTAATGTTCTTAGATTTCATTCATTTGACCCATTTATTTACATAATTAATCCAAATGAGATACACTATATAAGTATAACAATATGAAAAGAGTACCTTCATGACTTGTGTTAACAAATATAGACTATGTTTATAGCCATGGGTAATGTGTATTATTAGGGAATAATAAGAAAATAGGTTTGAAAATAAAAATCTGAGGTTGAAATCTGAAACGTTGTAAGGATAAAACCCTAGTGGAGATCTAAGGTAATGTGTGGATAAATTATTATACAGGTTCACCCATATATTTTACCTTAATTTAGATTCAAAAACCTAATAAGATAAAAACTAGTATGCAAATTTAGATTATCAAATATGACATTCATGCATACATTTGAATGTAAAATGCAAAAATTAATTACAATGATTTTAAAAGTGGCATATACTAAATATAGTAATTATGAAAAAGAATGAGTACTTAGATTTTATGGTTGATTGTCTAATAGTGACTATTTCTGAAAGTGGAAAACACATTGAAGTAGGCTTGTGATTGGTCTAGTTTAAAAACTATGTTTTTATCTATGTAGGGTTGGTTATGTCGAATCTAGGTTAATATCAACTATAGATACTAACCTCCTAAATATGTAGTAGTGACCTATGCTAAAAGATGGGTATGTGACAATACGGTCACCTTCCCCTGTCTCTCAAAGCTTTTTATGTGTAAAGATACATCCTAATAATGTGTGTAAATCCATAAATCAACATCCTTCACCTTGAAACCCTATATGTCTTGTGAGGGCTAGAATTATACAAAAATTGGACAAGTTGAATGGGATAAGTTATCCCTAATTACCATTATTTTATTATTAATTATTGCCTACATATCCAATACTCTAATATGGGAAATAAAGTCACACATAGTTCTAAAACCTAGTGATATTGTGTAATTGTGCTCCATAGCTTTATGAATGCAACTAATGGTTTGGATTTGATACTTGAGAATGATTGCTTTGATTTGACTTTAATATGATCTAGACTTGGCTTATGACTAATCCTAGTGATTAATTCATAATTTAGGAAGAATAGGGTAGATTTTATCAATGTGCAATAGTATATAGATGTGTACTAGATAAGTTCTAAGTCCCCTAATAATTCAGACCTTGATTTGTATATATATGAGTCCAATTGTTATTTTTTCATGCAATTGATATGTTAGTTTGTTGTCCCCCAAATTTTAATTATGAAATTTGTTGGACCCCATTGAAAGTTCCTAAAAAAATTGACAATTAACAAAGAGTGTTTTTAAAAAAGGACTTAGTTTATTTTTTCTTTATCCTAAGTTGGGGTTCTGAGACTATAATTCATTCATTAGGAATCGATGACTGCAATGATGCCTTCTTCTCCTGACTTAACCCTCATTAATAAGGGCCAAATTTGATGCTTGTGGGGGTATATTCACCCAATGATATTTAACCAATCCCTCCTTATCATTTTTGACACTTATGTAATTATATTTTAGACACAGCAACCATGATTCTTCTACTCTTGAGGCTTTCCAAACTTTATCTTAGCATTTGGAGGTTAGTTATGTTGGGTTTTCTTTGAATTTCTTTGCATTAAAGAGACTAGGTTTTTAAAGTTGTTATTTTTGAGTCTCTTCCCTATAGGTAACATGATTTCCCTGTTCACTTTTTGTTGTTGATACCTCTTGCTTCATCAGCTCCTTACAAAAAACTTAGGGTTTTTTCATCTCTATCTTTCATACATCAAGATTTCCATTCTCCCTACATAAGGGTTTAAAAACTATGGTGCACCCTTTCACCCCTGATGCTAGAGTTTTTGACTTCCCCCACATTGAGGTTTGATATCTCAAGTGTACACTTACACCCCCAATTAGGGTTTTTAGGTTGGTGTGCACTCTTAAACCTTGATGTCAACATTTTCCCCTTTCCCCACATCAAGGTTTATTGATTGTAGTACACCCTCACACCTTCAATGTCAATGTCAAGGTTTCCCACTCTCCTTGGATTATAATTCCATGACTACCTTGTAATCTCTTACTTATACCTCCCCTCCCTCCACCACTCTTTTATCATTCCATTATTTCCATTCACACTCCACTTCCCTACTTCCCATTCTCTAATATTTGTAAAAACCTGAAGAAGAAGAAGAAGAAGAAGAAGAAGAAGAAGAAGGGAAAGGAAAAGGTTAGTGAGATGAATTAGCAGTTTCAAGGGGTCTCACCCCCTTTTAATATAGATTCTAAAATTGACTAAGTAATCGATAAAAACTGATGGCACATTGATATGGAATACTTATAGAGGATAATAAATGCATTTATGATAGTGGCCTTACTCAAGCTATTATATTTCTAGTTTATGTGCAGTGCCCAAAACTAGTCATTACCATGGTAAGTCACTATGATAAAGATAGGAGAGAGGTTAGCATTTTTTAATAAGGATTTATCTTGAGGCTTAGTCATAAATACATTGAGGAGATGCTTAATATTCATGATCATGAAGTCTTTATAGAGATCATCCCAGAGTCCTCTCAATAATTTCATGATAATCATAAAGATGATTGTCTTAGAAATTTGAATAAACATTGGCTTGATGAGCCGAAACCTTTAATCTCCAGGGTCCCCAAGGTGATTTCCTTATAGGATTTCAATCTTGAAATCAACAACATTGTTACTCTCCTAAACAGGGTGGTGGGTAATCCAATGGCCAAAGATTACAATGAGTGGATGTTCTAATATATTCAAATCATTTATGCCAATAAGTAGTACATTGATTAGGTTGAATTGATTGGTGATTCAATTCATAGATAGATGTGTGAGGTAATTACCACCCATAATTTTTATATGATGTCATATCTCATCTATGTTGTAGTATGGAGGAGATTTTATAACAGATTGTCTATAGTGGGTCTAATGTCAACTTTTAAAGTATATGAATATTATCCCCAGTTGATAATAAGTGAAAGTGCTAAACATTTTAATCATGTCAATGATTGTTTCCTTCAATTCATCATTCAAATGTTCTAATAATAGCCTTACAATATGCACTTATCCATCATTGCCTCTACAGATATTTTAGGATGGGGTGGTTGGTTTATGGAGTTTCCTACCTTTTCATATATTAGAGTATGTGGATGTGACTCTACCCTTTTTATGCTTTAAATTTTTTTAGATGATAGATGGATTCTCATGGAATTAGTGAGAGAGTTACTGGTGACACATAATATTTTTTCTAAACATAAATTTACTAGTATTCACTTTATGATGACTATTGGAAGATACACTTGTGCTACACTACATAAAGTTAAATTAATAGAATCAAACATGACATAAATCACCCTCTAATATTTTCATAGTCGCCCTTAGTTTCATATAATGGGAATAATAAAGCATGATATAAGTGGGTCATTTATACACATCCCCTACTATGAGGAATTTTGGATGAATTATTATGATGAAAGGGAAGTCAGTCTTCTTGACTATACCCATTTCATGTTACATTAGGTAAACAAGTTCAATATTGCAGATATTCCTAATGACATAGATATTGAATATGATGATAAGGTAATATACAATAATTACTTCTTGTAGGGTATATAAAATACACCTATCCCTAGACTTGATTGGATTCAAATAGAGAATAAATATTTAGAGACTCGAACTCAAGGATTTTTTATGACTTTGGTGTAACTCATTAGCAAGGGAGTTGATGTAAAAAATGCTCAACTCTATCAAATATTGAAGGTTTTGGATATTCCTCCTCCTGAGCCAACAAATCAAAAAGATGTAAAATATCAAGTGACACCTTCAAGCACTATAGGGGACATTGTTGTGGTGATTGAAGAGGTTAACGAGTCCTCACCTCGACCAAAAAAGAGACCCTTGAAGTTCAATCTCAAAAAGTCAACTAGTGGAAAGGGTACTAAAATATTATAGTGTTGAGTGAGACACCTAAAAAAGTGATTCATTCACAAGGATTGATTAAGAATACCATGTTGCAAATCTTGACTGCGGATCCCCCATTTCTAGATATTAAGTAAACTTTTATAGAATTTTCTCCCCTTCTTTCAAATAAATAATAAGAATATCTTCCCTGGGTCATTTCTTAAAAATCCATTAAATCAATTCCTAGAGAAATCAAATCTTTTTGGAAGTTATCTAAAACTTAAAAGAGTTAGGATATTTACCTATCATGTAGAAAGAAGAATAATTAGACACCTAGGATCCTATGGAAGTAGAAGCAATATCTCTTCCCCAAATACAGAGAAAAATGGAATTAGTAGTAGATCAAACTCATGTTGTTTAGGAACAGGGTCAAGTAGGATCATCGTCACTTTAAAAAGAGGTGGATACTAGGACATCTCAATGGTTACATGGTATAGTTAAAAAGAAGAATAAAATGGTTCCTCTTTTGGAGATTGAATTTAGTATTCTTATTCCCCAAAATCCTCGAGCTCCCAAGAAACCCAAGAAGGTTTTTATTGTTTTTGTAGATGATAAAGGTGAGAAGTATGTTGAAATTGTTATCCCTCTTCCTGATAAGTCAAAGGAAGAGATCACGTTTGTGGACTATCAAGTTTCACATGTTCACCTAGGCAAGCCTACTCATGAATTATTTAAGGAGGATGTGCATACTACCATTGGTTCATTGATCAAAATATTTGATCATGATAAGGCCACAAAAGATTAATTGAAAGAGAAGGTGGACCAATTTACCTCTATGATACAAATACTAGTTAACCTAACTCAATCGTGACTATAATATTTTACTCTAAACACGAAGTCTCTCTACAAAGCTAAGATAATAGGGAATATGGTAAAATATATTGAAGAGTGGTATGACAAGTTACTTAAATAAGGGAAAAAACTATAGACTCCTCCATAAAATTTTACTCCTCAATGGAAAAAAAAGACAATATACTTATAAAAAAGAGGTTGGGTATTGATAAAATTTGAGTAAACTAAATAATTAGATACCACAACTGTAATCCTTAGCCAGGGAAAATGAATATGTTTTGGTTGGTGAAGGAGTTCTCACAGAAATGACTTAGGATAACAGGTTGAGTTGCTAGGGTTGATAAAAGTTAGGATCAAGATTATAACAGAATCTCTATGCAAATTTAAGGAGTCAAGGATCTTATCGACTGACCCAATTTATGACATTAGTGAGGCTATTAAGAAACTCCCATGCTCATTTTATGGAGATGAAGGAAAAATAGTTCCCATGGGAGACATGCAAGGCTCTTTTAAATAATTACTCAAACAAGAAACTAGCCTTAATGCTTTGTTAAATTATGGATCAATTCAAAAAATTGTGCATTTTCAGAACACTTTTGATAAGTTGGATAAAGATTTGAAGAATTTCAAGAGAATTCCTTAAAAAATGATAAATTTTAAGGTAAAGGCCAAAATTCCATATTAACATTTTAAAGGTCCAAACCATGATAAGTAAGAAAATATATTATAGAAATTTGAGGAATATGAAGAGAAACAAAAATGATCTACGCAAGAAGAAGTTGTTACCATTGATGATGAATAAAGAGATGATGAACATGTGTCAAATAAGCCCCCTAACTTGTAATTTGGTGTTGCATTTTGACATAATCTTCCCTGCAAGTTGTGAGTTGTATTTTGCTTTGAATGTTTTTTTAGTTTTGTGTGCAACTTGAATAAGTCGACATGCACCCTGAATTATGTAACCGAATTCTATTTTTAAAATTTGTTTACTATAATCTAAGGTTAAGATTTCCTATAAGTATAAGTATTGAATGCCTCTAAATCATCCATCAATCCATTGTAATCTTTTGTAAGAATATAACTTTGAAGGAAGGAGATGAAAATAACTTTATGTTTTTTCTAGAAGATCAATAAAGTTAACTCTTTTAGGACTTTGAGTTTATCTTTATTTGTGGGTGAATGTTCATATGTACATTTATTTACATCATTGTTTTTTTTTACTCTTTATTAACAAATATCTAAGTTGATAGTGATTTTATTTCAAGTTAATGAATGTAATATATAAGAGAAATTTTCATTTGTTCACTTATTTACATTCCTTCTTCTCTTTTATCATAGTTAATACTTTATCTTCTATTAAACTTACTTTCCTAAGCATTTTCCCTTTCTCATTTATGAAAACCCCCAAATAAACTTAGTATGTACATTTATGAATATGTTAGGTTTATGTTTTTCATTTTGAATAAAGGGAGTTTTTCCTATAAATAGAAGAGGGACTTTGTCCCATAATACTTTTGACTATAACGCATGCGTTGAAAGCGTCATACACCTTTTCTAGCCAACACAATCAGATATGTCAACAATAAGGAAAGTTTTCATTTTATAAAGTAGTCATTCCTGTGAGAGGAATGATAATGCCATCCTCATGTATGTATCACCTAGAAATAATGACTAGTTGAATGTTACTAACCCTTGCATTGTAAGATTGAACTAAATATATAATGATGTTTGTGCAAGATAGTAAGCAATATTGAAATAAATAGTGAGGTTTTTGTATGTGTAATAACATAATAGAAGGATCAAACTCATGAGGTAGCATGTAGGTGTGACAGAATGGTAGGTTAGGGCCATATTGGTGTGCATAACTCATTTGTGGTAAATGTGTGTCAAAAATTTTATTGTCAAGTAATTAATACCATATTTAATATCTAGATAATGACTACACCACAAAAATAATGTTATAGATAAAGTGAAATTTAATTCAAATATTAAAAAAACATGGGTTTCTTATACAAATGGAAGAGGCTATAAACTTCATTGCATCCCTTTGCATTTGCTACAACTCTTCCCAAAATAGGTTACATGTCCATTTGCATCTACCATGGCTCTTCCAAAACCAAGATACATGTTCACCTTTAACCAAACTACACCAAAAACTTATTGTAATTTTTTTTCCACATGTGCTCAAAATAGAAGCTAGATTTTTATTGTTTATAATCTCATAAGCAAACTAAAAATGATTTAAAGAACATCTAAAGGACAAGTAATTAATTTCTATTTAATCAAGACTAAACTTTTATGATATAAATATATTCTTATGTTATTGATATTAATACATTTTCATATAAAATAGTACCCACATATCAATCTGATCATAAATCATCTACAATCCTGTTCTTCAATCCTATCAAAATTTTGATTAAAGGTGAATTAACCCTAATTTTCATAAATTGAATAGAATAAATCCAAATGCTAGAAAGGGACTTTTGAAAAGTAGAATGTAAGTAAAATACTGTATTCAACAAAGTGAAAATGATTGAAAATTGTCTAACTATGCAATAAAATTAAAAATAACTTAGTTGTTTACATACTCAAATCTAATTTTACTTGATATGTTAGTCTTTCACAGTTGATAAATACTAATCATGGATCAACCCTTCAGTTCATGACCTCCCCATTGTCAAAAGGGCTTGTGTTTGTCATCTCATTATGCCTAATTATTTATCATGTAGTTCGACCCCCATATTATGTGTAGCTCATGATATGCATAAAAAATAATCTATATCCTACTCAGATAGCTATAGGTCCTCAAAAACTTTCTATCATATAGGACACTACCATCCAAATTAGGACACTAGCATCAATGTTAGTGTCCCGACACTAAAACTAGTGTCCCTACCTTTTAAATGGTCAAATTTTTAGATCTTTCGACATGAATGGGTTGAATTGTACTATTCCTTTAACCCTCCTATGAAATACTTTCAAAATGTGTGGTATAAATACAAACCAAAATCTATTCATTATGAATCCAAGTAATATCTAGCAAGCACCTCTCAAGCTCACACTATACTGCTGAAAATCATTTTCACAATTGAGCTGTATTTCCATATTCTTTCTTATTTCCAAATTAGTCATAGGATTAGTTTTATTATAGGTTTAAATCATTCAAAGAGTATCCCATGAGAAATATTTGTCAAGTTAAAATCTAGATCACTAAATACACTCGTATAAAGCTTATTACATAAATGTTCACACACAGGCCCACATAATGGGGATAACTACATTGTTATGATGCCCTATAAATGCTCAGTAATAGAGGGGTTTTTGAGGTTATCTATACTTCACTTGAGCCCAATAAACCTTGTTTTATAAGGTGACATACCAAGTTGGAAGACCTAGGATTATGAATAAAATAATAATTCTGGGAACTTGTGTGCATGATTTGAGTTAATAATTTGAAAGGTAACAGTGAACCCTAATAGGTGCATGTGGTAATTTAAGAAAAGACTTTATATCTTAATCTATAAATAATCATTGATGGTAGTGTCTATATCTTGATGGTAGTGTTTGTATCTTGATGGTACTGTCCATGTTGATAAAGAGTTATTTCCTAAAATCTGATGAATCAAGGCAAAACATTAATCTATCTTCTTATACAATTGTACATGTCAAATCCTACCTATGCATAATTCAATAAGTATTATTTATCCTTTGTCTTATAACTTTAAAAATATTGTCTAGCATTGTACTTGTATATATTTACCATATTCTCATATTCAACAAATTATTAGAATATTATAAATTTGAATTATAATATTATAAATTAGATGCAACATGCCTTAATTATGCTTCCAATGATAAAATTTTGACAAAATTATTTCTAATAAGCCTAAATGAATATGCCTTGATATGGTTTTATGATATACTAATATGATCAATGAAAGCATTCAAACCTCTGGTGATAAAGTTTAAATCACATTTTTCCTTCAACATCACTCAAAATAAGTCACATGCATAAATTGCCAAGATCAAGCAAGGAAGCAATGAGACTATCAATGAATATGTTTTAAGTTACAAAACAATGTTGGCCAAAATGATAAATAAAATGGTAGATAAATATATTTAACATATTTTTAATCAAATTTTGCTTGCCCCAAAGTTTCATATCAAACCAAGCTATAAGGTTAAAACTATAGAGGCTAAAAAGGAAGTAACAACAATGGTTAACACAATATCATAACAATGTAATCAGATCATATCATACAATCCACCTAAGATATAATTTAAATTATTACCTAAGTCTCCATATTTTCTATTTAAGAAGCTTGTGTAGTTTCACCTCATATCTCCCACTCTTCCCTTAGAGGTTGATACGAGTCGACCTCTACCAAAAGGATATGATGTAAATGTTTATCGTGACTATCACTACTATTCCAAATATTCTACAAATAGATGTTAAAAGTTGAATCACAAGATACAAGACCTTAGATAATGAACATATCACCTTTGATAATATTCCAAAGGATTCAGGATCACAACTTGGTGATCATCAAAACTAGAAGATATTCAATAATCCATTACAAAATCATTCTAAGGAAACTCTAGAAGTGCACATGGCATATAATGAAAATATTCCTCCACCATGTTATGGGAATATGTTAGATGATATTATTAACACACTTACATGCACAATGCATTTTATGGTTAAGATGCCTTCTATTACATTTGATGATAGGAAAATTGTGGATGATGGCTCATATCTCACTCATTGTTTATTATAGCACATGTTGATCATAAACATATACACAATGATACGTCGATAATAGTTCTAATTATAATGTATGTACCATGAAATTAATCACACCTTTTGTATATACACATGATGATTTATACCCTCTCGACCAAGATGGTCAGAGCATTTGATGGGAAAGAACAATGGGGTAGATTAATTTAATTTTACAAGTTGGTCTAGCACATGTGACCACAACATTATCAATTATACCACATATGGTCTTCTTTTATATGTTATTGGGATGACCTAGGATGCATAATCTCCATGAATTACCCTCCAAAGTGCATAAATATCCCATGTATATTCATGCCAATAGGGTAATCATAGTTTCAGGGACTCAATATGAGCATCCACTATAACAAGAGAAGTTTATTCCAAGACAAATAATTATACAACCTATTTGGGTTAATAATGAATTAAAGGGTAAGAAAAATGAAATCCCCTTATTTAGTAGATTGATACTTTATAGGCCATTACATTGGAGATATATAGTAGACTCCATAGAGTCCTCGTCTACACTTAAGCCCAGCGAGTTACTAAGAGTAGATTCACATGTTTCAAAGAGGGTACAAAGAACCATAATTATAATTGCATTGAATAAGTCATATAACACTATGTAATGGGTTACACAAACCACTACAACTTCTACTATTACTTCACAACCATATAGTCCTATGAGGAATAGGTAGAGTATCATAGATTCTACAATTCTAGATTTGAAACAAATACATGATCCTTGGCAACATGACCAGTTTTCTATATTCTCTCTTAAGTCCAGGGCACCCTATGAGCATCCCTTAAATGGGATCATAAAATAGCCTTTTATTTCCTAAAATTCAAATATTCTATAAATTTATTAAAAAATCAAATAATGAAGAAAATATAAAAATATTTAAATAAATAAAAAATACAAAAAAAATCATTAGATACATGTTTACTAGAATTTGCATATATGTTGTTTACTTTATTTTAGTAGATAGAATATATTTTACTTTCCATAAATTAATATGTTTTACAATTACTTGGGTGTGATATAGGCATACACTAGATACATGATACATGAGCATACAGATGTCAGACCTTTCCTTCACCTGTGTGACACACTACATTAGAGGCATATGCTTCATTGATCATGATTGATATAGGTTACATTATTTTATGATCACTTTACACTATCATGTTGAGATTATATACTTATGATTGCATATGTCTGTACTCATTTTTACATCTTAAATATTATTCTAGATATGCTATGCTACAAGACATTCTGCTAACACATGTATCTAGGAACTAGTATCATATGCTTATGATGGTTGCTTATATTTAATTTATTTATATTATCATGTGGCTTACTTGAGTGTAGTTCTTGTTTTCTACCCTTTTTTATTGTGGAAAATTTGAAAAATTTATTTGTTTGTTGGCCACAATGCCATTGAGTGTTGTTTATTTGGTGTGCGTACATTTGAACATGTCCTCCCCTTGAGTGTGTAAAATTTGAGCTTGCCCCTTGTTTGAAATCTCCTTAAACCTCTTTTATCTAACATTAAGTGTTATTATATGTGTGATTAATTGTCTATTGAATTTGTGCTTGTTACTTCTAGACTTTGCCATGATCCATATGATGCATCTTAGGGCTAGTTGTGATTGGTTACTACAAGCTTCATTAACACATCTAATTAGATATGATACCACTATAAACTTCTTTACTACATGATTGATACAAATATGGCATGGTTATCTTATCCTTTTGAGATAAAGTGACTACCATATTACATTTACCTCACCTTAAAATGGGGGTATGTCATAAAGACATAAAATCCACACACACATAGTTATCAAAATTGGCATAATTTGATATAATTTACATGGTGTAGATATACACTTAAATAAAAATCTTATGTATTAGCATTGATTTACAAAAAAATTAGACAAACTTTTTTAGATTTGTGATAGATATTAAACATAATTTACAAAGTAGAGGTTAAATTTTGATAGATAATTCAACTTGAGACACATTAGTGGTGTATATTCCATCTAAATTCACCAAATCACTTAAACATATTGACATTATACATCACTTAAATTATATTTGATGAGGGTGGAATGTATAGGTTTCATTCATTTCTCACCACACATTGATGCACATACCTTTCCAAGATGTACCGATTGAGCCTTTATCTATCCATAGCAATTGGTTCCCTTGAGTAGAGTGGCTGAGATACAGCTCCCTTCATGACCTTAGTACTACTCCCCTTTTCAAGTTTGAATATTTACACCACATGACCTTAGCTATATTATCTAGATCATGTTTACACTTGAATGTCACAACCTATTATTTTGAACCCTTTTGATAGACTTTAATGGATGTGGTAGCAGCATGTGATTATTGGATAGCTAAATTTAAGCCCTATTTGATGCTTACATATAGTTATTGAATTGATATTATAATGTTGTAATACACTCTAATTTTGCTTATTGATGGTGTCATCAATATAATTTTATATTGAGATGTTTATTACAGTTCAGTTTATATATATATATATATATATATATATATATATATCTTTTCATGTAGAACAAATGTTGTTGATGTCATGTTTTGTGGTTATAGGGCTCATAGGTACATGAGCTAGGTTGGTGATGGACTTAGATAGTTTGGTAAATAAAGGTGGGGGTAGTGATTAGTTGGGTGACACCAACACTAGATGGCTTATTATAATTACATCTCTTATCTAGTGTTGGTGTCACCCAACTAATCACTACCCCCACCTTTATTTACCAAACTATCTAAGTCCATCACCAACCTAGCTCATGTACCTATGAGCCCTATAACCACAAAACATGACATCAACAACATTTGTTCTACATGAAAAGATATATATATATATATATATATATATATATATATATATATCTTTTCATGTAGAACAAATGTTGTTGATGTCATGTTTTGTGGTTATAGGGCTCATAGGTACATGAGCTAGGTTGGTGATGGACTTAGATAGTTTGGTAAATAAAGGTGGGGGTAGTGATAAGTTGGGTGACACCAACACTAGATAAGAGATGTAATTATAATAAGCCATCTGGTCTCCTTGAGCAATTACACCGTGCTTGATGTCTTTCTTTTGCCTTGGCTTGATTGTTTGAGTTATTTGGATATTATTAGTTTTATTTCTTTTAATTGTGATCATGTTCGTATGTAAATTTTATTGACTTTATTGGTGACTTGTGTGGTGTCGATTGATTTAGTGTTGTGATTACCTTAATCATTTTAGTTGTTATCTTTCATTATTCTAACCACTAAGGGGCTCAATTACTTTAGAAGTCTTGTTTAGGCCTGTTAACTCATTTGCTTACCTTGGTTCATGTTGTAATTAAAAATTTATTTGATCCTTAGTCTTATGAATTGGTTTTCATCGAGGGGGCTTGGATCGGTTAATGTTTTGCATCATAATGGCTTGGGACTTCCATGTGATCTTGATTTGGTCCCTACGTGGGCAAGAATTGACCTACCCCATGCATAATGATGATGTTAAAATTATTTGTTAGGCCATGATGGCCAAGGGGCTCATGGAATTTATTGTCTTGTACTATAGTCTTAATAAAAAAATAACCCTTGAAATATTAGGGCTAATGGTGGAACTAAGGGTCGACTCTTCACCCAAAAAAGGGTAATCAAGTAATTTACATGGGGAATAAGGAAGTTTTGTTACATTGGCATATAGAAAAAAACCCTAAAAGGAAAAATGATGGCCATGGGGAGTTATGGAGGCTCAAAAATCACCTTAAAAGCCTTAATGGTAGGGAGAAAATCAAGCCTAGGAGAGAAGGGAGAAAAAGAGGTTGAGTCATGGGACAAAATAACGCAGTTGGGCAAGGTTTTTAAGTTTGACAAAAAAAACTGTAAAATATTGTTTCTTTTCCAAAAAGGTAGATTTATGGCAAGTAAATAGTGTATTAAAATTAATTGATGAAGATTTTGATTGCCATGGTTGATTAGAATCAATTTTGCCATATATATTTTTATATATATAAGCAAAATTACTTACAGGTTCAAGAGGAAGCCATGGGACTTCCTCATAAACCTATAAGGCCTTCAAATTTTATTAAAATCTTCCATAATCTCTATATTATGGTTGTGAATCAATTTAATTCTATTGGGTTTCATATCTGGACCTTGGGTTGAGCTTATACTTGTCCATAGCATTAAAAATTGGCCTTTCTTGTAGAGCCATTGAACATAGTTATCAAACCCTAGCTAGGATCTTATATTTTATTTTTGGTGGGGTTTATTTTTAAATGGATAGTTGGGGTTTTATTGTTCTTGCATATCATGACTTGGGTAGTGAAGGTTTGACCCTAGTGGTTTTTAATTACATTTTTTGTAATTACGGCACTATGGCCAAGCTTATTTTGCCTGGTTATTTTTTATGGTGTAAATGGGTCGATTTACCATTATTCACCCTCTTCTATTTACTTGTTCAGATTAAAGCATGGTTGAGTTTGTTCATTTTTGTACATGGCTAAAAATTCATATGACCTTGATTTTTTATCATTATCTCTGAAGCTTGATAGTTTTTTTCAAGCCTATGTGATTGAGTGCAACTTTTGCATTTTTTGTGTAGTGTTGTTTATCATTATTCAGGTATGGTGCATACTTATTACCATTTGGTTATTATGTGTAACTATTATAATTTATTTTTGGTGATGGCTTAAATCTCATTTTACTCACACCCTTACCCTAAAGTCTAAATGCCTGACTCCACCACCCAGCTGATGGTTGGGGTGGAGAGGGCCACCTATTGGGGGGGGGCTCATAGGATAGTTTGGGTTGGTTTAGTTCTTGTATGGATCATTTTGGTGGCTGTTCATTCTCGATTGAGTTACATGGTTTGCTCAGTTCTTATCCTTGTTTGGCTATAATAAAATGATGTTCTATTTATAACATGTTTTCTTTAAATTGTTCTCTTAATTGATTACTTTATTAGCACTTATTTCAATGAAAAAATGATACATACTTGGCATAATTTACAATATAGTGTCAAATGACATTATACGGATGAAATTTGTGAGTTCATAGTTGTTATACCTTCATTATTTTCTACTCATTGTCACATTGTAGAATCATTACAATTTGTAGTGTTATGTTAACATGAATAGTATGGTTGATAACTAGAAGTGATATTATGTTGGATGATGAAACAAAAATGGTATATGTAGACATCCAATTCCTAACACCATTTATGTTAAAATTGTCAATCTTACTTGAATTGTACTCATATGCACAATTTAGGCCAAAATCACTAAAAATGTGCTAAATAGTTTGAGCTTGTCGTATACAAGTGTTGATTTAGGCTAATATATCCCTAAATGGAGAAAATCATTTTATGTGATTCTAAACTTTTCTCAAATAATTTTGACTCAAAATGATGATTTTGTATTTTGATGCTTTGGATCACTCTTTTCTTCTAATTCATTAGTACATGTCACGTACCTTTGTTATTTTATGTCAGAAACATCCTAAATAGGATCATGATCCATATGCACCAAACATCACTCAAATTATAATTCCTCCTGAGCCAAATTATGACCCAATAATATGACTTTCTAACCATTTTGATTAATTGTGCACCAATTTCCAAATAATTGCACTAAAATTGATTAATCTTACTTAGGTAAATTAAACCAAATTATTAGCTTTTTCATGGAGCAAATTGAATATTTATTTATTGAAAAATGATTCTAAACATATGCATCACCTAATGACATGATCAATGGGGTGGCATTCATAAGCCATAAATGCAACAAATATCAAGTTATGGGCACCCACGCCTAATTAATGCCTCTTCCTCCCAAATATTTATGAGGATATTTATAGATTTATTATGTAATATTAGATTAATTCATGGCCACACATATAAATCTTGAGATGGATGGTCATGGTTGATCCTAACCCATTTGAAAAATATATAAATAGAAAGGCATATAACATCATTTTTAAGCTTAAATTGTGTAAACTTATAATGTAGGATTCTCTTCCTAAGTCATTTGTGTAGTTTTATAAATGCTTTATTTGAAATAGGATAGCTTCATTTGATAGGAATATATTTGATTTCTTGTCTTGAGCCTAGATTATGTATGGTGATCTTGAGATAATGAAGCAACTTGATATCCATTGTTGACAAAGACAAGAAGACCAAATCAAGGGAAAAAACACATTTGGAGCCACTTTTGGATTGTGGAATCACTTGGGAAGGTAATATATATATATATATATATATATATATATATATATATATATATATATATATACATATATATATATATATATATATATATATGTGTGTGTGTGTGTGCTTTCTTTCAATTATTTCTTATTGTCATTTTCAAACCCCATTGAATAGTTTGGTTAGATTGTTAGTTCTTATGCGTTCTTTTGTGTTTTTCATGACTAATGTTTGAACTAATCCTCTTTGTAATTCAACACTACATTTTGGCATGCTCGATGGGATAAGAGAATCCATTCAAACAAACAAGACATATTGGCAACCTTAGATTTCCATTAAAGTCATTAAAAAGTCCTTTAACAACAATTTTTATGCTCATTTTCCCATGTTTCTAATGTTTTGTGTGCATATATAGGTCACATAGTGACTGACGTTGGTTATGGGTGACTGGCATTAGTTGGATTGTAGGGGAAAATAATTTTATAAATTTGCATTATAGAACTTTAGTCAAGTTTTTTTTGGTCAAAATTGGATTTATAAGTCTCCGGTCTAAACATATTCTTGATCTAAAAGTTTACATTTAGAGATTTTACTTTAACACTTGAGCTAACAAGTATTTTTTAGCATAATATTTTTACCTTCAGGTTCATAGGTGACTGGTATCAATCAAGTTTCAATCAAACACAGTTAAGATATGACAAACATCACTCTTACATCAACCAGCATCAATTAATAGTGACCAGCATCGATCTCTGTGTTTTTGAAAAAACATAGACCTGAGAGCAATAAATCCAAAGTTGCTTATCTCATTTGCAAATATGCTTCAAATCTAAACAAGAATCTAATTTTTATTGAAATGCCTACAAGGAAAAGTGTTTATTTGAGCATAACTAAGCCTTTTTAACATTTTCTTTGGTGTTTAAAAATAATTAGGAACCTTCCCTTTATTGTTTAAAAGAAAAAATGGATGGTTTATTTGAATGTTTTGTGGATGTTTTTCAAAAAAATTACAAACTAAGGCCAAGGGGGCCAAGAACTTCACTTCACATTTAAAATTTTGTGTTATAAAACTCAATTTTCACTTAAACTTCAAATTTCTTGAAGTTGTTTTATGTAATTCATCTATCACTTAATTTTTAGATTGTTTGAGCAAAAATAACTGTATGTGTATGCTCTCCCCCCATCCCCTATTGGAAACTCAGGTGACTAAAGGTTCTTTTTCATTACAATTTTACCTTTGTCCAAGGCATAAAAAGGAAGTTGTCTAAGTTGTCCCCAAAACTTGTATGGTTTGGGTGATCTAAAAATAACATTAAAGCCTTTTTACTTAGATTTTATTTCATGTAATTTGGCTTGTGAAGGAGATGTCATTGCCTCCCACGGGTTCTCTAGGGAAGCATTGACCCTAGGCTTCATCTCTTGATAGTGCTTCAACCCCACTCTATGATAGGGTATACAAATTAGGGTACAAATACTACTAGAACCAAGGGGTTGAGAGACTAAACTCTCCTTTAATAATGAAAGCTTGAGTCAGGTCTAGTCAACCAGGGGATTCCACTAAGTATTCCATGGATGGAATCATCATGCAAAGGAATAGACCCTTGCATGATAAGTTGATCGGTATGAACTCAATTGATGTGTTGTATCTCTTATGTTAACCAAACTTGGGACCATATATATGGTCATAAATTATAAGTTTTAGAAAGCCCCACTTGCCATGGAGTATGGTTGATATAGGGTGCACCCAAAGGTCAATGACATCGTATTGTCACTTGGAAGAAGGAGATGTAAAATACCCTACCATATAATGCACTTTTATTTTGGAGGAACACTTAATTTCCTTCTATGTGTATGTATATAGACTGATTTTAACAATACAAAGCAAACCTTGTCAATCTAGGGCTTAGGATGATTACTTAGTTGCATTTATATTTTGGTCTTAGTTTACTTGGTCCTTGATTTAAGTCAAAACTTACTTGTAAAAACATGTCATAACCAAACACATTGTCCATAATTTCTTAAACAAGGAGGTGTTACGCTGGTAAAATCCAAATCAATCTTTCCCTTGTTCAAATTAACATCTTAAAACATTGTGTTTGTCATATCATCTAATTGGCAAATTTATGCTACCCATTTGAGTCTAAACCACTTTCCTAAAATCTTTAAGTCCTTCATTAATAAGTTCAAATTTGAAATTGCACCTTTCTAAGTTCATAAGGTTCACATGTTAATTGGGTTCACCATTTGCACTTGGCCTAAAGGAACTTGGGTTCAATTTCCCATTTAGATTAAAGGTCATTTATAGACTCATTATCATCTCACCATTTTGAACTTGGGTCATCAAGTGTATTACTCACACTCCAAGTTCTATAACATATTTTATACTACCATTCCTATTACCATGTGGTAGCGTTGTGTTGCCCATTTGGTTCTAGTTTTATACTTAGGAATTATTGGATGTTTTCACATCTTGACTTTCTTGGTTCGTATTGTCTCCTTCCTAATCTGAAGGGCTTTCTTCTAGTTTCCTAGTAGTATCTCATCGAAGTTGAACTAGTTTTCTCAAAAGTCTACATTTTAGTCTACCAGTTACACTCTTGGATTTTTGAGTTATCATACCCTCTTCCAATTCATATGGTTTCAATCTACCCAAGGTTGAGTAATCTCATGAACATCAGTTTTATAATTGTGTGTGGTACTACACCACCCTTCATTTTATTATAGTCTCATTTTTTACCTTATCATTTGTTTAGAAAAGATCAAAACACATACCTTATTTAAACGTTTACAAAATATTGTCCAAATCTTGGTAAATGTAAAGAACAATCTTATAGACATGATGCTAAGGTACACTCACAATGGAGTCTCTTGTGACCTTAATTTCAAGGTACATCATTTTTATGGCAGACATGAGCACTCTGTCATGTTTGAGGATGTCTCCCTCTTTGAGTCTATTTGTTGAGAACCAATCTGGTCCATGCTGATTTTTGTGTCTCATCCTCATCCTACCCTTTTGATTTGTAAACCACACTCAAAGGTTACCATTTTAGGATATCCTCCTTCAATTTTTTCATTGCTCTTGAAGGTTAGCATTTTAGGTTATCCCCCTTTAGGTTGTGCAAGCAATCAAGTTCCACAACATGTGAAGGTTACCATTTGAGGCTATCCTCCTTCACCTTGTGTGAGAAATTAAGCTTCGTAGTGCATGAAGGTTACCATTTTGGGACCTCCTCCTTTGGTTTGCATGAGCAACCAAACTACACAACATCCATTCATTACCATTATAGGCCTATCACATGTATCTATTGAACCTATAATTGAGGAACATCAACTTGATGAGCCAGTTATTGTTGATCCCTTTTTCAATAGTCTAATTTTTGGATATCCTATTATTAATCCAAAAAACCATTGTTCACATTGAGCCAAATTTTCCCCACCTTATAAATTTCATGTTGATCTATGAACCTCAACAACAACCATTACCTTATCAAGAGCCATCTTATGAGGACCAAAATGTGTTCAAGTTTGATATTTTGTAAATAATTGTAAACCAAGATCATGATGTTATTATTAAAATACCCATTTGTGATGATTCAACATTTGATGAATCACTTATTCATATTTTACCTATTTTAAAAGAGCCTCAACTCCTAGATAACCTAGTCTATGTAGATCTATTTCTTGATCTTTTTCCACTCATTGAGGAGTCTCTTTTTGACAGATAAGATTCTATCGAGTCATCCCTCGAGTGGTTCCCTCTCTTTGATGGGCTTCACTTAGATGAGCCAATCTATGTTGAACCCTTCTTAGATGAATCAATTTTTATAGAGCCCATTATGCCATCATAGGCCATTACTTGTTAGATACCAAGAATTCAATAGAACATTAAAGAAACTACCACATTAGATGAAAAAACAACAATAGAGTTAGGTTCCCTTTCCAAACTAACATTAGATTTAGCATCAAAAGAAAAATCACTTTCAGAACTGATATCAGATTTAGAGTCCATTGACTTAGACTCATCTTCAAAATCAGAGTATAGTTGTGGTTGTTACAACATTGGTTACAATTGCCTTACAGATCAATTTGAATATATTTGCAATCCTTTAACATTTTTTTAGGATGATTAATTTAGCATCAACATTGGTTCTCCTAGTATCTTCTATGAGGATTATGTTACCATTCATCTTTCCATTATCACTACCCAATATAGCCATTATATTGACATTCTACCTCCCACAAGCATCAATTGGGACTGACAGAATCACATTTTGTTGAACTACATCCATGGTGACATATCAAGTTTATAATATCAAGGGGACAAAGACCAAATTCATTCAAAATAACACCCTTTTAGTGAAACCTTTTTAGAGGCAATAAGGGATGATCAAAGTTCAAACTTAGTATCTTAGTGAAAAATTCTTGAAGGCACGATGGGATAATCAAGACAAATTCATCAATGAAAACCTCATTAAGGCACCAACAACTGAGCACAAAAGTTATTCACTACTTGATGAAGACATTATCAAAGAACAAATCAATATAGATTCCAATATATAATATAATCAGATAGTATCTACTCTCAAGATCAAATAATATAAAAATTTGTTGGTCCTACCAAGAACATATTTAGAGGTCTTTAACCCTACCATAACCAAAATTATGTCGAATCTACAATTAGCAACACTATGTGCACCTAAAAATCTTGATTTTCATTTGTTACCCATTCATTATACACTCCATTATCATTAACCTAGTCATTACCCGCTTATACCATTTACCTTGTCCCTAACATTATTTACCATCGTTGGTAGCACTTTCCTTTATAGAGGCTACAAGGATATCTTATCTCGATGTTTGAAGGAAATAAAATTAATGACCAATGAAGATCATGAACACATTATTGAGATCTAGATTGGCAATAAGTTCTTGATAGAGCAAATGTTTTGAAAGGGTGTTGGGTAGTAATTTTCATGATCATTTATTCTAGTTAACTTATATGTTGAATACAATAAGCATCTCTACATCAGTAAGAGCATCAAAACCATTTTTCATTTGCCACTACTATGCCTTGTCTCTTAGGGGAAACCCTATAGACCATTTCATTATAGGCATTATTGTACCATTGTGTTTAATTTACCATTTTGTTTAAACTACATTGACTTGAGGTCCTTTGGGACTATGTAGGCAATGTTCAATTTCTATTGAGCACAGCTCAGTCACTTTAGCCATGCTCTCACCATTTTGAGATTAAAATCCATCATCATTTGGGGTAAACTTTTTTTCCACTATATCCAATTGTTTCTTGATCATTTTTCTTATACCATTTTTTACTATTAACCAAGGCTCATTTTTAGTTGTCCTGCTTATCCTATTTTGATCTTGGTTCCTTTGGTTCTTCCTACACCTTTCTAGGAGGGGATTCTAATCTAGTTTTAATAGTTTTAGAATTTTGTGTTGAATGATAGTCTATGGCAGTAGTGTGAAATTTGATCTGGCAAGTTATCTTTCATCTATAATCTTATTTGGTATCACTGATTGTAACCACCTATGGGCAAATCAATAGTATCCTTGATTATAACTACCTTTGGTCAAATCAATATTATGATGTTGTTTCCTAATTATAATTGACTATGGGAAGATTGGGTACAACACCTTTTTATCACACATTACTGCATCACCTGGTCATTATTATTATCATTTCCCTTGTCATTTGCCTTTATTTGTGAACTTGTTGTGACCTAGTTGGTTTTTCACTACCTTTTGTATAAAAAGAACTAATGTAACTAGAGGTCTGAATGGGATTACATAGGTTTTACTCAATTCATGTTGAGGTCAACTCAATCTCCCTTTTCCTCACTCTCTTCAATTTATGAGCATGTGTCATTACAACCATCTTTAGCTATTATTGGAGGTCCTAGTTAGTTCCCCAATCCATTATTTATATCCATGAAGGTTGTATAATAAGCTTAGCCATTTATTGGAACTTTTACTCTTAGATGAGCATCTCCTTAATTAGTTTATTCCCCCTTGTACATATTTTATCCCAAAAAAAACAAAAAAATTAGAAAATGATCAATAAAAGAAAAAACACATTATCTTGGGCTTTTATACATTATGATCCTCATTCTCTTTCCATTTTAAAAGTATTATTATCACGCTCTTGTCATTTTACAAGTAATCATCCCATGCACTTGCCATTTTGTAAGACCATTCTGATTTGTATCCTCTCGCTATTTTGCAAGCCCATATCTTCCCTTTTCTTCTACAACATTTATCATGTTTTCTAGTCATCACCTTTTTCTTCTATCCCACTTCATGGGAGAACTAAATTTGGCACGAAGTTCATTTTGGAACAATTTGTCCATGGAACTATGTAGGCAATGTCCGCTTATCTTGTACATTTGGATTTAGTTTGGCCAACCCCATCCTTTTCTTCTCTTCCCCAATTTCTTCAGAATTGTTTCTTTATTATTTGGAAGTAACCTTGTGTCCTTGTTCTTGCTACATTGTTGTAGAAAGTAATGCCTCTATTACACATGCCTGAATAGCTATTTTTAAACTGCACTAACTTGGTTTTTATTTGTGTGTGTTTATTTGAGTTTTATTGGTATTTTGTTATGTATTATTGGTGTTTTGTTGTGCTTTCTTGTCTTTGCATTTATTTCTTCTTTTTTATTTTGGTTGTTTCTTCTTATTTCTTCCTAGTCTTGTGTTTTTTAGTTTGGTCTTGTACTCTTCTTTTATTTTTTAAGAACATCTTGATGGTCCATGTAGATATTTATTATCTATATCTTGATCTCATGTTATTAAGTTGTTCTTGTTTTGTTTTAAACATTATTATTCCTACTTGAATCCTAATTGTTCATATCTTGATTTTAAGTTGGGTTTATTTATGTTTTTCTTTTTCTTTATCTTTGCTTTTTTGTTTAAGTGTAAATAGTTGTAACTCTGGATTTGGTCATTTCTTACCATTATCCTTAGTTATAGGTATTCACATTTGAACCAATTATGTGCAATTGAAATGCCATGTCCTCATAAGTTCCTCATACTTATGATGGGTAATTTCTTTCGCTATAGCAAGCACTTTGTGCTTTGGATTCAAGTCTCAATGTCAACAAAGCTTTGATGAATAACTCTCAAGATCACCATTCATAAACTAGGCTCAATAGGTTTAACACTCTAACTCTCTTCTTAGATGTGCATCTCTTAGAAAAAATCATGAGTCTAATCAAACCTTGGTTAGTTTTCTTCATCCCTCATTCCATTCTTTCCCATTTATGGGTAAATTACATTGGTTTGAGGTCCATCTGGACTATATAGGGAGCACTTAGATACAAATGTATTTTGGGTTAGCTCAGGCATCTTCATTTTTCTTTTCAACTCTTTCATCAATTTATGCAAAATTGTGTGCCTGGTTTTTTGTGGATTTTTCAAAGCTATTACACCATCAAATTTATGTTTACACCCAATCATAATTAATCTATCATAGGTTATCTTCTTGAGCTATTGCTTAACAAATTTCCCATGTTGGGGCTCAATATTTAAACCTACTGTAAGAATCAAATCAGCCCTATAGGTGTAACCCATTCTTTATCAGTGATCAAGATTAGCCCTAATAGGGAAAAATCACTTTATCACTATCAAATTTTCTCTAAAAGAGCACATTATTATTTATTTTATATTTGGAGACCTTGTTCTCCTTTTCTTATAATTCCAATCTCTCCACACTTTTGCCCATGACGGCAATATTTTAGTGTTCAACTTATCTCGAGATCAATCAATTCTAAAGCATGCAACTTGCACCCTAGCTTTGGGTGTGTTTAAAATGTGTCTCTTTTATTTTTGGATTGTATCCTTCCCATTCTCCACATATTTGGGGCCCATTATGTTATATTTTGATCACTGATGGAATCAACATGTGCAAGCATTAGCTTATCTAGATTTAATTTATTTCATGAGTTAATATCACTTTCTCTCTCTTTTTGAGAACCCATCCTTCTCTTTCAGCCTATTATGTCCTCTTGAGGGGGCATCATAGGTTATTGTCATTTTTTTGTTGACAACTCTTTTCTTTGAAAAGATGTTTCTTCACCTAAATGTCTTGTTATGCCTTCTCAAATAGGGGCAAAATGTAGACATCCAATTCCTAACACCATTTGTGTTGAAATTATCAATCTTACTCGAATTACACTCAAATGCACAATTTAGGCCAAAATCACTAAAAAGGTCTTAAATGGTTCGAGCTTATCATATACAAGTGTCAATTTAGGCTAATGTATCCCTAAATAGGGCAATGCATTTTATATGATTCCTAACGTTTCTCAAATCATTTCAAGTCAAAATGATGATTTCGCATTTTGATGCTCTGGATCACTCTTTTCTTCTAATTCATTATTACATGTCACGTACCTTTGTTAATTTATGTCAGTAACACCCTAAATGAGATCACAGTTTGTATGCATCTAATATCACCTTCTAATTCTTCTTGAGTCAAATTATGACCCAAAAGTATGACTTTCTAACCATTTTGATTAATTGTGCACTAATTTCCAAAGAATTGCACTTAAATTGATTAATCTTACTTAAGTAAATTAAACCAAATTATGAGCTTAAGTAAGAATTCCATGGAGCAAATTGAATATTTATTTATTGAAAATTGATTATGAATATCTACATCACCTAATGACATGATCAATGGGGTGGCATCTATAAGCCATAAATATAACAAATATCAAGTTTATGGGCACCCATGCTTAATTAATGCCTCTTCCTCCCAAATATTTATAAAGATATTTATAGATTTATTATGCAATATTAGATTAATTCATAGCCACACATCTCAATATTGAGATGGACAGTCATGGTTGATCCTAACCCATTTGAAAAATATATAAATAAAAAAGCATATAACATCGTTTTTAAGATTCAATTATGTAACTTATAATGTAGGATTCTCTCCACAAGTAATTTGTGTAGTTTGATAAATGCTTGATCTGCAATAGGATAGCTTCATTTGATAGGCATAGATTTGATTTCTTATCTTGAGCCTAGATTATGCATGGTGATCTTGAGATAATGGAGGAGCTTGGCATCCATTGTTGACACAAACAAGAATACCAAATCAAGGGGAAAAACATGCTTGGAGCCACTTTTGGATGGTGGAATCAGTTGGAAAGGTAATAAGTATATGTGCTTTCTTTCAATTATTTCTTATTATCATTTTCAAACCCCGTTGAATAGGTTGGCTCAGATTATTAGTTTTTATGCATTCTTTTGTGTTTTTCATGACTAATGCTTCAACTGATCCTCTTTATAATCCAACACTATAGTATATTCATGAGGAATACTCAGCTTAGTTGAAATCTTCACATGGTTATTTAATTTTATTATGTTGTTTCAAGTAGTTTCTTGGGTAAGCTTAACTCATAAGAAAGTTTATAAGAAATTCTAGACAATGTTTTGATATGCATGGCTTAATTTGAAAGGTAATTCTATCTTATTTATATCTAGTTTATTGATTGTAAACATCTTCATGATATTGGCTTTAAGATTATGGTTGTATGGATTAGTAAAATCTTGTTAAAAATTATGTATTGTTGTACATGAACATAAGGAGCATTATGTTAGGGATATTTTTGACCCTGTATAGAATTTGGTAGGAGCTTTTATTGCATTTGAATCATTGCATTATTATGAAAGAAGGCTAGTACGTTATAGCCAAGTATAAAAGGACTTGAGTTGAATTATTACCTTAAAGTGTGAAGTAATGCAATTTTATATGTTGTTAAAAATTAATTTTTGAGTTTTATATTCTATTGATTTAATTATAAATACTTCAAGTTAACGCCAATGGCCATTGGAATAACTTCTATTTTTTAATTAGCCCATTCTTTTGCATTGTGGGTAGTTAAGCTTATGATTTAAAGTGTGGATTGTTCCTAGCATGGGTAAGAGTGCTCTTGTTTAGAAAATAGACTGTTGTTTTAATTATAATTTTTATATAAAGTTGACTATAGTAAATGATTTATTAGTGTAAACAATGTTACTAATGGATGTCAACAATGACATTATGGGGTAAAGGTTGCATAAAGCCATTATTAAAGATTTGTGGGAATGGATTACATATAATAAATGTTTATATATATACATAAGGAAAATATTATCACAATAGTGATATTTGGAAATTTAATTAAGTTCTAACACAAGTATAAAAGAGTATGGAAATTATGGTTTTTAATGCACAATTGAATCAAGTGTTAAATACTTGTGGATTTTAAAGGAAATTGTCTCATATTTTATTGTCTCATATAAGCCATATTGAGAGACTTATTATTACATTTATGCATATTTGACATAAAATGGAATATGCAAGTTAGCATTGTAGGCATGCAATGTTGTAAGGTATGTAGAACTTGCAAGTATGAGTTTCTTAAATTGGTCAAAGGCATATGGCTATATAATGAAGTCACCAAAAAAAGATAATATAGAAATGTAGTAAAATCAATTGCATAAATTAAATATGATTAACATAACTTTGTTATTTTTAAAAGAAATTCTCTATTTCAATAAGTATAAATAGTCTCATAGATAACAAATCAAATGACAAGTGGGCAGCAATACAAGGGCTTGAACCCTAGTTGTTAACCTACAGGATGATGTATTTTGTGTTCATAAAAATAAACTAATTATTGATTGATTAATGGTGATCACACGATGGAGGCTCACTTATGTGACTTCATCTATCCTTGACATAAATCTTTATGTGGTCCAAATACCAATAATAACATATCTTTGAGTGATGTAACCATATCCTAAATTATGCTAAGTGTAAAGTGGAATAGTAGGGGGAAATGATCCTTAAAATTATGAGATCATGGTATAATGATCCAAATAGGATAACACATTGAGGATTCCTTGCTTATGAAAATTTTGACAAACTAAGGCATATTACTTATTATGGATTTGTATAGGTGTATATTTTTTATAAATCTAGTTATGGTAAAAACCTTTGATTAATTAGTTAGTATGATGATTCTTATGAGTTATGAACCTTGAATTTTATGTATGCAGTGGTGTATATCTCTGATTATGAGTATATTGAGAACAGTTTATGAAGAATCTAAAACCTTTGTTATCTATTAGCTTATCCCCTATCATTGTATGCATTATATAATGACTTGGGTACTTAAATACAATCTCCCAATTATCTTGAGTGTGTAAAAAAGTGTTTTATACCCAAACTAATAGCCAGAATTTCATATATGTGAGTCTCTTAGGTAGGTAAGAACACCTAGGTGGTCCTATTGGGAAGGTGATTTCCCCAATACTATTCAAATCTTACTATTATGGACCACATATCTATACACCTTGAACTAAATGCAGATTTCCTAAGACAATAATCTTGTATGTAAAATCTTATAAGGGTAATTAACTTAATTACGAGTTATATGTATGAAAATTTGGTCATGGGATTATGGGGGTATTATGAAAAACCAAACTGCATGTAGTGGACCCTATTCATAATTCTGCCTTGTACACCGAAAGTAGTGATGCTAAAAAAAAATTGGTCATTTCATTGAGTTGTGCGATTGAGATTCAGTGCTCTCAATGCCTTGGCACAACTCAACCTTGTACCAAATTAGGTGCATGCTCACCCTATAATTCCCTCTTCACATCCCCAAGATTTAGTTGTGAGCCTTTCTCTCCAATCCTTCAACAACAAAAACATCATCACCAAAGTAAAGTACCAAGGGGTAATATTCCTTCCTTACTATCTTTACTTTCAGGCCTTTCAAATATTCATATTCATATTATGTGAACTAGTAAAAATGTAACATGCTCTTGGTTACATGTAATACACAAAAATCAAATTTAAATGAGGCTCAAGTCAAATCAAGGTATGTTGTACACACCCGGGTATGCATTTATTTCCTTTAAACCTAATAATTTCATTCTTATGCATTATGAAATTAAGAGGGCAGTGGGGCATATAAATAATAAAATCTGATTTTACATAATATGTTAGTATTTTACACTTAAAAAATACCAATAATGGATCAACCCTTTAGTTCATGACCTCCCCACTACAAAAAGGGCTCGTGTTCACCATCTCACTATGCCTAACTACTTGTCCTATAGTATAACCTTGATATTTTGATGACCCATATCACTTGTAGCTCATAATTTACATAAAAATGATTTATATCCTACTCAAATATCCACAAATCCTTAAAAAAAATTAATCTTTCAGGACAGTAGCATCCAAATTAAGACATTAGCATCGACACTAGTGCCCCAACTCTGATGCTAGTGTCCCTACGTTCCAAATGGTCCAATTTGAAAATATTTTGATATGTATGGGTTAGTATATGGTATTTATTTAACCCTCTCATGATATCATTTTAAAAGGTGTGGTATAAATACAAATGAAAGCCATTCATTACAAAATTTAAGTAATATCTAGAAAGCACCTATCAAGATCACACTATACCATTGAAAATCATTTACACAACTAATATATACTACCGTATTATTCATTAATTCCAAATAAATCATAGGAGTGATATTATTATAGGTCTAAATCATTGAAAGAGAAACCCATGAGAATTATTTGTCAAGTTACAATTTATATCACTAGATGCACTTGGATATAGCATATTGCACAATTGTTCACACGCAAGCCCATATAAGGGGAAAATTACATTATAATGATGCCCTCCTTAGAGTATATGGCTATGTAGGTAATTCCCATTTATAGAGGGGTATTTGAGGTCTATTTAAATTCACTTTATCCCACTAACCCTTATTTTATAAGTAGACATGCAAAGTTAGAGGACATGGGGTTTTGAGCAAAAGATTGACTTTGAAAACTTGTGCACATAATCTGTGTTGATAATCTACAACATGACATTGAACCTTAATAGGTGCAGGTGGTTGTTTCAAAAAAAATTATATCTTCATCTAGAAAAAAGAATCAAAACTAGGATAAAAGTGTCGATGGCCATGTTTAAATCCTAATGATAGAGTCCAGGCTAACAGAGAGTTGTTTTTCAGAATCTAATAAATCAAGGCAGAACACTAGTATATCTTCTACTACACTTATATATATCAAATCTACATGCACATTGTTAAATAAGATAAGTATTATTATTTATTCTTTATATTATAACTTTTAGAATATTATTTGGCATTGTACTTGTCTATATTTAGTAAATTCTCATATTCAACATAAATATCAGAATATTATAGATCTAAATTCATTTAATTAGCATGTTTTTAGAATGTCTTATTCCAGTTTTATTAGGCTATTCCCCCTAACCCAATTCCAAAAATGGTTAAACAAATTTTTCTATTTGATATTTGCCTATGTTGACTAAGAAATGGATAAAATGGGAAATTAGGAAATCTGACTGCAAGTTCCCATAAACTATGATTGATGGTGAATAATGTCATGAACATCACATTGGAATTAGGACCAACTTCCACTTATAACTTGAACTAGTCAGTCTTAACCTTTTTTAGAAAAATAGGAACTGAGGTCATGATCACTTGTGAAAATTTGAATTAGGTTTATATGCACATATTTTACCTTCAAAATGTGTAGAAGACCTAAAAATAGATTTTGAAAGGTTAAAACCTTAATAGGCCTTGTAAAAATTTAAAAACTTCAAATTAAAAAAAGGTAAAGTGTAATTGGGTTGCTTTAACCCCAATCACCCCTATGATGAATGAACGTTTCCTAGTATCTAATACTCTAAAAATAAAATTCAAGCCCACAGAGTTCTCCTACATATAGTGATTTGTGCAATTTTTCTCGTCTGAATATATGATTGCATATAGGGATAACTTGAATACATGATCATGTTTTGTTTTAGGCTAAATAAAACATGATTTTGACTAGTTTAGGACTATAATGCTTAGAATCAAAATTGGAAGGAATAGGGAAGCTTTGCTCGATGTGTATTAGTGTAAATATGCCTCTATATTGAAATTACCAAGTGGTAGAATAAGTGACCTAAGTGTGACTTTATAGAAAACCAAAAATGGAAACCACATGTTAGAAAGCCTAAAAATAAGAATGAAAAGGTAAGATAGTGTTTCATGTCAAATTTTGATCATTAGATGACCAAGGGTAGAAACGTCCCATAGGGGTCCAGATCCTTTGCCACTTTTGACCCATACTAGACATTTTTATTGTTGGGAATATCTAGTTAGTGCTCAAATTATGGGTTAGAATAATATTAGTGTGTGTGAGAATAATAGATAATGCAATCTCATTTTGAGTTGTATTATATAGTTGTACGTGAGTTGTGAGTACAACAACTCACTAGAGTTATATTAGGATGAGAAAATATAGGGATAAGAGATAGGTTTGAGAGATTCTTTAGGATAGAATCATAGAGGTATAAATTAGTATTGACTCCTTATAGTAAGGAGATCTTACACTTATATATTGTAATATCTTATGTTGAAATAATATCCCAAATAAAATATTATAATTGAAGCAAATTATTTGTTTTTAGTTTATTTAGTGTTTAGCTTATTAGGTCAAAACCATAAATAATATATGGTATCTTAGTAGGTGATCAAGTTCTTTAATGGAGTTATGAGGTGTTGTATGGGGAAGACCCACTAAGATTCTTGGTTGACCCAACTAATGAAGATAATTAATTTTGTGTTACAAATCATAATGAAGTAATAATTTTTCTCTTGGTAAAGGCGTTGTAAAGCCATTTATTTGTATAGTAGTATCAAGCTAAATGCATATCTCAATTAATCTATTGTCTAAGCTACATTAATGTTAATTACATTATTATATTGGTTATAATTCACCATTTTTGTGCACCGATTAACCCATGTATGCTTTGTGCATCTATCTTTCATTTGTCATACTCTTCACTTTACATCAGATTTTGCATACATTGCATTATTCAAATTGCTTTGACAATGTTTTGATCATCTCAGTTTCAAAATATTTCAATACTAACAAACTCTACACTACCAATATATTTACATCACATAAGGATGTATACATTTGTTCATAGAGTTCTTTTTGCTAACTTCTCACTTATTACCCTGAGCTTCTGCATCAACATAGTTCACTAGGATGCGTATTACACCTACTGATCTGATTTTGTTCATTAGAATATTGGCTTATACTATATAATTTCCCATGTGCAATCTTCAATAGTGAAAGGACAAGTTTCTAGGTCATAAACTCACTCTTTTACATATGTTACTGATTCAATCTATTTTTTATAATCAATATTTTTTCTTTGGCATCACTATTATGTGAGTCATGTCATCTGTGAGTTATGTCACCTATGAGTCGTGTCATTTGTGATTTGTGTCACCTATGAGTCATGTCATTTGAATTTTGAATCAATTAAACAAGTTATTTTATTGAGTAAGTTTTAAAGTCATAAAAATGTAGTCATGTCATTTTTTTTAAATGTAGTTTTCTTTATTACTTTTTATCAAAAGTCTTATTTTGTATGTCAGAGTCAAAAAAAAGGTTTAAAAGTAAAGTCATTTATTTATTGAATTTTGTCTAGGTGAAAATTAGAATTAGTTTTGAATGGTTAATGATGTCAAAAAATTAAAAAAATCATATGTGTCAATAGTCTTTATGTGTGAGTTCAAAGTATCAAAGTTGAGAGTTAGAGTTAGTCTCATAGTCAAAAGTGTCGATATTTTGTAAGGATGCATTCTCGGTTTAAATCAATGTCATGTGAGAGTCAAATTTTTTAAATGGATATAATATAAAATATTGAAAAGAAGACTCGTAAACATAAGGTAGAACAAAAACTTCCTAATAAAGGAAGAGAAGACAAGAAGAAGAAGGCAAAACAAAATGAAGAAAACTATAAGATCTATATTTTTAAGATATTGAAATAGGTACACTCAGATATTGATATTTCTCACAAGATTATGTGTATAATTAACTCTTTTATTAATTATATCCTTAATAAATTGCATCAAGAATCATCCAAGATTACTCGTCACAATAAAAATCCAATTATTACATCTAGAGAAATGCATATGGTTGTGCATCATATCTTGCCATGAGAGCTTCCTAAACATGTTGTTTCTAAAGGTACCAAGGCTGTCACCAAGTTTTCCAAGTCTTAAGTAAGCAACTTCCTTTTTGTATGAGGAGGCAATGGAGGAAGGAGGTCAAATAATGACCTCTCATCACCAGTGACAAGGTTGTATAATGCATTTGTGGCTTGATTTTTAGTTATGTTTTTACTTTCTACAAATAAGAATAGAAGTACATTCTTGTTTAAGTATGTACTTAGTGAGCAAGATTTCCTTTGTAATCCCTTGAGGTAATATAGTGATGACAACTAGAATAGTACTGTAGCATCTTGTGTTGTTGGTTGTTGGTTAACCACATATAAAACCATCCTTTGTTTGTAGGTTGGTGGTAAACTGAGTGTAAAACCATCCGTTGTTTGTAGGATGGCAGTAAACTAAGTGTAAAACCATCTGATGTTTGTAGGTTGGTGGTTATCTGAGTGAAAAAACATTATTCAAGGTTGTTACTAGTTACAATACAAAATAACTTTTCCTCATGATCGCACTAAAGGGGGAATGTTAGGAATATCTAGTTAGTGCTCATGAGTTAGAATAATATTAGTGTGAGAGAGAATAATAGATAATACAATCTCATATTGAGTTGTATTAGATAGTTGTATGTGAGTTGTGAGTATAACAACTTACTAAAGATATATTAGGATGAGAAAATAAAGGGATAAGAGATAGGTTTGAGAGATTCTCTAGGAGAGAATCATGGAGGTATGGATTAGTGTTGACTTATTCTATTAAGGAGATCATACACTTATATATTGTAATATCTTATGTTGAAATAATATCTTGAATAGAATATTATAATTGAATCAAATTATTTGTTCTTACTAATTTTATTCAGTGTTTAGCTTATTAGATCAAAACCAAAAATAATATTTGTCCCTTAAGGAAATATGTGGCTTTTGAGCCTAGATCTATCTGAACAGATGCTTAGAGGTGTTTTTAACTATTAGAATGGTTTTTTAGGTGTCAAATATAAATTTAAGAAATAAATAGGTCTATGCAAATCATTAGAATAATGTGAAGTGGAAGAATAGGTCATGATTAAGTGCACAAATTAATTAAAGTAAAATAAGGCCAAAACTAACATAATAAAATATTTGTGACCAAATTTAGGTTATTACATTTCCCCCTCTCTTTAGTCTAGAAATAAATTTACTAGATTAAAGGAAAGATATACCTTAGTGTGTATGACACACTTTATCTTTGAGCTTGCACTCCAATTATACATGGCATTAGTCTTTGGAAAACCCTAAAAACACTTGAAGTAGTTACTTTATTCTTTTGAAAAATGAAATTTGAAAAACTTTGAATTTGAAATTTGCTTAAACTTTGAAATTTTAAATTAAAAATATAGCAAGGGATAAATACACATATGTGTGTGAAACCAATGTTGCTCTTTTGTGACTTTGTTTAGAAATGATGCTTCCTTAAAACATTTGGAGGATTTGTGCTTCCCATGAAGCACTTGGATAAATTTGGTTCCTTACCTGAACTAATGGAAAATTTTGAAGGTGATCAAGGCCCAAATTGAATTTGCACTTTGTAAAAGAAACAACACCCATTGAGAGATGAAAAAAAATCAATTTAACTTAGCTGGTATTTATAACCCCAAGATGTGAAAGGGGTTAAAATCCAAATAGATTCATATACATAATGATAGAGGTAATTGAACCTCTAGGTTATGCATCGTGCACCTAAACTAAATTAACCAATGAAAATGGCTTGTAGATTCAATTTCCACTTTGTTATTGAATGCATTATCAAAAGAGAATGGATGACACCCATGCTCTTACCATATTTGTAGCTTAGAAAATAATATTGAATTTTTAAAAATATTATAGTGTGCATGAATTTGTATCATGCTCCATTTGATAAATGTAGAATCTATAATTATATGTAGATGCAAATTATACATTATTTTTGAAACTTATGAAATAACCTATATCATGTACTTAAGATTGTGTGAGTTTATACTTTGTTCCTACAATGTGAGTGCATTTTTATATCATATGACCCCATACTCTATGTCAATGACTACATTTTCAACTATTTTGAAACTTTTGAAATTGTTTATTGTACCAAAACTGATTTTTGTTCTTGAAGAGGCTTATCTAATTTTTGAAAATATCATTAAAATGCCCCCATTTTGAGGTGAGGGAATTGATCCTAAAAATCTCTAATTTCAAAATAAAAGTTAACTACAACATGTGTGGTAAGATACAATCATTGAATAATGTATCATATGTCAAAAGTATGTTATCATGGTAAGATTTGTGTCATTTGAATTTTATATTTAACACATGAGGCAAGGATTATAGAAATATAACAATGAATTTCATGGTAATACAATTTAAAATTAATATCTTATATGTTATTTAGTGCTTGATATGGATCATGACACTCAGCAAACTTAACAAGCTCAACAAGCACACCACTGAACAAGCACAATATCATAAAATAAGGCCAATGGATGTACACAAGGGACATGTTCAAATGTCAAAAAATAAAAATTTCAAAACACGCAAAGGACATGAATAATGTCACAAAAAAAGACATGTTCAAATCTCACACACAATAAAGAGCCAAGATCCAAAATCAAATGGATGCATTCAAATGTTGCACATACTAAACATGATCTCATAAAGATGTTCAAGCAATTTTTGCATATAAGGGCCAATGGACATACATAATAGACAAACAATATATAATATACTATGTATAAATAACAACATCAATGGATAATATAACTAAAAATATAGTTTACACCATGTATATGTAATGTGATCATATGTACTCTACACCATGTATATGTAATGTGATCATATCCTATGAAATAACATATTCATGTACACAATATAACATAGGGATGTTGACAAGACATTTCAAAAACATATGTACAGCTCATAAATATAAGAGTCAGAATTATAACACATATATTATAACCTATGGAAAATATGCCCCCAGTTTAGTAAGGCTACTAGGTAGACGCAATTCCATAATGAGTTGTATGTCCTACATAACACTCGTGAATACTAGTGAAATACATGTGTGATAGAAGAAGAATATTCTATCTACCAATCATGAAATAAATAACATATGACATCAATAATGAGATAAATACCATATGATAATGATGTAAACTAAATTTATAATCATGTTCAAGGCCTGATTTTGGATTTTTTAGAATATTTTGAATTTTTTTTGCTTTTGTAATATTTGTTTTTTTTTGTATTTTTTAAAGTTTGCAACTTAGAAAAAGGTAAACCAGTGATAAAAAGGTGTTTAAAGTAGAATAAATGAGAAATATTTAAACAATTCATGACATGTTAATGTGAAAATATACACTAGAAGTGATTGTATGGTTAGGTATGAGCATGATGCCCCCACTATATATGAATTGTAAATTCAAAAAGCATGTAGGAACATAAATAATATGTGGAGGACTGATTGTAAATTTTCATATTAGAAAATTTACACTTGTTAATGTACATAATGTGTATATATGAGTGATATAGCTGAGAAAAAGGAATATTTGGTTTGAAAAAACAATGATTTGCATACTAATACTAAGTATAATGTATGAAAATTGCAAATATTTAGGCTTTGTTTGCTTTATTTTTTAAAAGTGAGTAAATATTAGCATGGGATAGGAATGTCCAACTAAGGTCAATAATGGTAAACATTCTTGACCCTTATTGGTCAATTTTAATTTCACAAAAAATGTAATTTTTGTCAGTGTAGATTATGAAAATAGGGAAATAACTAGCAAAATATGGCATAATTAATCATTGTTTTGAATTGTTCACATCTAGACAGTGAAGAAGAAGATCCAAGAGGTCAAAAAATCAATAATAACCAAGGGCTTAGAATATTTTATCAAATTATATTGCATGTGCAAACAAAAGAAGAACATGATGCAATATTCAAGAAGTTATGAACAATCAGATTGTTTTTAATTATTTGAATGTTTTTTTATTTTAAAGTATTTGATAGAGCAATAAACTAGATAATGATCCCATCGATATAAAATTTATAAAAATATATGTTAAGTGGTAAATGAATTACTTTCTCTAATAAAATGTGTTAGATGTGCATGTATCAAAAATCAAAAAATGTATCATGTGCAGTAAGAGAACTATCTAAATACTACTTGTTTAAGAGAAGTATCTCTAGGAGATGTAGAATGATATTCGATATGAGAAGGACTAATAGAAGATTATTTCAAATGTTGTTCATTTTTAATAATATGTTGATTTGTATAAATCACCAATTTGGAAGGTGTTGTATTTGATTGTGTTTATTTAAAATTAAACACCTTTTTCCTATATATTTACTTTTGCATTGGTTGGTTTTAAAAAAAAATCACCTTTTTTTGAATTGGTTGAATAGAAACCTTTTGCCTAGGTACAACAACTAAAAATGTGTTTGTTCTTTCATATATGTATCAATGAATTGTGGTGGTGGATAGGGTGGAAGAGGTACCATAGATTATAGAGGGAACTCATATATGATTCTTGAAATTATAATAACTTAATTGTAATTAATATACTTTAAACATTTATATACTATAGAAGGTATAACACAGAGATTTTTCAACCAAGGGTGTCCCAATATCATATCAAATGACCTCTTTTATGGTAGAATTAGAAAAGGAGTAGATAGTATAACAAGGCCTACCTAAAGAGGTAAGAGAATGTGTCCCAAAGTAGTTTGTTATTTTCCATTAAATGTCTTAACACTTATATTTTGCTTATATATGATGTTGTGTATGACCTAATGAATGAATTAGTGCCATTGTGCATGCACTCTCACTTGATCCATTATCAACAAATACATTATGAATGGGTTGTTGATCAATAAAAGCTCATATACATAAAACATGTAAATTAGAATCATTATCCACTTTCTCACTATCATCAAAAGTAATCATAAGATTTGACTATGTGTTTCAAATAATTTTACCAATATTTCCATTCAATGGATGATCATTGGACTTAGGTGGTGGATAAACATTTTAAGTTTGATGTATTATTAAATTGTCTTTGCTTGTATTATGATCAGGGAATGGTTCACTAACAATATTCAATTTAGAATTTTCATTCTATTGAGGCTTAGTTTCCTCTATAAGAGAGTCTAGTTCAATAACATTGTTATTAATAAGATCATGAATAATGTGCTTGAGCTTGAAACATTTCTTTTTAGAATGACCATTACATATATGGTAATCACAATATGTATTGTCATCAAAATATTTGCCTTAAATTTTAATCATTTCAATTTTTAATTGTGGAGGTAGAGTAATAAGATCACATTCAAGTAACTTTTGTAACAATTTATTAGGAAATTAGAGTAATTTATATAATTGCCTCCTTGGTTGATCTGATAGATCAATCTTACTAGAAGGTTGAGAAATAGTATTAACTGTAATATTTGCATCAATTTTAGTATATATTGGTTTGTCTTTAAGATGGTTTACTTTTAAACTTTATTGTGGAATTTGAAGTAGATGCAAGTAAATACGTTAGTTTATTTAAAGAAAGAAACTTGACTTTTATTTATTTTATTGTGTGATAAATCTCATCAAATGATTTGCATTTACTGAAAATAATTGACTCATGCAAAGTTGTAAAAAAACTTTGTTTGAAATTATCTTGTAATTCATTATATTCTAAGGATTTATTCATTTTGGAAAGCATGGTATTGTAATGAAGTATATATTCATTGATAGGCTCATTAGTTCTTTGCTTAAGCTTAGCAATTTGCACGTAAGAAATTTTTTCATCAATGTTAATAGCAAAATGCTTGAGGAATTTAGCTGCTAATGAATTGAATGCTTTGACTAATTAAACAAGGAGATGATAAAACCAACACAAGTTATAATATTTTAATCTTATTTGAAATAACTTGGATATAAATTTGTCATTAAAGGTGTAATCCAAACATACTTCATAAAAAACATTTGAGATGTTCTTCTCGATCTCCTTTACCCTCATATAATGGAAACTTAGGAGCTACAAATCCTATAGGAAAAGCATATGATGCAATGTCAGATGCCAATGAATTATGAAGAAAATCATTGGAATCTAATGATTGGATAGATTTTGGTATACCTTGGTCTAATTTAAGCACCTTAACATGTAAATATCAAATATTTTATGAACGGATTGTGCAACATGCAAGGTATGAAATATAAGATGCATAGTTATTAATGGTCTTTTGTGGGTCACTCGGTTAGGCATAGGAATATAAATGTGTTGTGGACCTTGTGTTTCTACCAAGCCTAAAGGTGTAGATGTAATAGCATTATCAAAAAAATTAAATACACATGTGGTGCGGTTTATGAGAGGTTGTTCAACATAATCATTTGGTTCTTCAAATGTACTAGCATGGTCATGTTTTTTTGGTTCTTGTCAAGCTAAAAATAGTAAAGAGTCAATTTCATCAGGATAAGTGTCAAGGTATTCACCAAATTATTTTGCATCAATAGCATCAAAACTATTGTTATTGGATGCATGAGTCTTATCACTTTCTATGGTCGTACCAAGTCCATCGAGAAGATGTAAGGTAAGCAATATAACATTTGAAATATGTAAATGCTCTTGTTTCCATGTCATACTTAACTTGACAAAACTTTTCATTGATGGTACTTGCATCTTAGCATGTGATTATTGAACAACTAAAAGCAAGAAATGTTCATCCAATACATCCATATATTTTTGAAAATCAAAGGAATAGAAAACTTAAAATTGAGAATCCCAAAAGAAGAAAAATTGTGTATGGAGATTAGTAAATTCTTATAAAATCCAAGGTCAAAATAAAACACTTTCAGTGTCAGATATCAGATCCAAGGTTAAAATATAGTGCTTTTAGTATCAATGATTATATCCTAGGTTGAAAGCAAGTTCTTTTAGTGTCAAATTTAGATCCAAAGTCAAAAGGAAATTCATTTAATTTCAAGTATTCAAGAATTTATTTGAAACCTAAGATAACTTTTTTGAAGAAATGAAAGTGTGTGACTAACTTGAGTTCACCAATAGGTTTTATGAAAATTTGGATAAAAGGTGAATTAACCCTAATTCTGATAAATTGTATTGAATAAATCAAAATGCTAGAAATGGACTTTTGACAAGCAAAATGTAAGTAAATTATTGAATTAAACAAAGTTCAAATGGTTGATAATAGGCTAACTATGTAATGAAATAACAATACTTAGTAGTTTCTATACGATAATTGACTAAAAAATGTAAAATAGGAAATCAAGAATTATGACTGTAAATTCTTAGAAGTTGTGACTGATTATGAAGAAGGATAGGAATGTCATCATGGGTTTAGGATTGAATAACACTTTTAAATTGAACTAGTCAGTCTTAAATTTTGTAGAAAACATTGAAATTTAGGTCACAATCACTTGTGAAAGTCTAAATTAGGTGTGTATGTCCAGATTTGACATTAGGAAATGTGCGAAAGACCTATAAATAGATTTTGAAAGGTTAAAACCCTAATAGGGATTTCAATTATTGAAAACTTATAAATTAGAAAAACTGGAGTGTAATTAGGCTATCTTAACCCCAATCACATCCAATATGATTAAATGTTTCCTACATATCCAATACTTTAAAAATAGATTCAAGCCCATGTAGTTTTCCCACTTAGAGTGTTTTATGTAATTTTGCTCTTTGACTATATGAATGTAGATAAGGATGACTTGAATACTTGATAATGTTTTGCTTTCAGTTGAATAAAATATATTTTTGACTTGGCTAAGGATTGATTTAAATTATTAGAATGAGAATGAGAAAGAATAGGGAATCTTTGCTCAATGTGTAATAGTGTAAGTTTGTCTTGGTATTGAAATTTCCAAGTGGTAGAATAAGTGACTTAAATGTGCCTTTACAGCAATCCAAAAGGGGAAACCATGTGCTATAAGACCTAAAAATATGAATGACAAGGTAAGAGAGTGTTTAATTTAAAAACATGACTTATAGAAGACCAAGGGAAAAAATGTCATGTAGCAGTCTAAAACATCTACCACATTTGACCCATATTAAAAAAATTGTCCCTTAAGGAAACATGTGTATTTTGTATATGGATCTATTTAAATAAATTTTTGGAGGTGTGTTTATCTATTAAAACAATTATGTAGGTTTCAAATAATAATTTAGGAAATAAATAGATATAAGTAAGTGCTTCGGATAGCATGAAGTGGAAAATATATATCTTAATTAAGTGCATGCATTAATTAAAGTAAAATATGGCAAAAACTTACATAATTTTAGATGCTTAAATATGTATTTTATGTTAAACTAGTCTTGTACATTCGACAAATATCACGCAAGGCTCTACCCTTCAGTTCTTGACCTTCCTTGTAGCTGATAGGCTCACATTTACTATCTCACTTGGCCTAAATATTTATATTGTAGTTTGACCCTATTATTCTGATTGCCTAGATCACTTATAGCTGATAATACATTTAAACTATAATATATATCCTTCACTATCAATTATATAACTCCAACAACCTTCTATATTCCTTGATAGTTACATATATACTTGGATAGTAGCATTGACACTACTGTCCATTCTTCAATTCAAGTGTTTATGTCTTCTAAACACTCAAATTTATAAGTCTTTCAATATGTATGGGATATCCTATTATGTTTCATTAATCTTTCCATGAATTTTTTTAAAAAGAGGTGGTATAACTATAAGTTAAATCCAACTCATTATTCATTTATCAAGAACCTCTCAAGCTTACAATACACTACTAAAAATCAAGTGCACAACTAAGCTATTCTACCCTAGTTTTTCATGTTTTCATGCCAATTATAGGAAGAGTCATATTATAGGTAGAAATCATTAAAAGAGTAACCCATGAGACATATTTGTCAAGTTGCAAGATAGATCACTACATGCACTTGCATATCGCATTATACACCATTGTTCACACACAAACCAACACATAAGGGAGAAATACATATGTCTAAGGCCCTATTTGAAGTATTAGTTATGTAAACAACACTAATTGACATAAGAGTCCTTGAGGTTAGCTCCATTTCCTGATCCCACTAACCCATTTTTGGCAAGGCGATAAGACATAAGAGGAGATCTAGGGTTTAAGCTATATTTTAATAACAAGAGCCTATGCATGCAATCTCAACACATAATCTAAAAGGTGACAAAAAACCCACAAAGACCTGAGTTGAAATTTCATTCATAAGTCAATACTTTGTACAAGACAGATGCATCAAAACATAAATAGTAGCACTAATGCAATTGTCTATAGGGATATGCAAGTGTTTGTGCTAATAGAAAACTAATTTTTTAGAATTTGATGATTAGATAAAAATCTTAATATAGTCTATTTATACACCTACATAACTCAAACCTCATTGCGCATCAGTGTATAAGTTAAGTACAAATTTTTCTTTGTATTGTTATTATTAGAATAATGAATGTTGTATTTTCTATATTTGACATATACTTAGATTAAGTAATTATTATTATAATATCAATAAAATGTAAATTCATTAATTACCCTATTTTTTAGAGTAGTTTACTCCTTGTTTAATTAGGCAACTCTCTAATCCTTATTTCTAAAAAGGGTTAAACATTTAGTGAACCCAACCTCTGAGTCCTCTCATGCAACTACTAGTTTGCTCTAGGGTTTTTAGCCTTCTACGTTTTATGCTATTTGTATTTATTCAAAAAAAATCTATCCTTTATATGCAACCTAGGCATAGTCCTAGATTTGGTGGTGTTCCTAGAACATCTTGAGCTACCCCTTAGGCTACCTAAAATGTCTCAAGCTAATACCTTGTCAAATTGTGCTAATAATGAGAGTGCCAATAATGACAATGATAAGAACATCAAAATGTTTTTAATATAAAATGAATCTAATCATAAGGATAATAAAACACATGAAAATTATGAGCATGAACAAGTAGATCAAGAGTAAGTTAAATCTATTGCATAATTTTGAGATCACATTTGTGAAAATATTGAAGATCTCCACAGGATCCTTAATACTATATTGGAATCTAAAAAGCAAAAGGTGTTAATGAACAACCATTGATATCTATTGATATAAATATTAGAGTTACTATTTATTCCTATCACACATCTATTCCAACCTCCCTCCCCTCAAGCACAACTTTGCATAGTACATTTAGTGGGGGCATGAGATATGTTTTAAAACCATTGCTCATCAAATATCAAACAACTATTGTTACATCCTCCATGGGAACAATTAATACTTTAACTCAATTATAGGTTTCAATTCCTACATCAACGCAATTGGTTTTTTAATACCCTTTGGTGACTTCTCAAGTTTCAAATCAAATTCCCAATATGTATATTGTACACACTCTTTTACAAATTATTCAAGTTTTGGAAGCTAAGGTTACTAACATTAAGCAAAATGATATGTTATTGATTCACAAGATGTATTGCATAATCCTCTGGCATCCTGAGATATATTTGTACCCTTTTCTAACTATTTTCTTTGCACCCAAGTTCACACTTTATGATGGCAAGGGTGATCCTAAACAACATCTTCAATCTTTCTATGCAAGATTCCTTGATTATGCTTCAAATGATAAAAAAATTTACCAAATTACTTATAATAATTTCAAAGGAATATGATTTGATATGGTTATATGATCAACCTATACAATCAGTAAGATTATTCAAGCCTTTGGAAGATCATTTTTTAGCAATTTTTTCAATCAATATTACTAAAAAGTTATCATATGCAAAAATTGCCAAATAAAACAAGGAAACAATGAGCCAATTAACAAATATGTCTTGAGGTATAAGACAATGTTGGCCAAAATGAAAAATTCAATGGCAGATAAAGAGTTTCAAGATATCTTTAAGCAAATTTTGGTTGTTCCCTTACATGAGACTATTATTTTCAAGAAGTTCAAATCTTTTGATGACTTTTGCCATATTGTTTGATATATAGATATGAAACTTATTTCATTGAACAAGTTCAAGTATGTAACAAACACATTGACTATATCCAGTACCAAGTTTCATATTAAACAAAGCTATAAGGTCAAACCTACTAAGGATAAAAAGGAAAAAAACACAATGGTTAATACATTGTCATAATAACTTAATTAGCTTATCTTATCCAATGCACCTAATTGAAAATTTACATAATTACCTGAGTCTCCATCTTTGCTACTTTCAAAACTAGTGGAGTGTCATCTCATATCTCTATCTCCCCCTATGGTGGTTTATATGACTTGAACTCTACCAAAAATATATGATGTAAATGCTTATTGTGACTATCACCAATGTGTAGGGCATTCTACAAACAAATGTTTTAAATTGAAGCATAATATAAAAGATATTATTTAGCGTAATCTAATCACCTTTGAGTATTCTCCAATGGATTTAATATCACAACATAATGATCATCAAAATTAAAATATATTCAACAATCCATTACAATACCATTCTAAGGAAATGTCAAAAGTGCAAATGACATATCATCCACATCCTCCTCCACCACATTATGGGCACCCATTAGATGGAAATATTAGTACACTTATACGTGAGATACCTCCTATAGTTTATATGCCTTCTATTTGATGATAACAAGAATGTGGATTATGACTTAGATCTCCATTACTTATTAATCAGTCCATATATTGATCATCATCCTATACACAATGTTATGGTTTATAGTGGTTCTAGTGAGAATGTATGTTCCATGAAATTACACACACATTTGGTATAAACACATAATGACTTATTCCCTTAGACTAAAATGGTTAAATCATTTGATGTGAAGATACATAAATATTTTAGTGAGATTGATTTACCTTTATAAGTTGGTCCAGCACATCTGACCACAACATTTTCAATTATACCACATACAAGAGTATTTGATATATTAGTGAGATGACCTTGGATTCATAACCTATGTGTGGTACCTTCCATAGTGCATTGGCGTCTTAATAATATTCATGTCAATAAGGTAATTATAGTTTTAGGGATTCAATATGAATATCCTTTGTAACAAGTAAATTTTATTCCATGAGAGCTAATTATACAACCTACTAAGGTTAATCATGCATGAAAGGGTGAATAAAAAATAATCCCCTTTCCTAAGCAATCAATAATTGAGAGGCCATTGCATCAAATATCTACAGCGGACTCTTTAAGATCCTCATTTACACCTCCATGACCTAACCAATTATTGCCAGGAGAGAGCCATGTTTCAAAATAGATATAAAGACCCAATATTACACCAAGGAAATCATAGAGCATTAAAAAATGGGTTCTACTAACCACTACACCTTTTACTACTAACTCATGAAAACAGAGTTATATGAGGCATACCCAGAGTATTACAAATTCTTCAATTCCATATTTGGCACATATACATGATCTTCGGTAACATGACCAGTTAATTATACCATATTCAAATTATAGAGCACTGTATGAGCATCCATTAGATGGGATCATCGGCTACTACTCTCTTTCCAAACATATTCAAAAAAACTCAAAAAAAATAAAAAATAAAAAAACAAATATTCAAGAAAATACAAAACATTCAAATAAAGCAAAAATACAAATAAATATAGCTATTTTTGTGTTTTCTATATTTTACATATGTTGTTTACTTTATGTTCATATATAGCATATTATTTATATACATTCATATGTTTCATGAGTACTTGATGTGATACAGGCATACATTAGATCTAGGGTACATGAGCATGCACATGTTGGACCTTTCCTTTACCTATCTGACTCACTACATTAGGGGCATCATATTTCTATATGATCATGATTGACATAGGTTATAATGTTTTATGATTGTTTCCATTATCACATTGAGCTAGTATAATTACATTTACATGTGTTTGTAATCATGTTGTTATCTTACATAGTGTACTTGATATGTTAATCTACATGACATTTTACAAACATATGTATGTAGGGACTTTTATGACATGCTTATGTTAGTTGATTCTATTTCATTTACTTCATCTCTTCACATGGATTGCTTGAGTGTACTTCTTGTTTGGTTTTTTGTCTTACTTATGAAACATTTAAACATGTTCCTTTTTTATTGGCCACAAAACCTTGAATCTTGCTTGTTTCTTTGGTGTATGGACATTTTCATATTAACTCCCTTTGAGTGTGAAATATTTGAATATGCCCCTTATTTGTGGTCTCCTTATACCCCTATTTATGTGACATTTAATTACTCTTTCATGTGTGTTTGATTATTTGTAGAGATTGTTATCTTATAAACATCGCCATGATCCACATCATACATCTATGGGTTTGTTATGTTTTGATACTACGAGCTTCATTAATATATCTAATTTGACATCATACTATTATATATTTCCTTATTACATGATCCACACAGATACAACATAGTTGTCTTATCCTTTTGAGATAAGGTGACTATCACTTTTTCATTTCCCTTGTCTTAAAAGGGGGGACATATTAGTGGGGGCATGTCATAGAGACTTGATTCCACATACATACAGTCGACATAATTGGTATAATTCAATTCATTTTACATGACTTAGATATATAGTTGGGACATAATTATATACATTTGGCACATATTTGGGACATCTCTTTTCATATTATACATATTTTATAGAGCATTAGTTAAATGTTGATAGATACTTCAGCGTGAAACACATTTGAGGTGCATACGCCATGAAAATGCACCAAATCATAAATATATTTTTGAATTATAAACTCTATTCATGCACCAACCCTACTAAGATGCAACATTTGAGTTTTTATCTATTATAACAAATGGATTGTATGATTAGTACAATTGATATTCAATGGCCTTGACGTACTTGACACTATTTTCTATTATTATGAGTTGATATGGTTATACCATTTGATTCGATGAGATTGGCTAGATTATGATACACTGGAGTGGTGTGAATGAGATTCTTAGATTTTTATGGACTTGGAATAAGTCACCCTTATATTAGATTAGGCGCATGATCACCCTTTAAGTCCCTATTCAAATATCCATGGTTCATTTGTGAACCTCTATTTGATGCTTTAGCTAGGAAGCATCATTACCAAAGAAAATTATCAAGGTTCAACATGGTTGCATCAACACACATGTGTAATCCTTCCTTGCTCTCTTTTCTTTCAAGAAAAATTTAATTATTCATTTTTAGATTATATGCACTAATTACACTGATAATATGCTCTTGGATATAGGTCATATACATACAAAAAATTTAGACAGGTCTCAAGCAAAGCAAGGCATGTTGTACATATAATGGTATGTATTTCTTTCCTTTAAACTAGTAATTTTATCCTTGTACATTACTAGATTAAATTGGGTGGAGCGGGGAGGGGATTTATATGGTAAACTAGACTTGTACACTTGAAAAATATCACTCAAGACTCCACCCTTTAATTCTTGACCTTCCTTACAATCGATAGTCTCACGTTGACCATTTCATTAGGCCTAAATGCTTATCTTGTAATCTAACCCTATTATTTTTATTACCTAGATCCCCTGTAGCCCATAGTACACATAAAATCTAACATGTATCCTTAATTATTAGTTATAGAACTCCAAAAACCTTATATGTTTCTCGACACTTGCATTCAGACTTGGACAATAGCATCAACACTATTATCCATTATCTAATGCAAGGGTTCTTGCCTTCTAAACACTCAAATTTACAAATCTTTTGATATGTGTGGGTCAGTCTATTATGTTTCATTAACCCTTATGTGAGGATACTTTAAAAAGAGGTGGTAAAAATACAAGTTAAATCCAACTCATTGTTCATCTATCAAACACCTCTCAAGCTTACACTACTGAAAATCAATTGCACAACTAAGCTATTTTACCCTATTCTTTCTTATTTTTATATAAATCATAAGATCAATCATATTACAGGTCTTAAGCATTCAAATAATATCCATGTTCCATATTTATCAAATTACAAGCTATATCACTACATGCACTTGAATATAATGTCCTACACCATTGTTCACACATAAGCCAACACATAGGGGAGAACTACATATGTTTGAGGCTCTCTTTGGAATATTGTCTATGTAGGTAATGCTCATTGACAGAGGGGTCCTTAAGGTCATATCAACTTTTTAATCCCACTAACCCATTTATTTTAAGGTGAAAAGACTTAATATGAGGATCTAGGGTTTAAGCTATATTATGATATCAAGAGCTTATGTGCATGATCTGAACAAATAATCTAAAAGGTGACATAAAACATAAAAAGACTGAGGTAGAAGTTTCATTCAATAGTCAATACTTTATAAATGATAGATACATTGAAGCATGGATAATAACATTGATGTAAGTGTCCATAGGGTGATGCAAGTGTCTATGTTGATAGAAAGCTAATTTTTAGAATATGATGACTTGATTAGAATCTTCATACAATATATGTATATACCTGGATTAATCGAACCTACCTGTGCATCAATGTATAAGCTGAGTACAATTTCTCCTTCATATTTATATTATTATAATATTGAATGTTGTACTTTATATAGTTGTCATATGCTTAGATTGTGTATTTCCTATCAAAATATCAGTAGAATCTAAATTCATTAATTGGCCTACTTTTTAGAGGAGCTTATTATAGATACTAAAATTGAATATTTATATAACTAAAATTAAATATTTATAACATATCAGTCTTGTACATTTGACAAATATTAATTAGGGATCTATCCTTCAGATTTAAACCACCTTGAAAGGCTTGTATTCACCATTTCACTGTGCATAAATGCTTATCTCTTAGTCTAAACCATATCATTTTAATGATTCAAATTCCATGTACCATGTAAAAAGCTTAAAACTTGATAAACATTCTTCACTATTAGTTTTAGATCAATGCCAATTTTCTAGCCCTATGGACATTACTAGCCACATAGGGACACTACTGTTGATGGTAGTGTCTAGATCCTTATCTAGTGTCTAGTATCCAAAAGTCATACAAATTAAAAAAATGATCACAACCCATGGGTCAACCTAATTGTCTTATTGAACCCTATTGTGACATATTTTTAAAAGGAGTGGTATAAATACAAGTCTAAGCCTTCTCATTCCTCATCTATAAAAGACCAAGAAAGCACCTATCAAAGCTAAGTCAATCAAATACATCAGCACTCTATTATACCCTATTCATATTTTTCTCTATATCAATCATAGGAGTAGTCATATTATAGGTCTGAAGTATTTAAAGTGTAACCCATAAGTGATATTTGTCAAATCATAAGCTAGATCACGGCATGCATCTTCATATAGTATATTGCACCTTTATGTACACACTTTCCCACACATAAGGGAGAACTACATAAGTCTAAGGCCCTCCTTGGAGTGTTGACTATGTAGGTAGTACCCATTGACAAATGGGTACTTGGGGTATCTCAACACTATGAATCCACTAACCCATTTTTAAGAAACTCATTCTAAGAGTGAAGAAGGGTGAAGAGCTAGGGTTTGATCAATCATCAAAAAGTAACAACATGTATCCCATATTTAAACATACTAGTAGAAAGGTGACAAGAAATTAAAAATAGTGAAGCTGGTCACACTTAGATCTAGTCATTATCCTGTACTAGACACTTATATCATAGTTGGATAGTAGCATCAATGGTAGTGTCCAAATCCAATGATAGTGTGCATAATCACGAAAGTATAATATCCATAACATTGATCCTACATACTTTACACATGTTTCTAGTCTAGATCTACCTATGCCTAATAAACCAATGAGTATCAGTGTTCCCTATATATTGTAATACCTTCCAATAGTTGTAGTTTACTAATTTTAGCAATCTTAGTTGTATAAATTCATAATATTATTTATCTAGGTTTTTTTATTACTTGGACTACTATAGATTAGTTTATCACCCCTGTGCTATAATTAATTATATATTTCTTAAGCCTAGGTACCCACACATCTAAATATAGGATTAAACAACTTACTCCTTAATTGATTAAGCTACTCTTCAACCCCTATTTCCAAAAATGTCTAACATTTACATGTTCATGTACCATAAATCAAAAGTATGCATGTATCACAATCAAGCACCCATGAAATAAGTAAATTAAATTAAAATAAGGCCAAAACTGACATAATCAAGTATTCGTGACTAGATTTAGGTTATTACCCCCATATCTAAAATTTATGGATTCTTGGGTAAACCCATTATCCATCTTATCACTTTTATTCTTGCCAACATCTAAAATTGTGAGAATTCCATCTATCTTAAATTCGTCATGGGATTTCATAGGTGGTGTGACTACAAATACAAACCCATTTTGAAATTCATAAGTGGTTGTAACTAAAAATCCAAACCCATTTGAGAACTCACATGTAGGTGTAACTAAAAATCGAAATCCATTTTTTGGGCTTAATTTCACATCAAATTTCAAAACATCCTATCCTTACACAAATTTGATGCAAATTAAAAGGAAGGCCAAACTTTAGGTTCCCCGGTCAATGAAAAATCCAAATTGTCCACAATTATTTTAGGTGAAAAAAAACATAACATATATCATATATAATAAAAAATATTAGAATCGAGGGCATAGATATAAGTTCATGAATTAAAAAAAAGGGTTAAAATCTATTGAAATCTTACTTGCCAATATCCTTATTGAACAAAATTGTTGTTGCCATGTGGGATAATATGTTGCTTGCAAAAGAAATGCAAAAATAAAAAGTGGATAAGAGTGTGTGGAAAGTAAGATATAACGTGTAATTGGTTTTCCCACCTATTGAAAACTACATAAAAAACCATTTTCTGGAAACACTAGTCATCAAATTTAATAGTATAACACAAAATTGTAAAACCTTCAAGTTGTAACAAGTAAGGAAAATAATTGACAAAAAAATTGTGAGCAGTTTTTCAAAATCATGGGCTTTGAAGTGTATATAAAACTACCAATAAAAATCAAAATTATTTTCATTAAATAATGGGAACTTTCTAACTATAATAAAAAATTCCAAAGGGATACCAATGAGATGTGGGTGAGTTGGTTAAGTGGCTTGGTTGTTTCAAGCTCCACCCAAGTTCAAACTTCAATATGGTATCTGAGGCCATATGTGGTTGTCATTGGTATTCTCAGGTCAGTTGTGACCATTGTTAGTATTCTTGAGTCAATTATGGTCATTCATTAGTATTCCTAGGTCATTTGTGGCCAATCATTGGTATTCTTGGGCTGGTTGTGGCCATTGTTGGTATTCTCAAGTAGGTTATGGTCGTTCATTGGTATTTTGGGGTCGATTATGACCATTCATTGGTATTCTTGGGTTGGTTGTGGATTTTGTTTGTATTCTCGAGCTGGTTGTGGCTATTATTGGTATATATGGTACATGTAATAGATGATCACTTGGGTATTTGGGCCCTCGATTATGTCCCAGAATGGTTGGAGCTTCAATCAAAAGTGAATACCTATCAAAAAAATCAAAAGGAAAAATAGGCCTATGATCCTCATAAGTGTGTGGAAAATCGCGATCTATAATTATTCAAAACTATTAGTCATTGCCTGATTTAAAATTTTTGAGAATATTGGTGTATTATCCCTAATTTAGTTAAAGGGTCTGGATTGATAAATTAGTAAATAAGCTACTGATTTATAAAATTTATTTATAATTAGAGATTTTCTAAAAATAGTAATAAGAGGGAGAAAATAAGACTTAGCTTAAACTATGTTGATCCGACTAAGACAAGATTTGATATTTACTATGCAGGGCTAGAACACTATCACAAATAGGGTTCTGACTTTCATTTTCTAATTGGATAGGAGCACCAAAAGTGGACAAGAGTGTCATTAGTGTTGTATTACTTATCTGGCATTGTTATCTTGAGGATCTAAGCTTTTTAGGTTTTGTTCAGCAAGTCTGTGTGACCCTGTCCCTGAATTTTTGATAGTTGGAAGTCTATAAAGCTCTTTATAGAGTAGATTCTCTCTTCAAATCCTATCTTCTATTGTGATTTGACTAAATTTGAGCAAGAGGGGGGGTTAGTGTGTGTAAAATGCACTGGATGTGCTTCAAACCTTGTGTGTGGGCACGTTGCCTACATACCAATACTTTGAAAAAGGATCAAGGCATATGTAGTTCTCCCTTTAAAAGTGCTTGGTGCAATTTTAATTTCAAAATGTAATAAATGCTAGACTAGATGTGCTTGAAGATGGCTAGGAACTGATGCAGAGACTTAGAAGTGCTTAGGATTGTACTAAATGGTTTTATGTAGAGAATAAGGAAGATTTCCTGAGTGGTTTCACTTGTATTCTTGCTTGCTTGATAATATTTGCCAACCCTTTCCAAATGATCTTTGAATGGGCTTTTATAGGGATCTATTGGTCATGGATTGAATGTTCTCATGTTAGGTCGACAAGTAAAAGGATGGGAAACTAGAATAAATTGATCGTTGGGGCCAACAATAAGCTTGGACAATAGCACTAAAAGCATATAACAGTGGCATTGGTGTTATTGTTCTAGTGTGGTGTTATTGTCTTGGGTAGATGAGACCTAGGGGGATGGATTAGTTATGAAAAGAGAGTCTTGGCTCAGTGAGGATCAGGTTCAGAAGGCTATGAATGATTGAGAATTAGTGAAAACAAGCTTATGATGGTTATAAGGGTAATCAAGGACCTATGGGTTGGGTGTCACTAGCCATGCTCAAGTTACCAATTTTTGCATTTTATATGACTAAATTTCCCCCCCACTTTATTCTAATGATGCAGCAAAGTAAAATACTAGGATAAAGGAAAAATAGAAAGTGTACCTGAACTCATCTGCAAGGGTGAATCCCATGAAGCTATGTGATGTAGGGTTTGCATAGAGAGAGCACACCATGAAGTGTAAATCTACAAGTGAAAATAAAGAGTACATTAGTTCTTAATAGATAAACTATATCTAAAATAAGAATGTATAAAGTTGAGAGAGAGTAAGAGAAAGGAATGAATACACCTCATTAGGTACATGAGCCAATGGAAAACTTGTAGTGCTACTGAGTGATGTTGGATGTGTATTGAACCAAGAGTAATATCATGAATGAAGTTGAGTACTCAAGTCCTCAAAAGTGGCTCAAGAATGCAAAGGCTATCCCTTTGGCTCCATCATTGCCCACTAAGTAAAGTTAGGTGGTCATACATGTGTTGATCAATGTTTGGACTGTGTGTCCAATCCCTTTAAATAGGGGGCTCAAGAATACAAAGGCTAGTTAGTCCTTTGGCTCCACTATTGCCCTATGTAATGAAGCTGTAAAATGATACTGCTATGAAATGTGTGTCATATGAGATGGATGTTGAAGCCCCTAAATGTACTTGTGATCTAATAATGTTGGCATGGATAGCTGAATGTATGCTAGAAACTAGGCTACTTTTAGCCACTCTGAAACTAAGAATCTAGCTGATGTAGAAGCCACTTAGGAACTCAAAAGTTAGGCTTGTATGAAATCCAAACCAAAATGATGTCAACGACCTACAAATGGAGTAAGGCATGCAACTGCTAAGAATGCTTGGGTAATGTTGAACTCAAAAAGAAAGAAAACAAATGTGCCACACAGAATTGCCCGCAATCATTAGTGTCCAAAACATGGATTCTGATCTAGAAGTTGTACCAACTGCCCTATCTAAAATTAGAAGAGAGAGCCATCATGATGCATATGATGCCCCTATATCTAGATTCTCTAAGAAAACTATACCAAATCTACTGATTCTAGTCTAATCTGTAGTTGATAAAACTATAACTAAACTACCTTTCTATCTATTTTTGGAAAATCAAGTTTTTTTGTTGTTTGGATAGGAGCACTGGAAATGGATAGTAGTGCCACTGACATTGTAGTCCAATCTTGGCATTATTATCTTAGAAAAATTTGATGACTATTCTAGATTCTTGACTATCTACCTAGTTTGTTCTAACCGGTTTGTTATCTTGTTATTTTAGGTTTTCTAAATGTTGTTGTTTTGACTGTTAAGAGCTCTAAAATCTATGACAAAACCCATGTTTCTTTCCCCCTCTTCTAAGGGTAGGAATGAATACCCTACAATGATTTCACTTAGAAGAAAGATCCATGTAAGTGTGTTATGCTACAAAGATATATGATATAGCAATGATAATCGGTAAGATATCTCAAAATATAGCATGATTTGTATTGAGAGATTATTAGATAAATAGGGGTATACCTATATAAATGTAACAATGTAATAACATGTACAATGTATTGAATTAGAATTTAAAGTCTAGTTAGTTGTTAGTTGTTAGTTATTAGTTATTGCTTGTTACTTGTTACTTGTTAGTTGTTAGTTATTAGTTGGAGGGATGGAGCATGATGTCCATCATGACATCTAAGAAAACATGAATAATGCATGATATGGATCATGTCATGGCAAACAATTGAGAAACAAATAAGTAACAAGTACACAAGGGAAGAAGCGTATAAGAGTGGCTAAGGGGCCAAGCAAACAAAGGACATGGGTACATGTCACTCAAACTAGAAAGCAAGCATATAAGGCATGTTCAAATATCACATAAACATAGTTGAAATAATCAAGTTGGCATGGAAGTAAAAATCACATAGAGTAATACAGGCAAAGGACATTGGCAAATGTCCTAAGGCACATGCATCAATAGAAGAAAAAAACATTGGTAAATGTCCTAAAGCACATACAAGAGACAAATAAGAACTAAGAAAATGCAATCACATCAAGATAATGATAAGCAAGCAAATAAAGCATGTAAGAATCTAGAAATACAAATGCATCTAATTAATCAAAGCAAGAAGTGAATGTATGTAAGACATGTTAGTACAAGACTAGGTATATGCTAAGGAATACACAAGTGTTATATACTAGTGAATGTCGATATAGTAATATATGTAATCGAGTAAATAATGTACATCAACATTATAACTAGAGTGTGTGGTGTAGGAATGACATAACTTGGATGGTATAGTCATGTAGAGAATTCCCCTAATGGGTATGAATATCGATGTATGTCTCAAATGTAAAAGTAGGATGCCCCCTCAATGGGTACAGTGAAGCAATCATAGAGCTGATGTTACTGCACACACTCAAATAATATCAAGCGAAGCATGGTAATGTAGATAAAATTACAAACAATAAGCATAGAATAACAAGTGCAAGTTGAGCATAATAGTAGAAATATAAAGCATGGATGATAAAAACAATCGAAATATTTTTGTTCTTTTTGACATATTTGAATGTTTTTGTGTTTTGAAATGTTAAATTGTTTTTGAATTTTTGAAATATTTAAGCTATGTACAATCAAGCATAAAAAAATATGTATAGGTAATTGAAAGGAACTATGTACAATCAAGTATTAGGAGGCTATGTACAAGTGATTTTGAAAACTAATGTATAATACAATGTGTGAAATGCCATGCTAGATATGGAATCTGCGTATATGCATGATATTCATTGGATTTTTGAGTTTCTTTCCTTCAAGTGAGGCTAGATGATACACTTTCAAGATAAGATTTTTCTGTAATAATGTATGTACCTATCCAGTTTGGTTTGAATTTTCCTTTGATTTCTTCTTTTGCATTGATATTGCGAAGATTTTCTTTGAGAACAATATCGTTAACTTTGAATCCTCTGGTGTGAACTCATTTATTGTAGGATCATTGTATACATTGTTGATAGATTCTGAGATGTTCTACTACTTGAATACATGTATGGTCTAACTGCTTGAGTAGGTGTAGACATTTTTCATGATACTGGTCATCAGTGAGAATGCCTTTTAGAGAGACATAAAGGGATGGGATTTCTAATTCCAATGGTAAAATAGCTTATGTGCCATAGACAATGGATTAATGAGTGGCTCTTGTGGGTATGGAGATACTTGTGTGATAGGCCCATAATGTAAAAACAAGTTAATTGTGCCAATCATCTCTAAATTTGGTCACTATTTTGCATAAAATGTTATTAATAGTTTTATTAGTAGCCTCTACTTGATCATTTTATCATGGATAATATGGAGTTGACAATGTGTGTTTAATCTTATATTTTTTGCAAAATTTCTTGATAATTTTATTCCTAAATGATGTTCCATTATCAAAAATAATGGTTGCAGCCAAATTGAAGCGTGAAATAACATGAGTCATGAGAAAGCTACAAATGTCCTCACCTATAGTAGATTTAAGTGGAATGGCTTCTACCCATTTTGTAAAGCATTTTGTGGCTGTGATTATGAATTTATGTATGTTTGTAGATTCAGGGTTAATTTTTCCAATAAGATCAAATCCCCGTAACATAAATGGCCATGGAAAAACTATAGGTTGCAATTGTTGTGATGGTGCATGCTATAAATTATTGTGTCATTGGAATTTATCGCATAATTTTGCATATTGTAAATATTCATCTTCTATGGTGGGCCAGTAGTACCACTATTGAAGCAATTTGTGTGACATGGCTTTTTTTACTGAAGTGACCACCATGCTCATTATCGTGTATTTGTGTAAGAGCAATTTTGGCTTCTGTTGAAGTTAAACGTCGAAGTAATTAAATGTCGAAGGATCATTTAAAAAGGTCTTTGCCAATGATTACATAATGGAGTGCTTTTTTTTTTAGCTTACATTTGCCATTTTGAGAAAAAGTGCCTAGTGTAATAGATTTGTTTAGGAAGTTATAAATATTAGAGAACCATTCTGGAGGTGTGGAATTGCATATAGTGGCTAGGGCGAATAGTGTGATCAAATATGCATTGGATATTGATGGTGATTACAATCATTTAATTGTAAAAATAGCTTTATCATCATTAATGTTGATAAGAATCAAAGATACATCACTTGCCATTGTGTCTGCGTGTCGTTTGTCTTTTCTTGGTATACTTGCTATAGAAAAGTAGTTGAACTATGATTATAAACATTGTACCATGTTTTGATATGGGATAAGATGTTTTTCTTTGGTTTAATAGACATTAGTGACTTGATTGATCATAAATTAGGAATCACCAAAGACTTAAATAGATCTAATTTGGAGATATTAGGCAGCAAATAGACCTAAAATAAGTGTTTCATATTTACGATGTTGTTGGTGTAGGGGAAACTTAATCAATATGCAAAAGGAACTGTGTGACCAAAAGGGTTGATAAAGACAATACATGTGCTTATACTAGATGCACATCAAGAACCATCAAAGAACATGGTCCAAGTATCAGAGTGAGTAGAATAAGTAGTTGTCACTAATAAGATTAGTGTCTAGGAGTGGTGTAGCTGCCAAATGGTCTACAATAATTTGGCCTTTTATTGATTTTTTTATAATGATTTTAAAGTCAAGTTTTGTTAATAACATGACCCATTTTGTGATGTGATCAGAGAGATGTGGTTTTGCCATGAGAAACTTCAAGGGATCTCCTTTTGTGATAACTTGAGTCTCATTATTTACCATGTAGTGTCGAAGTTTTTGTGTGGTAAAAACTAGTGTTAAACATAATCTTTTTATTGTGGAGTAATTTTTTTCGTAATCAACTAATATGCAACTAATGTAATAGACTACTCATTTGGTTTGTTGATCGTCATGTTGTGTTAAAAGTGTTCTTAATGCATGGTTTATTGCTGAGATTTATAATAGGAAAGGCCTATTGGGGATAGGTGGTACTAAGACAGGTGGATTAAGAAGATATTATTTGATTGTATCAAAGCTTTCTTGACAGGTTTGGTCCCAGACAAATCTTGTATCTTTCTTTAGTAATCAAGTGAATGGCTAAGTTTTATCAGCAAGCTAAGCTACAAAATGGTGGATTGCATGTATCTTGCCTTGTAAGGATCGGAGTTGCTTAAATTTCATGGGAGGTGGCATATCGATGATTACTTTGACTTTATTAGGGTCAACCTCTATGCCACGCTGAGAGATAATGAAACCTAAGAGTTTACCTAATGTAACTCCAAATACACACTTCTTTAGGTTCAATTAGACATTGTATTTTTTGAGTCTTTGAAATATCTTTCACAAATCAAGAGCGTGATGTTGTCATTTCTTGGATTTAACTAAGATATCATCGACATAATCTTCAATGATATGGTGAATCAAATCATGAAATATATGTGTCATGGTACGTTGGTATGTAGCTCTAGCATTTTTTAATCTGAAAGGCATGACAATGTAACAAAATATACCCTAAGGTGTTGTAAAATATGTTTTCTCTTAATCTTATTTAGCAATTTTGATTTGATTGTATCCTACAAATCTATCCATAAATGATAACATTTCATATCTAGATATGGAATTGATGATCATGTAATTATTAGGTAAAGGAAAATCATCTTTTGGGCATGCTTTATTTAAATCTCAAGAATCTTAACAATAGAAAATTTGTCCATTGGGTTTGCCCATGGGGACTATATTGGAAACCCATTAGGGGTGTGTTACTGGTCAGATCAGCATCTACGAGGTGTTGGATCTCATCTTTAACTAAGAGAGCCACTTGAGGATGCATTTTGTGAATTTTTTATTTAACTAGTTTAGCATCTAGGTATAAAGGAATCTGATGAATTGTTATGGATGTATCAATTCCTAGCATATCTGAGTAAGACCAATAAAAGAGTTTTGGAAAATCTATTAGGGTTTTATGGATATCTATATCTTCTTCCTTTCCTAGATTAGCGGTTAATAAAATAATGCGAGGATCTTGGTCAGTGTTGAAAATGAAATTGATTGTTTCTTTATTGAGTAATGTGGAATGATCAAGTGTGTAGGGAGTGGTAGGAATAGTATCATCTGAATCAATTGGTATGTCTTGTGGAGAATTTAAACTTTATCCAAATTATGCATGTGAATTTGTGTGATGAGGAAATCTATTTTTATGATAGCAAGATGGGAGATCCTCATCTACTCTGAGAAATTGTAGGAAGGATTCATCGTTAGAGAATTCATCTAATGTGAACTCAATGAGATTGAGATAGATCAATGATAGGGTTGAAGTATGATTAACGGTGTGATCTACTAGTGGATAAAACTTAATATGTTTTGATTTAGCAGAAGAAGGCTTATTATGAAGATGGGTAGACTGATATTTATCCCTTTCATTCCATGTTGTATGGTTGCCTCGATAAGATTGATGATTCCTTGTTCACGCTTTCCAACACCTTTTCCATGATATCCAATCTTATTAAGATGTTTAAGTGCAAAAGGAAAGGAAAAGTGGTGATTTGTTGTCAGTGTTATTATGGAACTTAGAGTTTATTGATGTGTTCTATGGTCTGAGGGTATGTTGTGAAAACTAGGTTGCATAGGTAAATTCTCAAGATTAAAATGAAAAATATAATTCTATGGAGTTTTAGCAACCTGATAGTATTTAAAAGGTTTGTCATCGATTGGACATGTGTAGATGTAGCCTTTGTGACTAAATTTTAGATAGGCATGAAGTGTAGAAGGGACAACATGCATATCATGAATCTAAGGCCTACCAAGTAATAGATTATAATTGATGTTATTTGGAATGACTTGGCAAGTAGATGGTAGTGTATTAGGTCCCAAAGTAATATTGAGTGTTATTTGACCCATGACTTTTCATGGGATGTTGTCAAAACCTCAAATGTTCATATAAGAATGGTCTAGATCATGAGGTTGTATATTAAGATGTTTAAGAAAATAAATGTTGAAAATGTTGAGTCCTAAGCCGTTATCAACTAATACTATCTTTACCCCCACATCATTAATTTTTAATTGAATATATAGAGGTAGATGTTGTTCAATGATGTGTTGCAGGGGTAAATCCACTTTCTCAAAATAAATATGCTCTTCAGTCCATTGCATTGTGTTAAGGATAGATGCAACATAAGTTGGTTTGATGGAAATAAGAATTCTATTATTGTGAAGAGCTGCATATAATACATATTTGTAAACATCTAATCATTGAAGGAGCTCAAGAACTAAACCTGTATCGAAAGGGGTGCTAGCCTAAGTGATAAAACTATAGCCATGGGTGTAATTAACCTACCTATCTTCATAAACTTGGGTGATAGCATGGACCGCATGATCTACTATAGGCATAGAGTTGGTAGCAAGTGTGGGATGAGAGATAGATGTACCAAGTTCAAAAGGAGGAATGATAGATACAATCGCTAGTTTTTTCTTATGTCTAATAGTGATAGGGAGATATTCAAAAGTAACCAATGAGTGATATGCATCTATGTAGAAACTATGTATGTGGAATGAAATGCATGTAGCTAACGTAATGAGTTGTGCCATAATATATTTATAAAAAGCATTCCATATGATATATAGCAAGTAATGGATATAAATCATGAATTTGTGCATGAATTCATAAGAAACTTTGGCATGTCCTATGACATTTCTAATGTGTTTGACATGATAAACTTGAAAAAAAATCCACATGAGAAATAGAAAGCAAAAGATAGAGAACATGTTTTTTTGAATAAAAGCATGGAAAATTTTGACACGTAACATAAAATTCTTAATGTGTTTAGCAAAATGGAGTTGGCAATTATTCCATATGAGCAAAATGGAGTATGCAAAAAGAATATTATAATCTTGTGCATATTTGGCAATGAAGTTTGTAATATCATCTCTTATTATGAAAAGTGAGCATGAGAGGAAAAGAATGAAGATTTGTACTAACATATAATAGACTTCAGCATTCATGTACATGATAGGACCAATTATGGCCTCCTTGTTATTTGCAATAAATGTAAGAAGAATTTGTAAATAAGTGAGATTCATTTTTATAATTTGATTATAAATGTAAGGTGATACCTCAAGAAGAAAATAGAAGATAGTACATGCAACTAGGGTTTTGATAATGATATTTTTACAAAATACTATGGAATTTTGAAAATGAAATTGGATTTTTGATGTAAATATGCAACTAAAAATTCAAAAAATTATTGGAAATGTTTTATTGAATAGGACCTAGTATGTGTAAATAGGGTTTTGAGAAAAATAATTTTTTTGAAATTAGTATTGAAGTTTGAAATTTGAATGGATTTTTTTATTTTAATATGCTATTAAAAATTTTAAAAATTGTTGGAAAATTATTGAAAAAATACTGGGACCTAGTATGGGCAACTAGGGTTTGAAAGAAAATTATTTTAAAATTTATTACTAAAATTTAAAATTTGAAATGAATTTTTTATTTAAATATTCAAGTAAAAAATTTAAAATTTATAGGAAAAATTAGTAGGAATTTTACCCTAAGCTTTCTAGGGTTTTTGTGTGCAAATGAAGTAAGTCTGGTTCACCAAATGATTTAACAATTTTGGGAATATTGATGTATTGTTCTTAATTTAGTTAAAAGGTATAGACTAATAAATCAATAAAAAGATGTAGTAAATGAGCTACTAATTTGTGAAATTTATTTATAATTAGAGCTTTTCTAAAAATAATAATAAGAGGGAGACAATAAGACTTAGCTTAAACTATGTTGATCCGATTGAGACAAGATCTGATATTCATTGTGCAAGCCTAGGACACTATCACAAATAGGATTTTGACTTTCATTTTCTAATTGGATAGGAGCATAAAAAGTGGATAAGAGTGGAATCAATGTTTTAGTTCTTGTTTGGCATTATTGTCTTGAGGATCTAAGCTTTTTGGGTTTTGTTCGACAGATCTATGTGACCCTATCTCTAAAGTTTTGGTAGATGAAAGTATATATAGCTCCTTATAGAGAAAATTATTTCTTCAAACCCTATCTTCTATTGTGCTTTGACCAAATTTAAGTAAGAAGGGGGTCAGTGTGTGTAAAATACATTAGACGTGCTTCACACCCCGTGTGTGGGCACACTGCCTACATACCAATACTCTGAAGAGGGATCAAGGCATATGTAGTTATCCCTTTAAAAGTGCTTGGTGTAATTTTGATATGAGAATGCAAGAAGTGCTAGACTAGATGTGATTGAGGATGGTTAGGAACTGATGTAGAAATTTAGATGTGTTTAAGACTGTAATAGATGGTTATATGCAGAGAATAGGGAAGATTATTTGAGTGGTTTCACTTGTACTTTTGTTTGCTTGATAATATTTTCCAACCTCTTACAAATGATCTTTGAAGGGGTTTTTCTATGGATTGAATTTTATCATGTTATGCCAACAAGGAAAAGGATGGGGAACCAAAATAAATTAACTGTTGGGGCCAAAAATGAGCTTGGACAACAATGCCAAAAGCAGATAAGAGTGGTATTGGTGTTATTGTCCTAGTGTGGTGCTATTGTCATGGGAAGATAGGACTTGGGGGGATGGATTGGTTATGAAAAGAGGGTCCTAACTTAGCTAGGATCAGGTCTAAAAGGCTATGAATGAATGGGAATTAGTGAAAACAAGCCTATGAGGGTCATGAGGGCAAGCAAGAGGAACCTAGGGGTTAGGTGTCATTAGCCATGCTCAAGTTACCAATTTTTACATTTTATATGGTACATGTGGTAGATGATCACTTAGGTATTTGGGCCCCCGATTATGTCCTAGATCGGTTGGAGCTCTGATCAAAAGTGAATACCTATCAAAAAACCAAAGGGAAAAATAGGCATGTGATCCTAATAAGTGTGTGGAAAATCTTGATCTATTATTTTTCAAAACTAGTAGTCATTATTTTATAGGTTCTCTTGCAAGCTTGCTTATATGACATGAATTCAATCACGAGCATTAAAAAACCACCTAATTTTTCTTAAAGGAAAGCTCTAAAAAAAGTAAAAAATATATTTGGTAGAATACATAGCAACCAAAAACGTGTCATTGGTAAAAATGACAACCCTTCTTCGCAACATCAAAATAACAAAGAACTTCTAAATGTCTTTAATAGGCTTGACACGAATGATAATGAAAAAATATTTGTCGTTAAACTAGCTAGCCTCATGCTGAGTCTAGGTTATGATGCATCAACATAAGTTCTCCATCAAATAATAAAATAAGTGGATTTCAATGGAAAAACCCTAACTATGCCATGCAACTTTTCTAATTGCTTTCACTTATCTTGAAAAGTCACGCTTTTGATCATGGCCATTGAGGTGTCAATCAAATGACTATTATGACCCCTTGCAATCACTTTCATGTGATGAATTTTTATGTTCATCTTAGGAGACTATGTGAGGCTATAAAATCAATAGACATTCATCCAAAAATGGTCTTTCCCAGGGCCATATTGATTTTCCATCATCAATATTAGTAGTCATAGGTATGGGCTTGTAGCAAGTGGAATAGTGGTGGACCACATGGACCACTATGATTGTGTATATGGTCTTGCCATGCCCACTATTTAACACTAAATTTAAATATGTGGGGTATCCAAGGTTAATAAATATATAAGTGGTTCTAACACAAGGGTGATAAACTAATCTATAACAGGCCAAGTAATGGAAAACTCAAATAAACAATATTCTAAAATTATATAATTGAGATTGCTAAAAATAATACAGTATAACTATTGTTAGATATTGTAATAAATAAGAAACAATGGTAATTAGTTATTTTACTATGTACAAACATATATGGATTGGAGACAAGTGTATAATAATCAAGATCAATGTTCTAAATTAGTCATTGAATTTTATAACTTGTACTTGTGTAGCTATGAATAAAACCATCATATCTAGACACTATCGTCAATGCTAATGTCTGACTATGATCTAGGTATCCAATATGAAATAATGACCAGATCTAAATGTGACCAACTTTATTATTTTGGGGTTTCTATCACCTTTCTATTGATATATTCAGATCTAGGATATATGTTGTTTCTCTTTGTTGATTTATCAAACCCTATATCTTCACCCTTCACTCTTAGAATGAGTTTGCTAAAAAATAGGTTAGTGGGCTCATAGTGTTGAGCTGACCCAAATACCCTCTATCAATGGGTGATACCTACATATCCATTACTATAGTGAGGGCATCAAACTTATGTAGTTCTCCCATATGTGTGGGAAAGTGTGCGTACAAAGGTGAAATATTCTATATGAAGATGCATGTAGTGATATAACTTGTAATTTGACAAATATCACTCATGGGCTACTCTTTGAATGCTTCAGACTTGTGGTATGACTACTTTTATGCTTGTTATGAAAATAGGGAAGAATATAATGCTTGTGCAGTCAATTGACTTAGACTTATTGGGTGTTTTCTAGATAATGATTGAGAAGGCTTACACTTGTATTTATACCCCACCTTTTAAAAATATCTCACAATAGGGTTCAATAAGACAATTAGGCCAACCCATACATTTTAATATGACTATTAGGTCAACCCTTGGTTTCAATCATTTTGTAATTTGGATGAATTTTGGATATTAAACACTAGATAAGGATATGGAAACTACCTTTAGTGGTAGTGTCCCTCTGTGGTCTGTAGTTTCCATAGGGATTGAAAACAAGTATTGATCTAAAACTGACAATGAAGGATGTTTATCGAGTTTTAAGCTTCATGTGTAGTACATGAGACATATGTCATTATAATGATATGGATTGGACTAAGAGATAATAATTTAGGCATAGTGAGATGGTGAATGCAAGCCTTTTGGTAGCATGAAGGTCTAAAACTAAAGGGTAAAGCCTTGAATGATATTTGTCAAATATACAAGACCAAGATGTTATAAATATTAATTTTTGATATCTACCATTTTCCTCCATTTAATCTAGTAATGCATAGGGATGAAATTACTAGGTTAAAGGAAATAAATGCATACTTGGGTGTGTATAACACACCTTGCATTGTTGAGCCCACTTTGAGTGTTTTGTTGCTGTATGATCTATAACCAAGAGTATGTTATAGTATAAATTAATACATATAATCTAAAATTTGAAATAATACAAATTTTTGAAAATAAAGAGAGCAAGGAAGAAGTACACATGTGTGTTGATGCAACCATGTTGCCTCTTGATGTTTTGACTTGGTAAAGATGTTTCCTTATGAAGCATTAGAGTTGGAGAAGGTTCAAACCTGAGCCTTAGAGATATGAAGAGGGATATTGGAAGGTATTATGTTCCAAATCTAGTGTAAAGATGAGTTGTGACATGACCATTGAGATCATTATATCTCAATCACATGACTCAGGTGTGAATACACACACACACACACACACACACACATAGTGAGGGTGAGTGATCTAATTAAATCATCATGTAAATATGGTGATCTTGAATGATTTAATCACTCCAATCTATAAATCTAGTGAGGTTAAATTATTTAGTGACTTAAACCTATAAAATGAACCCACTGCTACAAAAGAATTGGCTCGATAATAATACATCTTGGTATAATAAGTGAATTTTGGTGAGTAATATAATCAGTAAATTTACAATTTTTGGTGCAATAGCATGGCACATGCACCTTTGATATATCATAGCTATAATATATTGTCATAAATCTAAAAAAAATGTTTCAAATCTATGTAAAAATTAGTTCAATGTATAAGATTTTGACCCAAGTGTATATTTCAATCATGAAACTAAATTGGAGATTATGCAAGTGTGGAGGTTATGTCTTTATGACATGTCCTCATTGTAATCTAGAGATATTGAGTAAGTGTATATGTGTGGGAGTCATGTTTTTATAATGTGTCCCAACTAAAATTGGGAAAACTGAGAATGTGTATAAGTGTGGAGGTCATGTCTTTGTGACATGTCCCCATTGTAATCTAGGGAACTATGATAATGTGGAGGTAATGTTTCTATGGCATACCCCAACTAATATTCCCCGCCTAATGAGGTGAGGGAAATATAAATTGGTAGGTACCTTACCTCAAAAGGATAAAGTAATTATATAATATGTGTATGAATCATGTAACATATAGGGATAACATTTTGAAGTAGATATATAAATTAGGATTGCAGTATGTGATCACATCAATTCTTAAGATGCATGATATAGATCATGGAAGTGTATATATAGTAATAGTACAAGCTTAGCAAACAATCAAACACACACATAAGAGAACTCAATGTAATACAAAGGAATGGTCCAAGGAGACCTCATACAAGGGGCATGTTAAAATGTCACATAATCGAAAGGAATGATGTATTTAAATGTCCAATAAATATGGAACGACATCCAAATGTCCAAGCAACATATAATGGCACAATGACCAACATGTGAGGAAGATATTCAAATGTTTCATAAGCAAGACAATAACAAGCAATATAATACACTCAAGGAAATGAAAATATGAATAAATAAAGTATAAGTAACTAGGATAAGCATATTATATTAGTCCATGCATATATGTGTTAGCAAAAATGTTATTTAGCATAACATATCAAGTACACTATGAAGTTTATGAACATGGATATAGACATGTGTAAGCAATATAAGCTCAAAAATGATAATGTAGAAGTTATCATAAACTATATGTAACCTATATAAATCATGATCAAATAAGTAGATGCCCCTAATGTATTATATGATGTGAGTAGAGGAAAGGTCTCACATTTAAAAATGCATAGACCATGTGTTTGGGTATGTTTGTATTAGACTCAAATATGTGTGAAACATATGTGCATATAGGAATGAAATTATATGTTACCTATTAATATGAAACAAACAACATAGATGTCAAGGAGCTAACAAAATCTTAAAATGTTGAATATTTTTGTATTTTTGAGTTTATCTAAATGTTTTTTATATTTTTGGAATATTTGATAAGAAAAGACTATCATATGATGTCATCCAAGGGATGATCATAGGTGTCTCTAAGATCATAATATTATATGTGAATTTGGTAGTAAGGAACATGCACAGGCGTCATATCAGGATATATAAAATTTGCAGTATCATGCATATGTGTAATAAGACTCTATGGTCATGAAGAAACAATAAGAGTAGAGGTTCATGGAACCCATCATTTAGTGCTCTATTGTTTCTTTGGAGTAGAATTAATTGGATCATGTTTAGTTGTTCTTGGTAATTGGGTATGTTGTGTAGGCGTAGATGAAGATTACATGGAATCCACTATTTATCTCTTATGCAAAGGCCTCTCAAGTATGGGTCACCTAGGAAAGATGATTGCCTATTACTTACCCTTTTATAGATGATTAACCTTAGTAGGTTGTATAATTAGCTATCTGGGAATAAACTTATCTTGTTCGAGTGGAATTTCATATGGAATTCCAAAAAAATTGATTACCATGTTGGTATGAATGTATTTAATATACCCATTTGTATTGTTTCAAATACTTTACTTTTGTTCATGCAATAAGTTTGAAATATGATATTTCCTTATGTGGTGAAGTATTTTAGTTGATCACTTACTTTGATTTAATGATAAATGAGGCAATCACCATACACAATGGAATTCAGTTGGGAATAAGAAAACTTGACTATAATGATCAAGTGGTAACTAGGTTATTGCTTTCAATTTTAACATTGTAACTGATGTATATATAGGAGTATCATGTGTATATGTCTTATTTGTATATGTGTGTGTTAGTTTTGGTACCCAAATATAATGTGTAGATATATAAGTAAGCTTTATAAAATTTAGATTAATGTCTCCTCCACGCCTCCTCCATGCCTCTTACATGTGTCCCTCTAACGAGAACTTGATCAACCAATGGCTCCTTGGTAGGATCAATGTGGAAAAAATCAGTCATAGTAAAGGGTACATTAGGAGAACTTTTTCTAGTGGTTGACTTCTATGAAGGCTGATGGACCATATGTTCTTGAAAAGGAGAAAAATGGGATATCTCAACCCTCTTAGAATGACCTCTAGAAAAAGTAGGGGAAAGGGACCTTGTTACACCACGATTTCACCCTAAGTATTATAACCTTTAAATCTATGGATTACTATGGTTATCATTTGATTATTATTGCTTTAATTTGAGCTTTATGACATATACTAGTTATGGAACAATTATATGCTTATTAGTTTACATGATGGATTAATTATGTGACAATTATACTTTCTTATTTTGTACATTATGGATGTATATTTGTTAGTTACACATCATTAGTTTTTGATATATATGATAACTCAGATTAACTAATAACTTGTCATGAGGTGGATGCAGGATTGATTCTTCTCTCAAAGCATGATGGAGAGAGAGATCATCAAAGAGGATGGTGTAGATGGGATGATTGAGGGATGATAAAGGAATTGTTAGTAACCCAACACACCCCATAGTAGAATAGTTTAACTAGTTAGTATGTGTTTAGATGTTTGCATGTTTTTGCAGTGTTTATGTTTTTTGTATATGCTTATGGTTGATCTAATTTAGTGATTGCATCATGATATTTCCTGTAGTTAGATTTGTATGATGATTTCTTTACGATTGTTGTGTTGACTATGTTTGAATGAGTTGATGCTCAACCAATCAGTATTTGTATTCTTCTAGCTATCTTTCAGTTGGCTATAGACTAGTAATAATGTCTTTAAAGAAATGTTATTGGACGTCAAGTTAACTACTATTGATAGTCAAGAATATCAATATAAGTCAAACTATTAAATATATGTATATATACTCTATATATAATTATAATTAATTGAAATAGTTATCTTGTTGTCGATGGAATTATTAATTGATTTTTTTTTTTTAAAGAGATAATTACCTATTACATTTTATAATTAAGGAAATTTAATATCCTAAAAATACTAACTTAAAATCAAAGTCCAATGCATGGATCACATTGAGATTTGAAGGTATAAAATCATCATTTTATAATGACTTAAGTGGATTTAAGTTAATAATTAACTTGGTCTTGAACATAAAGATTGAACATGCACAATTTCTGACAATAAATGAAGCTCAAGTTAAGTTATGGTAATTGATTTTAAACTGAAATGGTAAAGTGGCAGAGTTATTCATGGAAATTAAATCTTTAAAGATGAGATCATAATAAGTGGAAGGGGAGTGAGGCGAGAGGATGGTACTATACAGGAAGGAAGAAGGAGGCAAGTAGAGAGATAGAATAGAAAGGAAAAATCCATTCAAGAAGAAGGAGAACAATCTTGGAGGAAGTTACCGGTAGGTGGAGTAATTTCATTCACATTATTTATAACACAAAAAATACTGTGTATACTTTAACCCTATCAAATATGAATAAATTGTGTGTGTTTTCCCTTATATTTGAAATTATGAACTTTTGTGAATGGAATGTATATATGTTTCTAAACCTAGAGATATTAAACAGACCTATATAAGTTTTATTATGCTTAAAATTGCACCATGCTAGAGAACTTATGTAGTGAATTTACTCAATTTAGACTTAAAGTTATAAACATACAAGGAGCTTTCCTTTGGTGTGAGTCTTTTATGCCCAATTTGGGATTTGGTGGTATATTCAAGTTTTAAGTCAATTTGGATGATATAGGTATTGTCAAAAACTAGAGATTTTGACTGAGTAATAAAGTATGTTTTCTCTTAGTATGTTGATTTAACTTATTTTGGAATAATGAAGTTTTATTCCTATTTTAGTTAAGGGTCTAGATTAATAAATCAATATAAAATATAACAATAATTATAGTCTTGATTTGTGCAACTATTTGTCTTTTTCACCTTTCTAAAAATAACAATAAATAGAAAGAAATATAACTTAGCTAGAAAACAGACTAAGATGACTGATATAGATGTTGAAAATGGATGTGTAGGACTAAGAAGGTGTTATAAACCTGAATCTAGCTTTCATTCAGTGAAAAGATAAGAGCACCAAAAAGTGGACACTTTTGGTGTCTGATGTTGTTGTATGTTCCTACCATTGTTGTCCAAACTGATCATAGAGACCTAAAACTTTTTGGGTAGTTGCATTGTGCATGTGTGAGCATTTATATGAAAAATTAAGTGCTTGTTGTCGATGGAACTTGCTTTGGAACTGATTTTATCTTAAAACCATAACCCTCCATCATGCTTGATAAAATGATATTTGAGTCACTTGAGAAAGAGGGGGGTTAGTGTGTAAGATGTACTGAACGTGAAATCTACATCCCTTGTGTGGGCACGTTGTGTGCATACCAATACTTCAAAGAGAGATCAAGCCATATGTAGTTCTCCCACCTAATGTTCTTTGTGCAATAGTGTGATGCAGATGAAAATGCCAATTTGATAGTGTTTGAGGTGGCTAGGGACTGGTATAAGGATTTGAGTATGTTTGCATCTATGTTGGGTGATTGTGTGAAAAGAATAGGGAAGTTTGCCTTAGTGTTTTTTTATATTCTTGATTTATTTTTAAGTTTTGTCACCTTCCTTGTAAATGAGATTTGAGTGGGATTTTATAGGGAACAATTTATCATGGGTCAGATGTATTCTCACTAGGTCAACCTAATTAAGGATAAGGACCAGATGAAAATGACTGTTGGGCTCAAAGTGAAAATGGACAAGGCCACTAAAAATGGGACACTTTTGTATTGGGCACTATAGTCCAAATGGGGCACTCCTATCTTACAGGCTTAGGACCGAGGGGAATAGGTTTGACATGGGGAATACTACCTAGCTGAGGCGAAATGACCATTCAGAAGGTTTTGAATGACTATAAATGAGCAAAAAGGTGTCTAGAAGGGTCACAAGAGCATGCAAAAAGGACCTATGGATGGGGTGTCACAAGACAAACTCAGACTACTAATTTGGACATTTTATATGACTACATTTCCCCCCCTTTATTCTAATGATGTAGCAAATTGAAATATTAAGATAAAGAAAAAGTAAAAAGTGTACCTAAACTTAACTATAAGAATGAAGCCCATGAAGATGTGTGATTTTGAGTGTGCATAGAGAGAGCACAATGTGAAGCATAAATCTGCAAGAGAAAACAAAGAGTAGATCAATTCTTACTAGACACACTATGTCTAAAATAAGAATGTACAAAGGTTAGGTAAAAGAGAGAGGAAGATAAAGGAATGAATACACCTCATTAGGTATGTGAACCAATAAAAAACCTATTATGATGTTGAGTGATGCTGAGTAATGTTAGGTATGTGATGTACTAAGAATAATATCACAAACAGAGTTGAGTGATCAATTCCCTGAGGGTGGCTCAAGAATACAAAGGCTATCCCTTTAGCTCCATCATCACCCACTATGTAGTGAATCTATGTGATCATACATGTGTTAATCGATGTTTGGACTATGTGTCCAATCCCTCTGAGTGGGTGGCTCAAGAATACAAATGCTAGCTAGTCCTTTGGCTCCATCATTACCCACTAAATGTGAACTATGAACTGATATCGATATGAATATGTGTTGTATGAGATGGACATGAAGGCCATAAATGCCTTGTAATTTAATAATGTGGCATGGATAGTCGAATGTGTATTGAGAACTAGGCCAATCTTGGCCACTTCGAAAGGTAGAGATTAAGCTTGTATGAAAGCCACTCCAAAATTGAGAACTAGGCTTATATGAAAGCCACTCTAAAATGATGCCAACCACCTGTAGATGCAATAAGGCATGCAACTGTTGAGAATACCTAGGTGATACAATGAACTAGAAAGAAAAAAAGGCAAATGTGTTATGCACATTACCTCTGATCATTGGTATCTGTAACATGGATTCTGATCTAGAAGTTGTACCAACAACCCAATATAAAACTAGAAGTGAGAGTCATCATGTCACGTATGACGCCCCCTATATCTAGATAATCTAAGTAAAACTACACTAAAATTGCTCGATCTAAATTGGATTGTAGCTAACAAAACTGTAATTGACCTTATATTTTTGTCTGTTTCTAAAAATTATAGGTTTTTGGCTATTTGGATAGGAGTGTTGAAAAGGGGAAACTTTAGTGTCCAATGTTGTAGTCCAAATGGGGTGCTCTTATCCTTTACTATTTTAGATGATCGTTCTGTGTTCACTATTTTTCTAGTCTGTTCTATGTGTTTTGAACTCTAATTGCTATTTTGAGTATTCTAAAAACTAATTTTTTAATCGGTAGAGGGCTCTGATCTATGTGAAAAAACCCCTATTTATTGCCCCCTCTTTTGAGGGTAGGAATGAAGACCCTCTAATGACTATCCTCAAAAGAAAGAGCCCTAAAAGTGTGTTATTCTATGAAATGCATGATATAGCAATGATAATAAAAAATATGTCATAAGATATAACATAATTTATAATGGATATTGTTAGATCAATAGGGGTATGCCTAAATAGATGTAACAATGTAATAACATGTGCAATATATTTCACTAAAACTAAAAATCTTATTAGTTTTCAATGAGGGATGGAGCATGATGTTCATCATGGCATCTAAGAACGCAAGATAATGCATAAAGTGGATCATGGAATTGCAAACAATTGAGAAGCAAGCAAGCAAATAAACACACAAGGCAAGAAGCAAGAAGCATACAAAAGAGGCTAAGGGCTGAAGTAAATAAGGGACATGGGCACTTGTCACTTAAACTGATAAATCAAGCATACAAGACATGTTCAAATGCCCACATACACATACAATTGCAAGCAAGCAAGATTAACATAAGGGCCACAAGCACATACAAGAGTACAAGAAAGGACATTGGCAAATGTCCTAAGGCACACACAAGTAAAAAAATAGGAATTGAGAAATGCAATCACATCTAGCTACTCAAAGCAAGAAATAAAGGCATGTAAATGTTGGAAATACTATTACATCTAACTAATCAAAACATGAAGTGAAAGTATGTAAAACATGTAGTAAAAAACTAGGTAGATTTTAAGAAATACACGAATGCTATATACTAGTGAGTGTAGATAGAATAATCTATGTAAGCTAGTAAGTAATGTATGTCAACATGATAACTAGAGTGTGTGGTTTAGGAATGACACAACCTTGATGGTGCAGTCATGTAGAAGATGCCCTTTATGGGTAGATATGTTGATGTATGCCTTGAATGTAAAAGTAAGATGCCCCCTCAATGGGTAGAGTGAAGCAATCAAGGATCTGGGTGTCACTACACACACTCAAAGAAGATCAAGTTAAGCATGGTAATGTAGATAAATTGACAAACAATAGCATAGAACAACACAATGTAAGTCTAGTATGATAGTAGAAATGTAAATCATGGATAATGCATATAATTGAAAAGTTTTTGGTGTTTTGAGTTATTTGAATGTTTTTATATTTTGACATGTTATATTGTTTTTGGTAATTTGAAATATTGTATTGTTTTTTGTATTTTGAAATAAGCTATGTACAAGTAATCATAAGAAAACTATGTACAATAAAGCAAAAATAAATTATGTACAAGTAAGCTGATAAATTATGTACAATAAAGACTAAGAAGAAAAAATACTAACTAATAACTCTCATAAGAGACTCCCTATCATGGTGTTTTATATCAAGAAAAGGGATCATGCATGATCATGAAGCATGATGGAAAGGCTGAGACTGTGACTCTAATAGTTGTGTATGTTGTAAGTGCTCTAAACTCTCTGTAGTAGAAATCGACTATGGGGTCCCCTTGTAACTCTGAGAGGTGGATGCAACTATGGGGTGCTTAGGGACCCATTTGGTAGTAAAAGAATCTCTTTGAAAATGTGCTTTATGTGTTGAGGCATGAGACCTCAAAGATACTACCCAAGATGTGAATATTGTAGTTAAAAACTATCTAGAGTCTTGAAACTATCACTGATGTGGTGGTTGCTCTAAGAAAGGCCTCTATGGAAGTGTATGAACTCTCTGTGTTGGTGAGGGAGGCCTCGACTATGTTTGAATCTCAATTGAAGGAAGAATTGTAACTGGTAGAGGAACTAGGAATGTTAGTTTTTAGTATAAGGGGATGTAAAATATCACTCTATGCATATCAGGCCCACGGCTATTGTATCATTATCTGAACCTTGATGGCCAACTGAATAAGTGGCCATATTGCTCATGTTGTGTAGGAACATGCCCTATATCTGATGTTATTTATAATACAATAACTATAGTTATATGTGGAGACCTTGTAAGATGTAACCTCAATGGATGCATAAGTGAAACTATGTGCTATGAAAGAGGCTCATTTATTCATAATCATAGTGGATTGATACATGAAATAATACCCTATGGCCTTTATTGTGATGTGTATGACTGAGCAATAGATCAAGATGGAATTGTTACCTATGATGGGGGTTCATCTAATCTCAATCGTAGTGGGTTGCTACGTGAAATAGGTACCTAAAAACTCAGTTGTAGTAAATATCTATTTGGAGTAGTACTTTGTGATGTGGGTTCATCTAATCTTAACCGTAGTAGGTTTCTACGTGAGATAGGGCCCTAAAAATTCTATTGCGGTGCCTGTGACTATGCTGGATATGTATATAGAATTGCACTATGTGCTCCATGAACTACACTGTTATATGTAGGCTACTCCCACTATATTGGTCTACAAATCCTCTAAGTAGGTGGGATAGGAGATCTCCTATGAGGTCCTGTCCTAGAAACCACATTACTCCCATGATGAGTAACCGATGATTCCTATGAAGGAATGTCCAGAGATGACTCGATCATGGAGGAATGAGGTTTATGGATCCATGATGGAGGAAATCTTGGTGCCCCCAATGTGAATGTTATGATGTCATTATCAACACATCTATTAATACAGCCCTAAGTCTATAACAATCATTGTCTTTGTAACCACATATATAATGATAGTTACAAAAGGGGTGATGTAGTTGTCTGTGTAAGAGATGTGGATCTCGAAGATGAGTAGAAGGCAATGTAATTAACATCCTATCTAGTAGTGCCGATAATATGACATATGGGATATCCCATTCTAAATCAAACTGTAGTGGTGCCCTACTATTATTTTATGTAGTGCATACTATAAGTGGTTCTCTGGAAATTGGCTCTTTGTTCTTAACTAGTTACTTTTATGGTTTTGGTCTCCTATCTTGTTTGGGACATGGTGGATGCTATGTGTTAGGAGTTGTAGATGGAGGTAATGTTGTGAAATCTAGAGTAAGCTGATCAACTTAATCTAACTCAATCAATCCCAATTTTTTCACATGGACTAAAAATGTATAACATAAGTGCTTAAAAGAGGATCATGTTTGATATAATATATGCTCTAGGAGGGTTTAGCGAATCCCCTTAATAAAGATATGTTGAACCTCTAAATCCATTGGTTTATAGATCAAGCATAACATGTAAATATTAAATCGTAAGATATAATCACTAACTTACTCTGAAGGATTCTAATGCAATGTGGCAAGTTTCTCATATGTAACACAAGGGCCCATGTTTGCTATGTAATATCTAAGAAATGTCTCCTCTAATTCATCATATGTATGCAAGGAACTAGCATGGAGTAGATGAAATAACTAATTATGTGCATTACGCACTAATGTCTACTGGAACAACTTAAGTAGAATCAAAGGACTCGCATGAGATGGCAAAGCCTTTTGAAAGGCTTTAAGGTGTATGAATGGATTTCCATTTCCATCAAATTGAGGTGATGATAGTATCCATAAGTGCTTAGGCAATGAAGCTTTGACAAATGTCTTAGGAAGAGGGTTACCATGCAAGTCACCGACATCCATCAAAGACTTATAAGCCTTGTTTTCTAAAGTAAGGAGATGTACTTGGTATTGTAATTCACCATCTGCATGGATCAAAGAAATAATCGCTTGGGATGACATATTAGTATCTTGAAGTGGTTCATTTAGACATTTAATCTGATCATTTATTTTAGCCATGGGAATGTTATATTTAGCAATTGGATCATAAAGAGCGGGTATACTCACTTGAACCTTTGGAGGAATGGTAGCTTGGACCTTAGTAGAGGGATGTGGGCTACCATTCTCTTTGGGTGGAGAGTGAGAAACACGTGCTACTATAGCAGGGGGTGGCTTGGGAGATTCATTGGTATCTTTAGTATTTAGTGAATCACATTATAATTGAATAGAAGATGTGATGTTATAATTTACATGTGCATCACTTGAAATAGAATCATGCATAGAAGTAGAAGCAACATTTTGTAATGTGTTATGTTTGAGAGGAGTGAGAGAAGAGTTAGAAGCATGGGATGCATTTTCTTCTTCACTATATGCATAATAGTCATCATTATTCCATGCATTATCACAATCAAAATTTTGTTTATTTGAAAGAGGAGAAGTAGAAGTATCACTTTCATATTCACTCTCATTATCATATTAATTTGCATGTTCAATATCATACTCACTATCACTAGGGATAGGGGTAAGATAAGATGTTACTTCTTTTCTAATATGCAATAAATTGTCATGTGAAATTGGAATACTATGTGCATCTATGTTATCCTTGAATAGATTACTATTTGCAATATGAGAAGTAAGAATAAGAGATTTATCATTTAGACATTCTTTCGTCATTATTTGAGATGACAAAGTATAGTTAAGAACATGAGATGGATCATTTGAACTATGCATTGTGATCATATTTTGTTTATATTATTGTAATTTGAACATAGAAGTAGCAAAAGAGAGGGATAAACTAGGTTCAAATGCAAGTAAATTATCACCAATGAGAGGTTCACTTAGAATTGCATGACTAATTTATACATTTGATGTATTGTGCATAGGAAAATGAGGTGAAAAGTAACTTTCCCATTTATCAAAAATATTTTCTTTGGAAGAGGGGAAAAAAAGAGATAGGTTTTCGAGAAGAAGATGTATCTACTTTTTATTCACTATAACTTTCATATGCATCATCATATTCCTCATTACAACAACAATAATTCTCTTCATTGTAAACGAAATCATTTTCCTCATTTTTGGCTCATGCACAATTTTGAAAATTTGTCCATTCATTATCATAATTATGAGAAAATTTTAGAAATTTATCTATAGGATGAGAGTGAAGAAGTGCCTTAGTGGCCATTTTATTGCTTTCACCAAAGAGAGTATGCAAAAGTACTATTAAGCAAATAAATGCAAAAAATGACTATTAACATAGGGAATTTGAAAATATTTTCAACACTACAAACAATTTGCAAAAATTCTAAAAATTTTATCTAAAAATTATAAGGGAGGAAGGCTTGGGGTTTGAGGATCTAGTTTGGAAATCTAGGGTTTTGGGTTGGAGTTTTAGAAATTTGAAATTATTGCAATAATTTGAATTCTAAAATAGATTTGAATAAAACAAATGTACAAAAATTTATACAAAAATCATAATTTTGAAATTGGATTTTTGCACATAAAAATGTGAAGGAAAACCTAGGGGTACCTAGGGTTTGATATTTGTTCGAAGTAAGTTAGGTTCACCAAACGATTTAACTTATTTGGAAATAATAAAGTTTTATTTCTATTTTAGTTGAGGGTCTGCATTAATAAATTAGTATAAAATATAGTAATAATTACAGTTCTAATTTGTGTAACTCTGTCATTTTTACCTTTCTAAAAATAAAAATAAATAGAAAGAAATATAACTTAGCTGGAAAATAGACCAAGACGGCTGATACAGATGTTAAAAATGGATGTGTAGGACTAGGAAGGTGTTGTAAACCTGAATCTAGCTTTATTTGGTGAAAGGATAGGAGCACGAAAAAGTGGACACTTTAGTGTTTGGTGTTATTATCCATTCCTGTTGTTATTGTCCAAATTGATCACAAAGCCTTGAAACTTTCTAGGTAGTTACATTGTGCCTGTGTGAGCATGTTTGTGAAAAATTGAGTGTTGGTTGTCGACATAACTTGTTGTGGAGTTGATTTTGTCTTAAAACCCTAACCCTCCATCGTGCTTGATAAAATGATATTTGAGTCACTTGAAAAAGAGGGGGGGTTAGTGTGTAAGATGTATTGAATGTGCAATCCACACCCCTTATGTGGGAATGTTGCCTACATATCAATACTCTGAAGGACCAAGCCATATGTAATTCTCCTACCTAGTGTGCTTTGTGCAATAGTGTGATGTAGATGTAAATACAAATTTGATACTATTTGAGGTGGCTAGGGACTAGTATGAAGATTTGAGTATGTTTTTAGTTGTGTTGGGTGACTGTGTGCAAAGAATAGGAAAGTTTGCCTTAGTACTTTGTATTCTTGCTTTCTTTGTAAGTTGTCACCTTCCTTGTAAATGAGTTTTGAGTGGGCTTTTATAGGGAACAATTTGTCATGGGTCAAATGTATTCATTCTAGGCCAACCTAATTAAGGATAAGGACCAGATGAAAATGACTGTTGGGGCTCAAAGTGCAAATGGATAGGACTGCTAAAAATGGGACACTTCTATATTGGGTGCTATAGTTCAAATGGGGCACTCATGTCCTATAGGCTTGAAACCTGGGGGAATAGGTTTGGCATGGGTAATACTACCTATCTGATGTGGAATGACCATTAAAAAGGTTCCAGATGACTGACAATGAGCAAAAAGGTGTCTATAAGGGTCACAATAGCATGCAAAAAAGACTTATGGATGGGTTGTCACAAGCCACACTCAAACTACCAATTTGGACATTTTATATGACTACATATGCTAAGGGTCTAAAAACAATATATTTAAGTATATGTATAGTTATTTTAACTTATGTAAAGTATATATGAATGGGTAAATTGATTTATAAAGTCCTTTATACCAAATTTTTTGTAGATTTGTAAGGAAAACTCTTCTTGCATATAGACTCTTATTACATCCTAGGCAATCTCTATTTCTCTAATAGTTGACTAAGATAAACTAGTGGCTGAGTAAATAGGTAAATATTTAGGAGGTGAACATGTCATTTGACTGTGTCAAGATATGACTGAGTATAAGACCTTTCAAAAAAATTATTATCTGATTGATCATAAACCTTTTGAAGGTAATTAATTTATGTAGTTAACTGTGTATAAGATATAACTATGAGGTATACTTTGTTGGTTGATTGTGCATGCATTATTTCTTGTGAAATAATAAAGTCTCCTGGATGTGTAGTTGATTTAGCAATTATAAGTTTGGGTATGCATTTAAAGTATTTGTATTTTGGGTTTTGGGTAATATAATGTAGGTTGTGTGTGTGTGTGTGTGTGTGTGTCTATATATATATATATATATATATATATATATATATATATATATATATATATATATATATATATATATATATATATATATATATATATATGTCAGGTTGTGGAGCTAAAAGCTTCACTGATGCAAACAGGAGAGGAGGTTGCTGAAGGTTGCTGAGTTGCAGAGAAGTTGGGGTCGGTCTGATCAGCGGACGTCGGCAGGATAACATAGAGAAGCAACCGACATCGGTCATGTGTCGGCCGACATCGGTCACCTCCAGGCAGACAGGGACCGACGTCGGTCGCCTGTGTGGTTCGACTGCGAGTTAATTACGGGCAGTTGGTTGATGAACCAAGTGTTTGCATGGTCAGGGCTAATTATAGACTGAGAGCTGCGGATCTAATTATTGTAATTAGATGTCTAATTATTGTTTGGATGAGATCTATATAATAGACTCATGGTTGTATTGGAAAAGTGTTCTAGTTCGAGTCGAGCAAAGTTTGCTCCTTCTGTGTGTGAAGTGAGTAAGGGTGTTCCTCCTAGTTCCCTATCAGTGCCAAGCTTGGTACTGGTTGGAGAATCATAAGGACTTGGTGAGGCAAGAACAAGGGTTCTTCAGGGTGTAGAGTGATCTACATGGTAAGTAAGATCGTTGATCTGCAACTGTATGTGTTTCCAAGGTCAAGGTTCACAGGTGTGCAGAACCGTGTTTGATTTGCAGGTGTGCAAGATCATATAGACAGCAACACAACTGGGAGCAGTATCAGGCAGGATCTACTTGGAGTATAGGTGTGTACTCAGATAGAGCAAGAGAGGAAGGCAAGGGAGTTCCTTCCATAAGTATGGTCTGTTGAATTGCAGGTTGTTGCAGATTCATGGGAGATCTACTTGAAGTACCTTAAGTACTTGCTGAGTACGTGGAGTACTTGTGGAGTGCGTGGAGCACAGGTGTAAGGTGAACACCAACTCTGTGTTTGAGTTGGGTGTTGGGACCTAGTAGAGAGAGCTTTGAGGGAAGATTTACTATTTATGTCCTAGAGGTGTGGCAGCCCTAGAGGTGTGTAAGGAAGAAGAACTGTGGCAGTCTTCTTTGTTGTATTTCCTTCTGTAAGAGTTATTAATACAATTGGTGTATTGTCTCTCATATGCTGTGTTATTTTGAATTTTAGTTACTTGGTGAATCTGGTTATTTCCGCATATTATAGTTGCTTGGTATTTGGTAATCAATTGTATGCTTCCGGTGTTTCGCATCCTGACAAGTGGTATCAGAGCCAGGTTGCAGGAAGCAGGTTTTGTGTTTTGGTTATAAGGCACTCTCAGGGGTTTCTGATTGAGTGGGAGTAGAGCAACAGTAGATCAAAGTAAGCTAAGGATGGAGGAGTTGAAAAGCACAGATGGTTACTTAAGGTCCCATGGAAAGAAAGAATAGGTAAAAGAAGATTATTGGTTGGTAGCAGATCAGCATGAAGAAACTGAAGATACATATGTATCAGGTGTTGTTGCACAGGATGTGTTTGCAGGTTTCCTGGATAAAGTTGAATCTTGGATAAAAGATTCGGTTGCCTCTTTCCATGCAGCCCCAGGTAGAGGAGCTAGTGAGCCTTGCCAAAGAATTGGCAAAGGGGAAGTGAAGCTGAAATTGCAGGCGGCCAACACACAGGTGTTGATGAAGGTCATGCAGGTCCCAGGTTTGGAGATTTGGCTAATTTTTTCAGAAAGATTGGGTGATGAGAGATGCACAAGAACTCTCACAGCGGTAGCACTTGAATTAGCTGGTGGTAAGAAGACAGATACTCTTTATCTACTTATTTATATTACTGATTCTTCTTCTGTTGTGGAGACGTGGCTTCGTAGGCTTGGTCACATGAGCAGGAAGGAGATGCATGTTCTTAAGCGGAAGATAGATGTATTTGACAGGCTTAAGAACTGGAAAGCCTTGGTGTTTTTGGAGGAGATGGCAGACAGAAATCAGTGGATGGTGCTGGATACTTCTGAGTAGAGCAGTTTGGACATGGGTTTTGATTCAAAGGAGCTCGCAGATAAAAAGTCATCACTCACAGGCGAACACAGATACCGATGTCAATCAGGAGGAACCGGCGTCGAACAGATAGGTGTCAATGTCGGTCATGTGCAGACCGAAGCTGGCAGTGTCGGGCAGAGTAAGACCGACGTCGGTCAGGGGGACCGACGTCGGCAGTAGGTAAGACCGATGTCGGTCAGGAGGATCGACATCGGCAGAAGGGACACCAGCGCTGGCAGGTTGGTAGTCAGGGACAGACGCATGAGAAACGACGTCGGTCGGATACAGACTGTGGGGTGGCCGAGGTCGGTCACTGTAACGAATTTTGGGTGGACAGCGTGTTGTCAAGGAGTCTCAAACACCCATACGAAGGACTGAAGGCATAAGTAGGCCCTCAAATTCGTGTTCCTCTTCTTCATACTTGTTGTTGATTGTAGAGCAGGAAGGATCCAGGAAATAGATGGGAGCTAGGCAGGGATATGATGCAGAACCAAATAGGAGTTTTGGTAGGTTTGCCAGCTGGATGAAAGCACAAAGATGAATGGATTCCTTAGTAGAAGAATAGAGAGAACGGATACGTGAGATGGAAGACCAGGCATATGGTCTTGAGGAAGCTGCAGGACAGTGGTACAGGGTTTGACAGGTGGAGGACGAAGCATGGCTTCAGTCAATGTCAGGGTAACTACTGTGGTTTGTCTTACCAGGTGGATGATGAGTCGCGACATCATTCTGTTGTTGTATGTGGATGGTATATTTGCTAGCAGGGTTAGTACATACAGGGTTTTGCTGAGCTAAGGGTAAGATTAGTTTCAGTGGCATGTCATGAGGAGTTTGGAGCAACGGAATTCTTTGACATGGGAGGCATGGAGATCACAGGTAGATTTTGTCTCCAGTGGGAGCTGATGTGAATCAGGTGTTGGCGAGGTTCAAGATGCAGAGCTGAAGCACACTAAGGGCTGGACAGGTACAGTGTCTGAAATCACATGAGGTTTGGTATAGACCTGTGTATTCCCATGCAGTGGGAGATGTCAGAGAGTTAGGAGCCAATTCGGGGAAGTGGGCTCTCAGGGATTTGAGAGGGACCAGCAGCAGGTATACATGCAGGGTCAGGACTTCACTACATGCGTTTGTAGGTTCGGATGTGGCAGGGTACTCGGATGATAGGTGGTACACCACGAGATGTGTGGTGGGTTATCTTCAGGTGGGAGCTTGAAGAGGGATACAAACTAGGAAATAGATTAGATGGAGTACAGGTACAGGTACAGTGCAACTGTTTATCTCCAAGTGGGAGATTGTTAGGTTGTGGAGCTAAAAGCTTCACTGATGCAAATAGGAGAGGAGGTTGCTGAAGGTTGCTGAGTTGCAGAGAAGTTGGGGTCGGTCTAATCAGTCGACGTCAACAGGATAGCATAGAGAAGCAACCGACGTCAGTCATGTGTCGGCCGACGTCGGTCGCCTGTGTGGTTCGACTGCGAGTTAATTACGGGCAGTTGGTTGACGAACCAAGTGTTTGCATGGTCAGGGCTAATTATAGACTGAGAGCTGCGGATCTAATTATTGTAATTAGATATCTAATTATTGTTTGGATGAGATCTATATAATAGACTCATGGTTGTATTGGAAAAGTGTTCTAGTTCGAGTTGAGCAAAGTTTGCTCCTTCTGTGTGTGAAGTGAGTAAGGGTGTTCCTCCTAGTTCCCTATCAGTGCCAAGCTTGGTACTGGTTGGAGAATCATAAGGACTTAGTGAGGCAAGGACAAGGGTTCTTCAGGGTGTAGAGTGATCTACATGGTAAGTAAGATCGTTGATCTGCAAGTGTATGTGTGTGTAAGGTCAAGGTTCACAGGTGTGCAGAATCGTGTTTGATTTGCAAGTGTGCAAGATCATATAGACAGCAACACAACTGGGAGCAGTATCAGGTAGGATCTACTTAGAGTACAGGTGTGTACTCAAATAGAGCAAGAGAGGAAGGCAAGGGAGTTCCTTCCATAAGTATGGTCTGTTGAATTGCAGGTTGTTGCAGATTCATGGGAGATCTACTTGAAGTACCTTAAGTACTTGCTGAGTACATGGAGTACTTGTGGAGTGCGTGGAGCACAGGTGTAAGGTGAACACCAACTCTGTGTTTGAGTTGGGTGTTGGGACCTAGTAGAGAGAGCTTTGAGGAAAGATTTACTATTTATGTCCTAGAGGTGTGGCAGCCCTAGAGGTGTGTAAGGAAGAACTGTGGCAGTCTTCTTTGTTGTATTTCCTTCTGTAAGAGTTATTAATACAATTGGTGTATTGTCTCTCATATGCTGTGTTATTCTGAATTCTAGTTACTTGGTGAATCTGGTTATTTCCACATATTATAGTTGCTTGGTATTTGGTAATCAATTGTATGCTTCCGGTGTTTCGCATCCTGACAAGTGGTATCAAAGCCAGGTTACAGGAAGCAGGTTTTGTGTTTTGGTTACAGGGCACTCTCAGGGGTTTCTGATTGAGTGGGAGTAGAGCAACAACAGATCAAAGTAAGCTAAGGATGGAGGAGTTGAAAAGCACAGATGGTTACTTAAGGTCCCATGGAAAGAAAGAGCAGGTAAAAGAAGATTATTGGTTGGTAGCAGATCAGCATGAAGAAACTGAAGATACAGATGTAGCAGGTGTTGTTACACAGGATGTGTTTGCAGGTTTCTTGGATAAAGTTGAATCTTGGATAAAAGATTCGGTTGCCTCTTTCCATGCAGCCCCAGGTAGAGGAGCTGGTGAGCCTTGCCAAAGAACTGGCAAAGGGGAAGTGAAGCTCAAATTGCAGGCAGCCAACACACAGGTGTTGATGAAGGTCATGCAGGTCCCAGGTTTGGAGATTTGGCTAATTTCTTCAGAAAGATTGGGTGATGAGAGATGCACAAGAACTCTCACAGCGGTAGCACTTGAATTAGCTGGTGGTAAGAAGACAGGTACTCTTTATCTACTTGTTTATATTACTGATTCTTCTTCTATTGCGGAGACGTGGCTTCGTAGGCTTGGTCACATGAGCAGGAAGGAGATGCATGTTCTTAAGCGGAAGACAGATGTATTTGACAGGCTTAAGAACTGGAAAGCCTTGGTGTTCTTGGAGGAGATGGCGGACAGAAATCAGTGGATGGTGCTGGATACTTCTGAGCAGAGCAGTTTAGACATGGGTTTTGATTCAAAGGAGCTCGCAGGTAAAAAGTCATCACTCACAAGTGAACACAGATACCGATGTCAGTCAGGAGGAATCGGCATCGAACAGATAGGTGTCGATGTCGGTCATGTGCAGACCGAAGCCGGCAGTGTCAGGCAGAGTAAGACCGACGTCGGTCAGGAAGACCGACGTCGACAGTAGGTAAGATCGATGTCGGTCAGGAGGACCGACGTCGGCAGAAGGGACACCAGCGCTGGCAGGTTGGTAGTCAGGGACAGACGCATGAGAACCGACGTCGGTCGGATACAGACTGTGGGGTGGCCGAGGTCGGTCACTGTAATGAATTTTGGGTGGACAGCGTGTTGTCAAGGAGTCTCAAACACCCATACGGAGGACTGAAGGCGTAAGTAGGCCCTCAAATTCATGTTCCTCTTCTTCATACTTGTTGCTGATTGTAGAGCAGGAAGGATCCAGGAAATAGATGGGAGCTAGGCAGGGATATGATGCAGAACCAAACAGGAGTTTTGGTAGCTTTGCCAACTGGATGAAAGCACAAAGACGAATGGATTCCTTAGTAGAAGAATAGAGAGAACGGATACGTGAGATGGAAGACCAGGCATATGGTCTTGAGGAAGCTGCAGGACAGTGGTACAGGGTTTGACAGGTGGAGGACGAAGCATGGCTTCAGTCAATGTCAGGGTAACTACTGTGGTTTGTCTTACCAGGTGGATGATGAGTCGCGACATCATTCTGTTGTTGTATGTGGATGGTATATTTGCTAGCAGGGTTAGTACATACAGGGTTTTGTTGAGCTAAGGGTAAGATTAGTTTTAGTGGCATGTCATGAGGAGTTTGGAGCAACGGAATTCTTTGACATGGGAGGCATGGAGATCACAGGTAGATTTTGTCTCCAGTGGGAGCTGATGTGAATCAGGTGTTGGCGAGGTTCGGGATGCAGAGCCGGAGCACACTAAGGGCTGGACAGGGACAGTGTCCGAAATCACATGAGGTCTGGTATAGACCTGTGTATTCCCATGCAGTGGGAGCTGTCGGAGAGTTAGGAGCCAATTCAGGGAAGTGGGCTCTTAGGGATTTGAGAGGGACCAGCAGCAGGTATACATGCAGGGTCAGGACTTCACTACATGCGTTTGTAGGTTCGGATGTGGCAGGGTACTCGGATGATAGGTGGTACACCACGGGATGTGTGGTGGGTTGTCTTCAGGTGGGAGCTTGAAGAGGGATACAAACTAGGAAACAGATTAGATGGAGTACAGGTACAGGTACAGTGCAGCTGTTTATCTCCAAGTGGGAGATTGTTAGGTTGTGGAGCTAAAAGCTTCACTGATGCAAATAGGAGAGGAGATTGCTGAAGGTTGCTGAGTTGCAGAGAAGTTGGGGTCGGTCTGATCAGCCGACGTCGACAGAATAGCATAGAGAAGCAACCGACGTCGGTCATGTGTCAGCCGACGTCGGTCACCTCCAGGCAGACAGGGACCGACGTCGGTCGCCTATGTGGTTCGACTGCGAGTTAATTACGGGCAGTTGGTTGACGAACCAAGTGTTTACATGGTCAGGGCTAATTATAGACTGAGAGCTGCGGATCTAATTATTGTAATTAGATGTCTAATTATTGTTTGGATGAGATCTATATAATAGACTCATGGTTGTATTGGAAAAGTGTTCTAGTTCGAGTTGAGCAAAGTTTGCTCCTTCTGTGTGTGAAGTGAGTAAGGGTGTTCCTCCTAGTTCCCTATCAGTGCCAAGCTTGGTACTGGTTGGAGAATCATAAGGACTTGGTGAGGCAAGGACAAGGGTTCTTCAGGGTGTAGAGTGATCTACATGGTAAGTAAGATCATTGATCTGCAGGTGTATGTGTGTGCAAGGTCAAGGTTCACAGGTGTGTAGAACCGTGTTTGATTTACAGGTGTGCAAGATCATATAGACAGCAACACAACTGGGAGCAGTATCAGGCAGGATCTACTTGGAGTACAGGTGTGTACTCGGATAGAGCAAGAGAGGAAGGCAAGGGAGTTCCTTCCATAAGTATGGTCTGTTGAATTGCAGGTTGTTGCAGATTCATGGGAGATCTACTTGAAGTACCTTAAGTACTTGCTAAGTACGTGGAGTACTTGTGGAGTGCATGGAGCACAGGTGTAAGGTGAACACCAACTCTGTGTTTGAGTTGGGTGTTGGGACCTAGTAGAGAGAGCTTTGAGGGAAGATTTAATGATTATGTCCTAGAGGTGTGGCAGCCCTAGAGGTGTGTAAGGAAGAAGAACTGTGGCAGTCTTCTTTGTTGTATTTCCTTCTGTAAGAGTTATTAATACAATTGGTGTATTGTCTCTCATATGCTGTGTTATTCTGAATTCTAGTTACTTGGTGAATCTGGTTATTTCTGCATATTATAGTTGCTTGGTATTTGGTAATCAATTGTATGCTTCCGGTGTTTCGCATCCTAACAATATATATATATATACAAACTCATCTTTTGCATACTTTGTTACCATAACTAGTCAATGGGGTTGAACTAGAAGATATACATATGTTATGTATTTGAGGTATACATTATAGAGTGGCTTTGCATGCGTATTATTGATCGATTATGAAGTCTACTAGTTATGAATTGATTTAGTATTCCTTGTGATAGGCTGTACATGAGTTATTCACTTGAAAATAAGTCGTGAACATTCAACCGAGTTAATTACTTATGAAGTGAATATTAAAATTTTGTTGTGAATTGTGTTTGTGTGTGTGATTTTGTTAGACTAAGTTTTAAGCATTTTTTACAATATACATTGATTGGAATTTTGTATATAAACTTGTAAAGGGATTTTTATAACATATATGAGATATAGTATAGATGGACGGATAAACCCTGTAGCAAATCTGGGAACTTTTATGCAAAAAATAGTTGTATGAAACTTGTTGTGTGAAGTTGAACATTACCTATTCTGATTGGTTTTTAGGGATACCTGGTTTATTTTACAATGTTAGCTATAGTGTTTGATAGGTTAGTGCACTATTCCTTGAATTTATTCTAAATTGGATTGTTTTTATTTGAGAAATATGTACAAGAAATAAGCTATGATGGCTTGTGTATTTTAGGCTATAAATCAATGTTATAAGTTGAATAAAATAACATTTGAGCTACTTTTTGAGATTTAGTAACTTGTAGTCTAAAGTATGGTTTATACCCAAATGGTATAACCTGATGAGGACTGCTTATGTTCTACTTATTATTCATGTATTAAATAAAATGATTTAAGATTCATTACATAACATTTGACAACGTAAAATGTATGTGTCTTATTACTTTCGTACTTATCATGTTTATGTCTACTAATAGGAAATAATCTGATTGAATTTATTACTTATATTTTTCTTAACAAAACCTTGCATTTATGGAACTAAATAAGTAGTGAGATGGACTTCACTAACTTAGTTAGTGACTCAATGCAAGTTGAGGGTAATCTGATCAAGTGGTGTGTATGAAATTGACTGATCCTAAAGATCATATGTTATTTAAAAAAATTGGCCAAAGTAATAAAAAATAGACATTGTCATTTCATATGTTTGATTTACGTGTTTGTGCGATATTATGTTAAGAACGTATTTTATTTATGGTACATATTATGTAGTAAAAATCTTACAGCACACGGGTACTAGCATGTCTCTCTAGATTCCCACATCATCACTATCTACCCATCCATGAAGGGAGGGTCATTCCTTGAAGGGAGATTGTGTGGGGGATCGATGGTCTATGGTTGGTGTGGAAAAGCACTCGGATGATGCTCTCCCTCCCCACTGCAGTACTTACTTGGAGACTACACTTGAGATTATTAGAGATACATGAGTTAGTTTGACTCAAGCTCCATGGAGTATAGTATCTATTTATTGTATCTAGGTAAAATGCCTAATGAAAATGTAATTGAATTATTTATTATACTTCAAAAATAGTAGTTGTATTATTGTACTAGCCATGGTTGGATTTTAAAGTGATTACTTCCATTGCTATTATGTTATGTTACATAAAATGCTAGTGATTGGAATTGTTATTGTGTTAAGTTTGAGATTGTCTAATATGATTTGGTAGTATGTTAAAAATAACTAATTAGATTCTCATGGTGTAATCTAATGAAATAATATATGTTGAGCAATTAATTTTTTTAAAAAATACTGCATTATTTTAGATAATCCTTGAGGGGTTGTTACAGACCTTGATGTGTCTTGCTGAAATGCAATAACTCCTTGATTTGTAAGTTGTGAAATATTTTACCTTGGTGTAAAACAATCATTATCACGATGGCCATTAATATTGTAGTAAGTGCATATATGTTGTTATTTTACCTTTACAATTTGTGTGTTGTGTGGTAGTAATTTTGAGGATGAGTAATTTATCCAATAGTGTATGCAATATGTCATGTGGTCTATCTCTTTACTGATCAGACTGAAGTGGTTACCTCTTAGTATATGTATAGGTTTTAACTATAGAAAGTATTACATATGTGGATTCCTTTCCTATGTGTAAAGCTTTTAATTTTTGTTCCTTGGTATGCATTAGTTATTTAGAAGAAGGTATTTGAGGTGGCTCATGACCCTTCTTGTTTTTTTGTGTTGTGTGGTAGGAATTGTTTGTAACATATTTGTCTTTAGGTGAAGAAACAAGTGATTCGATATTGTTATTTGTTAAGGCACAAGCATATTTATGCACATGCGAATATAAAGTATCGAAATAAGTAAATGGCTTGTACACTACTCTTTCTCAAAGTGGAGAAAGAAGACCCCTACTAAATATGAATTGTATTTCTAAATTGGGGAGGGGTGTAGTTCAAGGAATATAAGTTATCCTTAAATCTAATACTATAATCCTAAATAGATTCATCCTCATTTTGAGTTAAGGTTTGAAGATGGTCCAATGGTAGCTTTGGTAATTTGTGCTTATGGAAATTAGATAAGCATACATCTTTAAGTTTTTTGAAAGTTGGTAAGGAACCATTTAGAAGGTTATAAAACCAATATAGAGCTTCTTGAGTTAAGCTTCTATGGAAAGATTTAAGTAACAATCATCCATCTTTAGCCCAAAGACAAGAGAGGTCATGAGATCATTTTGGATGTCACAAAGGCTGATGTCACTATCTTGGCAAGGTATTAGATTATTTGTAATTTTATGTCATATAATAGGAATATGAATTGTGGCTCCATTTTCTTTATCTAGGATTGGAACATGCTTTTGAGTAGAAAATGTAAAAGAGGGAAAAATGGAATTATTTTATATTTTGCATGAAACATCACCATAAGAAGGAAAAATGTAAGTTTCACTTTCATTTTTGAATTCAAAAGAGAAAGGGATATAAGATTCAATATCACTTTCTGCTTTATATACATCACTGTCATATGAGAAAGGAATATTAGCATAACTAGCATTTGAATCTTGAGTTGCATTATTTATACTTGACTTTGGAAATCATTTCGTTAAGAAACCTTTTGCAAAGATGCTTTGTTGTTTATCTTTAATTGGAACAAGTGTAGAAGAATATGCATCTACACTACTTTGACTAGTTTTATCATTTTCATCTTTCCAATCTAAAATAATAGGGAGATAAGTAGTACATGCATTTTTATCATTCTGATATATATATAGAGAAGTAATTTCACTATTTTCAATTGAGTGATCTAGATATGGAACAAGATTTTCAACATCATTAATAGTTTGGAAAGAAGGCAAAATATCATCCTTTTCAACATGTTCATCATTAGAAAGAGAGCAAATGCACTGTGTTATACATGATAATTTTCGATTTTCAACATCACAAATGTTAACTTATTGCATGTCTATTTTATCATCATTATGTGATGCACTAACAAAATTTATCATTTTTAATGTTTTGGGCATTTTATCATTAGATGTAGAAGAAATAGGAAAACTAGGCTCCTCATATTCATTTTAAAGAGGTGTATAATCACATTCATAACCATATGAACATGTGTTATGACTGTGTACATATTCATTTAGACTTACACATTTTCATTATTAGTTTGTTGATTATCATAATTTTAAGAAAATGTGGATAGTTGGAGACATTGTTGATATGCCATAAGATCTTCATATGTAATATAGTGGTCATCTTGAACATCAAACAGGAAATCTAAAAGATGGGGCTTCGTAAGGTTTTCAACAAGAGAAGGCTCAATAAGGAAATTAAGTTTGGACACAACCACATGAGAAGTAACTAGAATGCCCAAGGAAAAATAATGACGAAGCAAGCCTTAAACTATTCTTATATAACAAATTAGATCTGAAATATAAATACATAAATCTTAAAGGATTTTTTATTTTTTTGCTTAGAAGGGCAAACCCTACACACAATATAGGGTTTTAGTTCAAAATATAGAGGATGAGTTCACCACAATGTTTAACCCTAAATTTAGATATGTGGGGTATCTATGGTTCATAAATATAGAAGTAGTTCTAACACAAGGGTGATAAACTAATCTATAGTAGACCAATTAATGGAAAATTCAAATAAAGTATATTATTAAAAAGATTAAAATACAACTCTTGAAATATATTGTAATAAATAAGGAATAATGGTAATTAGTTGGTTCACTATGTATAGATAGATCTGGACTTGAGATAAGTGTAGAATATGTAGGATCAATGTTTTGTATCATACATCAAATTCTATAATTTGAACTTATGTGGTCGCGAACACTACCATCGATGTTGGTGTCTGACCGTGATGTAAGCGTCTAGTACATAATAATGACTAGATCTAGATGCAACCAACTTCATTATTTTGGGTTTCTTCACCTTTCAGCTGATGTATTCAGATTTGGGATAGAGGTTGTCACTCTTTGTTGATTGATCAAACCCTAATTCTTTACCCTTGGAACTAGTTTTCTAAAAAATGAGTTGGTGGGATAATGGTGTTGAATTGCCCCAAAGGACCCTCTATTAATGGGTACTATCTACATAGCTAATACTCCAAGGAGTGCCTCAAACTTATGTAGTTATCCCCCATGTGTGGGAATGCAATGAAATCACTTAGATGTTTTCACAATATGATATTATATCACAAAAATAAGAACAATATATATAGATCCACAATAATAATTGACAAAAGAGCATAATGCTTGATAAATATAACTAAGCCACTTTGAGGGGGCAACCTCTAAAATAATGCAATAAGGGTAGAATTCACAATATCATCATCAAATACTAACCACTACCTCCTATATATACTCTACTTAGCCATGGTTATTACATATGTTGTCCTTACTAAGAACATAGATAGATGCAACAAAATAATATAAAAGGTATGTAAGCCACAAAATAACCACACATATCCCTAGACATGTCATAGGTTAAAGACATAACACGCCCCTCCCCTTTAGAATAATGTTGTACTTGATGTTGAATCAAAATAAGATGTTATTGCATGAACTCTTCATCCTCCCATGTTGCATTTTTAGAATGCATATTCTTCCACTTGATCAAATACTCTTTAATCTCTCTAGTTCATAGTTGCTTGGTGTATGTGTGAATGATCTCTTCAGGCTCCAAAATGACTCGGCCTTGTTCATATAATTTAGGTAACTTAGTTTGAGTAGAAAATACGTGTCCAATTCAATTTTTTAGACAAGAAACATGGAATACCATATGTATGCAACTAGACAGGGGAAATTCCAACTTGTAGGCCACACTACCAATTTTTTACAAGATCTGATAAGAGCCATAATACTTAAGAGACAACTTGTTATTCTTTTTTATGTTTCTTAAGATACATCTATTTATATGGTTATAAGCATATAAAGACCCAATTACCTATGCCAAAATGCCACCCACTATAGTTTTGATCTACTTGTTACTTCATTCTATTTTGTGTCATTGCTAAATTCTCTCACAAATTGACGAGTACCTCTTGTTGATGGTGAATGTGTTCTTCAACAACTCGAACATTAGAATTCACCTTCAAGGTTGAAGTTATGGATGGGGGTGATACTCATACAATGACATAAGGGATACATTTTGGAAGAAGTGTGAAAAGAAGTGTTAAACCACCATTCAATAAGTGGTAGCCAATGAACCCATTTGTCATTTTTATTGGAAAAATAATAATTAAGATACCCTTTTAGACCTTTTTTTACTACATGTATTTGTCCATCAAATTGAGGATGATGATATGAGCTACGAAGAAATTGGGTGCCCAAACATGTAAATAATTCAATCCAAAATTACTAGTAAATATGGGATCTCAGTCACTTATAATGATATTTGGAGTACCATGCAATTTTTGAACTATATTGAGGAAAGCAAAAGCTACTATATTGATGATAAATGGTTATGATAAGGAACAAAAATGAGCATACTTAGTGAATTGATCCATAATCACTATGATAACATTTTTACCCTAAGATCGAGGTAACTTAATAATGAAATCCATGGAAACCTCATCCCACCTCTGGATAAGGATGGATAAACGCTGTAAAAGACATAGGATCGTAATGGTTTCATCTTTATTTTGTTGACATACTGTGCATTCAACCACATATTTCTAGACATACCCCTTGAGTCCTTCCCAAAATTAATCTTTTTTGACTTTATGATATTTTTTAATTTTTTTTAAATGACCTCCTATTGGATATGCATGAAGTTCCTGAAGGATTTTATGTTTGAGGAGTGAATACTTACAGAGGTATGATTGATCTTTACACCATAATGCATTCCCCTTTCATGCATTTTTTTTGGATCCCCCATAACCAAACTGAATATTCTAAATTAAATCCTGAGTATCCCTATTATTCTCCCATTCTAATCTTGCTTCCTCTAGCTAATCTACCTACCAAATGGTCATTACACATAACAGTACCTTGACAAATTCATCTCACATGGATAGTGCATCTCCACCATATTCTCTTTTCCTTTCTTATATACTATTTCAAAATTATATCTTAACATTTTTGTCACCCATTTATATAATTCTTCTAATGACAATCATTGTTCTAAAAAATATTTGAGGCTATCATGATTAGTCTTTACTTGAAAGTGTCGACCCATTAGATAAGGTCTTCATTACTTGACTGCATGCAGGACAACCATCATCTATTTCTCATAGATTGGCTTGAGATTATTTTTTTCTTCAATCTCAAATGCAAGTGGTATGCCTTCTTACATGAGTATAACCCCCATGTTATATCATGATGCATCACATTCAACAACATTGTTTTAAAAAAAATCAAGGATAACCAAAATTGAAGTAGTGCACATAACTATTTTTAGTTATTCGAATGCCTTGGTAGTTATTTTAGTTCATTGGAAGGAGTCTTTATTCAATAAAGATGTGAGTGGGGTTGTGATGCTACCATGATTTTTAAAACCTATAAGCCCCATAAATCCCTGAAGGTTCTTGAGGGTCTTGGGTACTTTCCACTTCATCATTGTTTGGATCTTTTTAGGATCGACTTTCACACCTTGATGTGAAATAACATGACCCAAGTACTCCAACTCTCTAATGCCAAAATCACATTTAGAAGGTTTGGTATAAAGCTAATGTTGTTTTGAAACCAAAAGTATATGTTTCACATGCTTTAAATAGTCTTCCCAATTTTTATTGTAAATGAGGATGTCATAAAAAACACCAACTCAAACTTTCTAAAAAAATATCTAAAAAGAGTATTCATCAAACTTTGAAATGTAAATGGTACATTTGTGAGACCAAAAGATATGACTATAAACTCATAATGGCCTTCGTGAGTTTGGAAAGTTATTTTAGGTATGTCATTTTTATGGATTCAAATATGATGATACCTAGAGTGAAGCTCTAATTTGGTAAAATAAAATGTGCCATGTAATTCATATAAAAAATCATTAATTACTATAATAATAAACTTATCTTTGATGGTGTACTTGTTGAGTTATCCATAGTTTGGGCACATCCTCCATGTGTCATCCTTCTTATGCACCATGACCACCAAGGAGGAATATTTGCTTTCATTGTGTGTAATAATTCCTATCTTTAGCATTTAATGTATCATCTTTTCAATTTCACTCTTTTGGGCATATGGATACTTGTAGGGTCTGATATTGGGTAGTGTACTACCTAGAAGTAGTCTTATGGCATGATCATGTACTCTACTTGGTGGAAGTCCTTTGGCATGGCACCAAAAACAATAGAATGGTCATGTAACACTAGTTATAAATTAGGATGAATAGACTCATTGGTTGGTTGAACTTTTATAAAAAATAATCATGCAATTAATCCTTTAGTACCTTTTATTTTAACATCTTCATCATCTGGTGAGAACCGACCAATTGTGGAGATTTAGCCTATAAACCACACAGTACAAATGTCTTTCTTTCTGAATGAAAGCGCACAAATAGTTTCTAGAAATTCATCTCAATTATTCCCAAAGTGGTGAGTTGTACTCCCAAAACAATGTTAGCCTCGCCCATGGGAATAACATACATAAGAGAATCTAATAGGTAGTCTCCCATAACAGGCTTAATACTATGACATTTTCCATAATAGTTGATTACACCACCATATGCAATCATGACCTAGAATTTTAGAGTTGGGTAAATGAAATAATTCAAACGAATAGTCAACTTACTATTGATGAAGTTGTGTGTACTCCTAGAGTCAATCGACATAATCACCTTCTATTTTTTGAGGAAACCCACCACCTTAAGAGCTTGAGGAGTACTAATATTTGAAAGTGCATGACATAAAATAGTCATTTGAGAATCTTCAAATTCATCTTCAGGTTCTTATAGGCCTGCTCTTGAGGCCTCATCATCTTCTTCATCTTCATTAGCACCTCCAATGTAAATAAATTTTCAACACATCTATGTCATTTGCTCCATTTGCTATCATAGTCAAAACATAACCCTTTTGCACACTTCTCTTCAATTTACCGAGGGTTCAATCTTGTAGGCTAAAAAAATGATGGGACTATAAAATTACGTTCACAAACATTAGCAAAAGGTCTTCATTTGGCCATATGTTTTCCCTCTACTATGTGTACCATTGGTATGGCTTCAGATACTGAATTGGGACTAAACATGTGAACCTCCATTTGGATGTTATCTTTGAGGCCACCCAAGAACAAGTAAGTCAAATTTATCTCAGTGATGTCATCCACACATAAGAAGAGATTTTGGAATTGATGAATATATTCCTTCATAGTCCCTATTTGATGTACTTTGACTTGTTAACTGAAGTAGTTTTTAGAGACATTGTTGTGACAGTGGAGCTACAGCGCCTCAAAAAATACAAACTGGGTAATTTGAATGCCCTTCTTTTTCTTTTGAGCACACAATCATCTATACTAAATGAACTACTTAGGTTCCAAATACAGAGAGGCCATGACCACCTTTTGCACACACAGAGTCTAATGTAAATTAAATAATTTTTTGATTTGATTGATCAAAGTGAGTGATCCTTACCATCAAACTTGCACAAGTCTACTTTTGGCAACAACTATTTCAAATCTACATTGGAGGTGTGATTGTTTGAATGGGGAGAACTAAATTAGAGGGGTGGAGGATTATTTTGTGAAGGTTGAGTTGTAAGATTGGATAATTGCCTAGTTATAAGTGTCAATTTATCCTTTAAAACATTCAGGTCCACTCTTACCAAATGATGTCCCCTTTGACTGCATCGAGATCATCTTTTTGCACCATACTTTTTAAATCTAATTGAGGTTGGTGAACCACGTTAAAAACAAACGGATCAGAAGTGCTAGACTCCATGTCATCCTTGTGAGGACTTCTTGGAGTTTCTTGCCCTTTTTTAGGTTTGCGAGTGTTAGGATCAATGATTCACAAACATTAGGATGGAGGGTTTCAACACTGAAAGAAGTGTATTGACAAATTATACTGTTACGATGATCTCATCGAGACAAATCTAACCACTACAAATATGCATAAGCGGTGAAATTTTTCATCCTAAAAAGTGTATCAATAGATTATACCATTACGCTCATCTTGTTGAGACAAATCCAATGATTGTTAATTTGCACAAGGGTGAAAAAAATTTCAGACTTTAAAAAAAAATAACACTTTGGATAATACTACAGTGATAGACAAATTAAATTCTTCCTTGATTGCAAGTTAAGTTTTTTCAATCCTTTTTTACTCGCAAGAGCCCTGTAACACCAAATCCAAAAAAGAGAACGCCACATATAAACTTGCCTCAATCAAAGCTCTCATACCAATTGTAATAAAATTACTTAAATGTTCGCACAATATAATTTATATCACAAAAATAAGAGCAGAATATGTAGATTTACAATAATAATTGACAAAAGAGCAAAATGTTTGATAGATATAGCTAAGCCACTTCGAGAGGGCAACCTCCATAACAATGTAATAAGAACAAAATTCACAATATCATAATCAAATAGTAACCACTACCTCCTATATATATACTCTACTTAACCATGGTTATTCCATAGGTCGACCTTACTAATAACATAGATAAATGTGACAATATAATATAAGAGGTATGCAAGCCACAAATTGACTACACATCTCACTAGACATGCTATAGGTTAAAGGGCGTAGCAGAGAAAATATGTTCATAAGGGTGCATTATACTATATGAAGATGTATGCAAAGATCTAGCTTGTAATTTAACAAATATCGTTTATGAGTTGGTATTTGAATACTTCAGCTTGTAGTATGATTGCTCCTATACTTGATATGAAAATAAGGATGAATAAGATAGAATAGAGTGCTTGTGCAATTGATTGATTTAGCTCTAGTAGGCGTTTGCTTAGTTTTTGCTAAATGGTGGATGATAAGACTTAGACTTGTATTTATACTACACTTTTTGAAAATATCTCACGGTGAGGTTTAATAAGACTATCAGGCCGACTCATAGATTTCGATCATTTTGTAATCTAAATATTTTTTTGGCTACTGAACACTACCATCGACAATAGTGTTATTTTGTAGCTAATAATGTCCAAAGAACTAGAAAATATGCACTAATCTAAAACTGACAATAAATAATATTTATCAAGGTTTAAATTTTTTGGGATATATATAAGACTTGAGTCATCAAAATAATATAAATTAAACTAAAAGATAAACATTTATGAACAATGAGATAACAAAAACAAACCTATTAAATACTAGGAAAATCTTGAATGAAAAAACTAAAATATTATAAATATTCAATTTTAATATGTACGCCCACTTACCTGGTTAGGCGTTTCGATTTATGAGTGAAGTTCGCCCACTTGATGACACCTATCGACATAATTATCCCATTAAAAGGAAGCGAAAAAGGTTATTTTAGCGAGAGCTTTAATGGTCGCTGATATTCTAGAATGATATCAAACAGATAATGTATGTCTTTTGGGCACCAAAAATTCCTTTATAATTTATTGGACGCATTTTTATCATTTACCGAAACCCAATTGCTGTGGCTGTATCAAGCTAAATATCGCATAGCGACCATGGCTACGAATTTAAGCACGCTGTGCATGCGAATGGCACAGCCTGTAACTATACTTCCCAACAATAAGACTGCTTTTCTGCTGCACAAAAATACAAGCTGCAAATTGAACTGTTTTTCTTCATACCCCAGTAATAAAAATACTCTTACAACCTGCAAATTGAAATGCTTTTCTTCAAACCCTGGGTTGGCCTTGACACTGAGAACAGCAGCTTTGAATAAGAATACGGGCACAACCTTAAACATGAATAAGGTTAAAGCTTTCTCTGCTACAACGCAGGACGAAACCACAGAAATCCTAAGTGAAATCCCTGTTGATACTCGAATTCCTGCTACTATTCTCACTGGCTTCCTGGGTTCCGGGAAGGTAAGCTCATTACGGCTCATTTAATTTCACGTCATTAGGCTATCTAAAATAAGTCTTGTTTTAAAGCTTCCACGGTCCTCTAGAAAGAATGCTTTTGGAAAACCTGAAGTAGAAAATAAAATTAATTTGTAGATGTTTTTTCTTATATAGTTTGGATGCTTTTCAGCTGAAATTAGAATGCCTCAAGTATTTGGGCGAGTTTGTGAATTTAATCAGTATTCTGAATTGATGGGTTACCTCAGATGTGCTTAAACCCGATCACTCCGCCAAGCTCTCAACTGCTAACAAAGTTATGTTGTCGCTCATGTGTAGCTCAATTCTTGATATATAATATACGTAAGTTAAGAGTTTGAACATTGATAAATTTATAGTTTTAAACTTTTAATCTTGATAAAGTTAATTTTTACATCGATCCAAGACAGAGGTGAATTTGGCGTACTAGATACCTCCCCTTCTAGAAAGCCTACTAGGGGATTTCTTTCCATTTATGTTGTATACTGTTTAAATTTTTGTGCCACCAAATTTTGATCACATCCAAGATTGAGAGTAAACCAGACCTTGCCAATCCACATATATTTGGAGTAACGATTTTCTGTCCCAATTAATGCTTATTTATTTTCTTTAACTGTTTGGTACGATTGCTAAAATTTAAATATTTTTTCTTTCAAGCGTTATAATGATTGTTAAATATTTGAAATTTTATAATGCTAATTTATTATAATTCTTACACAATCGTATCCTTGTACCAAAGTTTGAGGGTCAGTACCTAGTGCTCCATACTCATAGCTTGTGTACTCATGCGCTTGCACATCCTTGCAACCTTGTGATTAGACTATAATCTCTGGTCTATGGAACATATCAGATAGTTGCTTAATTTTCTTTATTATAATATTATTTCATTGGAAAGAAACTAGGTTTATCAGGGTTCTTTGGTCTTCATAATTGGTCCATATGAGAGACAGGAGGCAACGATTAGACTAATGGCCTCAATAATCTATGAGCAGCAAAATTCTCCCATTAATTTCAAGCAAAATTCAAAAATCAAAATACCTGTAACACTCAAATTATATCGTTACCTCACAAATATGTAACAGGACTATCGTAAATATTTTGTTAAATTTCAAGGGGACAGATCAGAAGTCTACATTAGCAATACATGGTTTCTAATACGAACTATTATATAATTACTCACACAGGTTACTCATCTAACCACAAACATGTAACATTGTATATTATTGTACAATGGCCTGTCTCTGCAAGGAGAGAGCACAATTGAATAACGTTAAAAGAAATAATATTATATAATTTCTCTTCTCTTTTTCTTTGGTGATTGCAATAATTTTATGGGTATGTTGCTCACTGTATTGTGTTACTCACAGCCACATCTGGCCTTCTATCAACACAAGAACTTATGCACCCAGGGATTTTTTAGAACTGAAGAGCTCGCTATATTAATCAAACTAAATGTCCAGCTAATCATACAAAAAACAGGTTCAAACTCGAAAGGTATCACACCCTGATATGTCACATGGGGCACAAAACCCGAGAACTGAACACAAGGAAAGTGGCAGAAGTCTACATGGCCCCCAGGATTTGAGTTTATTTAGCCAGGATCTAGCTGTTGTCCCCATATTGCAAGCATGATACTAATCAATAATGGTCTGCGCTTGGTTATTCTATGAATAAACACAACTCAGCAAATGGATGTTTTCTAATAAAAAACAGCTAGATTGTTATATTGACTCCACAATTATTAACTTTCTGAGTAAAAAGTAACAACTTCAGTTTAAATTGAACAGAAATCCATAATTATGAACTCTCCAATTGTAGGAAAAATATCTACAAAATAATACAACAAAACATATATCCACACGAAAAAAAACACAAATATGCAATGTGGAGAAACCCTCTTGAGGTGGGAAATTCCACGGGGAAAAATAGGGAACTGCATTTTTTCCATAACAGAGTTACAGAGATATATGTTAACTTTTGGACAATTACAATATGGCTTGCCTTTTGCAGAATTTTTTTACAGTGGTGTCCTTTGTTCTGACTGCTTTCCTCTTGGCCCCAAAAATGGTGTTTGATGATGATTTAAGATAGATTCTTCTTCAGGTACTTGGTCCATAAATGGAAGACAAATCATATTTGGTGTTATAGAAATCCTCTTGTCCTCTTAAACTGCTGTGGCACTGATGAGGTGTGTCAACTAGTGCCTTTGATTACTTCAGGTTTTCAAGACAGAGAAGATTCAACAGCTGGCTGAAAATTGAAATGTGAACTGAGTTGATTTTAAACCTTTGGCTCATTTTCATTCGATTTTCCATGATTTTTTTTTCGGTAAGGGTAAAAGAAGGGTTTTGAAAGGGTCCCATAACCTTTTACAATGCCAAAAAGATAAAACAATAAAGCTCCAAAACACTAGGCCAACACCAAGCAGGCCCAACAAGACCATAACCAGAGGGCCAAAAAACAATACAGGGTTTCAGACAAACCCGAAACCAGAACAACTATCAAAAGACAGCAAAACAGCAGTGAGCCTACAAAACAGGCCCCCAAAACAAGATACTTCCAAGCTGATACCCTTTATGTTTCTTGTGTTTGCTCTTTCTCACTAGCTGGAAATCCTCTTCCTCGAAAGTTGCAAGATCAGAGAAGGCTTTTTTACAATTCAAACTTCTTAGGTAATATCTAAGTGATTCATGTACTTCAGGATGTTCTGTGCCGGGCCTTTTACTACTGTCCAGCTACTCATAGTCAGCAAAGAGTGAATCTTGGGCGGTATCCTCCCCATCCTTCTCAGGAGGGCTCCTCTGCTGATCAGAAATTTTTGTTGGATAATCAATATCTTGTTGGCCATTCCGTCGCTTTGGTGACCTGGAATCATTTATTTTTACCGTAGCTTCTCCATTTGCTGCCATATGTTCTCTTTTAGTTGCCTTGAGTTCGTCAATCTGTCGCCCAAAAATTTGAGGATTGCTGACCTTTGATTTTCCATGACTTGTGTCCATTAGAAACTAATCATTTTCATATCGGCAACTTGAGCTAAATTCAAATGGGCCAGGAAAAGGCATAAGGTGCAAAAGCAGTGTTGCAGGAAGACGCATACCCCTTGGACGTGTTCCTAGTATGGTTACGCGTTTCTGGTATGGCAGATGGGTACAAAGACATCTCTCGTACCTGAAGACGGCTTCTGGAAATCCTAAATGTCTCCTTTGTGTTTCCTTTTGAAAATTGCGTTGTATCTCCGTGGAAACAATGAAGGCATTTTTTTGCAAACCCTAATCGCATTATTTTATCTATAAAAAACACTACAAACACATCATTTTAAGGCTCTTGCTGGATTTGAAGGCTCTTGCTGGATTTTCAGTCACAGTCATCGGATTTATAGTGGTATTGGTTGGATTTGCAGTCACAGTCGTCGGATTTATAGTGGTATATGCTTGTGCTTAGTGTTGGTTAAAATGAAAAGTAGAATATGTTTCGTTTTTTTATGCGGTTTACAATTTACCGTTTAAACTTTAACGATGGCAATGCCTTGCATTGATGTCATTGAAATTTTAATAGTAATACTTTATGTCTTCAATTTTTTTATTTAATATTAATTTTTAGTTCAATTTTTTCATTTTTGACATTTGTCATTTAATAATATAAAAATAATATTCACCTATATTTTTAAATTATAATTTATAACTATAACATTAAAATTTAAAATGTAAAATCTTATATTCTATTAAATTATTTTTAAATGTTTTTTTTTCAGTTTTTATCATTTGAAATTTGTTATTTGATTATAGTTTTTTTTAATTTAGATATTTAAAATTTTGTTAATTTTTAAGAGGTTTGTTAGTTTTTGTGTTTCTATTTTTAATTTTTTTTTTGGTTAGAATGTCAGGTAGAAGGAAAGAAGCGCTATATTTGTTGTCAAAGTATTGCGATCGCATTTGCAAATGGTGTGGTGGAACAACAAAGACTACTTGTAAACTTTGTGCAAAGCCTTTTTAGGGCACTTACACAAGGGTGAAGGCTCATTTTTTTCATATCCCTAGAAAATAGATTAACCCTTCCAGGAATGAGGAAATGTGGCATGAGGGAACAAGAAAGCGCTGAAGGCAAAGTGACTTCTTCAAGCTCTCATATGCTTCAACAACAAATTGAACTTAGAGTCATCTTATCAGAGCAACAAGGGAAATAGAATCAGAGCTAGATGTGTATTCTAGACATGCAAAAGAGGGTGTGAGGTCTTTTCGTAAGAGATCACACATTGGCAGTATGAATCCTATTGGAAACATGTTTTATGTGTATAGTTGAGATGCAGTTGATGCATGCGTCTTCTATGCAAATGGAATACCATTCAATGTTGCTCACTCACCTTATTATGAGGAGATGGTTTGTGTGATTAAGAATGGATCGGTGGGGTATAAACCCCATGGATACGAGAAGCTTTTCATGACTCTTACTGACAAATATAAAACAAGGATTGAGCAACAAATCACATCAAAAGAGTGTGGTCTAGAATATTATGTAACATTCTGATGGATGGTTGAATTGATACTAGAAAACATCCACTTCTTAACATTATGGTACCTTGCTCCAAAGACCCTCATTTTTTGAAAGCAATCGATTATTTAATGCAAAAAAAATGCAGAGTCCCTTCAAAACTAGCTATGTGATGCAATTGTCCAAGTTGTTACAGATGCTGCCTCGCTTTGTAAAACAACTGGCTTGTTGGTGGAAAAAAATATAAACATGTATTTTGGACACCATTTTGTGTGCATGCATTGAATAATGCACTCAAAGACATTGATAGGTTTTAGTGGATTTCTGAGCTTATTGAGAAGGGCAGGAAAATAGAAATGTTCATATGCAATTTTCACCACATGCAAGCTATTTATTAGAGATTTACCAAGGTGGAACTTCTCAAACCTGTAGATACACAGTTTGCTTCTTTATTCATAATTCTTGATCGTCTTTATGTTGCCAAAGGGGCCTTATGTTCCACTGTAGTTAGTGATGTATAGGCAGCTTGGAGACAATCTACATTAAAGACTGTAGTTGAGGTGAGGTAGATGGTCTATGATGACCATTTTTGGGCTGATGTTAAATTTGTTGTTGACTCCATCCAACCCATTTGTAAGGTAATTTGTTTTGCTGATTTAGACAAGCCATGTTTGGCAGAGGTTTGTGAGGAAATTGATTTTATGTGTGATCAAAGATTTAAGGGATCCTTTTTTACATCCTTTGATTAAGGAAAAGGGACATGAAAGATGGATCAATATTTAAACATCTCCACATTGCATTGCTTACGCTTTCAGTCCAAAGTGGTATGATATAAAAGTCATCAAGAAGAGGGTCCATATGAGGACAAATAAGTAATGAAGGAATTTTGAGTTGCGGTGAAAAATATTTATGGTTGAGTCGGGACTCAGTGGGTTTTTTTTCACATTGCCACGGTCAGTTTTCTACATTGAAGGCTTTTCTGTGATATGCGTGCGAAAAAAGACCCAATAGAATGGTGGTGGAACCATGGTAGTGAAACTTCTGAATTGCAATCATTTGCAATGCGGTTACTCTCACAAGATAAAGATTGTGAGAGGAATTGGAGTACTTACAGTTTCATTCATTATTGAACAGGAATCAACTAGGGTCAAAGAAGACAAAGAACTTGGTCTACATTCATAACACGCTTTACTTCTTTCTCGTGTGACGCAGGGGTACAAAGATGGTCCTTTCCTTTAGCAAAATGGGACCAAATTCCACCTGATGGAGCAACAACCGTATCTTTGGAGGATGATGTGCTTGAGGCAAATGGCCTCAATGATTTGTCTCCTGTTATATTGTCTGCAGAGGAGCCACAATTTGAGAGTGATAAGTATTTAGAGAACATCCTGGCGAAGGGCCTAGAGACTTATGACATTGTTGTTGCAGCACATGAGGTATTATTTGGATTCACATTTGTGAATTTTTTTTTCTGGATGCCTATTTGTCGGCATTTTAGTGTCTTACAATGTATTCGTGACTCTTGATATGATTAGATATCAAATATAAATATAATTACTCATCTTTTGTCGACATCTAATTTTCTTACTTTAAAAACTTATTTTGATATGAACCTTCCTAGAACAATATTGCAAATATACTTAAATAATATTGTAAATGAAATGAAAAATGATTATATTGCATTAAAAAGAGAGCAAATTTGCATTACAATATTGTTGGTATCTTTGAGGGGGCAACCTCTTTTGAGCAAGCTCAATACAATATAGTTTGTAAATACATTTCTACTAGTATAAGCTCCTATTTAAACTAATTCTATACTAGCTGACTACTACTTCCTATGAATGTGGGACTATTACAATTAACTCAAGGGACGACTTACAAAGCATATGCGTCCGTAGCTTTTATTAACAACATCAATTACAATGAAAAGAGTTAGGACAAAGGGGTCCTAACATAAACTCCCCCTTAAAAAGGTTTGCCCTTAAAGCTGAAAATGAGGAAAATGATGCTGAAGTTGAAGAAGAGCTTCCCAAGTTGCATCTTCCGGTTGCATCCCATGCCACTGGACCACCACCTTAGTGGTGGATTGATTGTGAAATTTATGGGAGTGCCTATCCAAGCTAGCTTCAGGTTCAAGAATGAGAGAACCTTCTGCATTGAGCTCTGGAAGTGTTGTCTAAGCTGTCAAATTATGGCAAAGGAGTTTCTTCAAACTTGAAACCTAAAAAACATGATGGACATGTGAAGAAGGTGGAAGTCCCAGCTTGTAAGAGACATGACCAATCTGTTGAAGAACCTTATAAGCCCCATAGAACTTGGGGGCAAGTTTTTGGTGGCCCTTCAATTTCAAAGAGGACTACATATAAATCTGTAGTCTAAGGAAAACCATGTCCCCATGTTGGAAAGTGCGTTCCAAATGGTGTTGATCAGCTTGTTGCTTCATGTGATTTTGAGTCAGGTGGATATTGTCTTTGAGAAGTCACATAATATTCTTTCATGCACTGAGGGTAGTATCCACTGCTTGTACATGAGAACTACCTAGGAGTTTAGAGAGGAGATGGTAGCTTCTGACCATAGATTGCTTTGTAAGGAGACATCTTGGTGGTTGTGTGATATGTGTTGTTGTACCACCATTTAGCAAGTGGTAATCACTTGACCCAATGATGCTATTGATTAGAGGCGAAATGATGTAGATTTGTTTTTAGGCATTTGTTAACAATTTTGGTTTGGCCATTTGTCTGTGAGTGATAGCCGCTCATTTTCAGTTGAGTTCCCGTGTGATTGAATAGTTCTTGCCTTAAGTGATCGGTAAACACTGAGTTTCAATTAGACACAATAGAAGCAGGTATGCGGTGAAGGTAGAAAATTTAGTCGAGGAATGTTTGGGCAATGGTAGAAGCAGTGTAAGGATGGGCCAAGGCACATAAATGGGCATATTCGGAGTGGCAATCCACCAATACTAGTATGATTGATTTACCTTCAGAGTTCACCAAACCTTTATTAAGATCAATTGAGATATGTCTAGAGGCTTTACAGAATGGGTAGTGGCTGGAGCAAGCCTCACATTGCCACTGTTTCACCATTGTGACATTGACATGTATAACACTCTTCGATAAATTTCTTGATATCTTGCTTAAATCCTTGCAAAAAGAAATTGCGATGAATTGCTCATAGGTTTTTAGAAAACCCAAAGGATTGTTGAAGTTGATGCATGCAATTCATGCGTAATATTGTGTTAGAGCTTAGATTTGGGATTTAAGACAATGTGGCCTTTGTATCTTAAGGATTGACCATGCCAAGTGTAGTTGGGTCTTAGATGCAGGTTCGATGGATAATTGTTGGATGAGTTGATGTGTGTGACTACCCTAGTGCCACTCTTGTTGAATGTTGTGCATCCATTCAGGAATGGGTACAAATAATGCACACAACTTTGCATGCTTTTCATATTGTTGGGATAGTGTATCGGTGACCACATTCTCCTTGATCTTTTTATAGATCTCATAATCATAGCCCATGAGTTTGGTGACCCATTTTTGCTGATCTAAGGAGGAGACCTTTTGTTCCAAGAAGTATTTAAGATTGTGATGATTTGTTTTGATACAAAAATGCCGACCTACTGGGTATGGGCGCCACTTGTTGACCACATGGAGGATAGCCATCATTTCCTTGTCATATGTTGAATGCACTAGATTTTTCCTAGTGAGGGCCTTGTTGGTAAAGGTGATGGGTCATCCGTCTTGCATGAAGATGACGTTGAGTCCATTGCCACAAGTATCATTTTCAACGATGAAGGTCTTTGAGAAAATAGGGGTAGTACACAACGTATTTTAGTATATCAAAAGCTAGTTTGGCTGTTGTCGACCACAAAAAGGAGTCTTTTTTTAGTATGCCTATGAACAAGATGGGATTTTTTCCATAATCCTTGACAAATTTGTGGTAGTCCCTGGTGAGACCAAGAAATCCTCTTAGGCTTTAGAGTGTCTTGGGTTTAGGCCAATTTTTCATGGCTTCAATTTTTGCAGGGTCAACCCTAACTCTTGTTGTCGAAACAATGTGCCTTAGGTACTCAACCTTGTGCCAACCAAAAGAGCATTTTGACCATTTTGCACATAGTTGGTGGTCCAAAAAAAGTTGTAAGGCAATGTCGAGGTGATGTAGATGGTCTTTCCACGTTTTGTTGTAAATGAGGGTATTGTCAAAGAAGACCAAGATGAATTTTTGAAAAAAGGGACGAAAGATTTTATTTATCAAGCCTTGAATGTGGACGGGGTGTTGGTAATCCTGAAGGGCATGATCAAGAATTCATAGTGGCCATCATGAGTGCGGAAAGTAGTTTTGGGATTCATTTTGGATACAGATCTAGTGATAGCCAAATTGTAAATCTAATTTGGAGAAGAATTTGGCACCATGAAGCTCATTGAGGAGTTCATAGATTACTAGGATAGGAAATTTGTCTCTAATAGTGAGTTTGTTTAGTTCCTGGAAATTGATGTAGAGTTGCCAAGATCCATCTTTTTTGTGGACTAGCAGAATCAGAGAATAGTATGGGCTTGTCCTGGGACGAATCATGCCTGCCTGAAGTAGCTTTTGAATCAACTTTTCAATTTCTATCTTCTAGAGAAAAGGGTATTGCTATGGCCAAATGTTTGGAGGTACACTACTACCTAAAAGGAATTGAATGCGATGGTTCTCAGGTCGGTGAGGCGTAAAGCCTTTTGGTTCATCAAATACGAATGCATGTTCGACTAGAACATTTTTCAAGTCATTAGGCTAGTTGGAATTAGGACATGTGTTGCGCTGATTAGAGTAGAGTTGAGCAATGATCCCATGTGAGCCTTTCTTGAGGAACTTCATGCCGTGGGAACTTCTGACATTGGTGGATCCTGGCAGGAGGCCCTTCAATGTGTATCGCTAGCCATTATCTGAGAGGTGCATCCACAACTCTGAAAAATGGGTACAAGAGTGTGTAACCATTGAGTCTACGTTGTTTAAATACGGGTACGGGTACGATTCGGGTACGCGGGTACGTCATTTTTCAAAAACCTTGATTTGGATATGTCGTGGGTACGTCTCTCTCTCTCTCTCTCTCTATATATATATATATATATATATATGCATATTACTCAATTTTTTTGTAAAACACTTGAAAATAGTAAATACATAGTGTTTGTTCATTCATTGCTTCAAATTTCAAAATGTTCAAAGTATACATTGCAAAGACATTCGGGCTTTTCAAAATGCAAATGTAGATTAAATCATAGATTCATAATTCATCTAGATAGTCCTCATATTCATAATTAATAATTATGAATGTTACTCCCACTAGATCCACTTGGACAACTCCCACTAGCTCCCCTCTCCACCCCTGGTGTTGAATTCTCTTCATTGTCATCAACATCATCCACACCAAGTAATGAAACTTGGGCAAATGTAGATGTGGTGGCATCCAAGTCTATATTCTCTGGAAGGATATCCCAAAGTTTGTTAGGCCCTCGCATATAGTCCTCAGACTTGTGTGAAAGGAGGCGCAAATTGGAATGTACAAATACCAAATCCTCAGCTTTCTTGGATGCCAACTTGTTTCTTTTAGAAGAATGGATAAATCCATATGTACTCCAATTCCTCTCTGCTGAAGAATTACTAGCCACCTATCACAAAAAAAGTTGTTAATTGTTAGAATTTAAAATTTGTAACAAGTAAAAAAAATATGTCAATAACTTAATAATTTTTTTTATTTAATTCAAATTGAATACCTGTGACAGAATCTTGATTGCAATAGCCTACGACAGGTACTTGGCATCATGGCCATGATGCCAAGTGACAGATTCTCAAGATCGCAATTACGCGCGAGAGAAGAGCATACGCAGAAATTAGGGTTAGAACTTAGAAACTTATATTTTAAAAAAATATACATTTGATAATGATTTTTTAAAATAATAAATTATTAAATATTTATGAAAAGTGAAACAAGAACAATAAAAAATTAAAAATAAATAAATTTTAATACGATTACAAATTTTAACATTGTAGAAAATTTAAATTAAAAATTTAAAATAAATAAATAAATTTAAATTTAAAAAAAATTTAAAATTTAAAATATTAAAAATAAAATTTAAATACTACTTAAGTAAACTGTAAATTTAAAATAAATTATAAATTAGAATATTAAAAATTTAAAAATGTAAAAACTAAAAACTAAATAGTATTTAATTTAAATTTTTAATATTATTTAAATTTTTAATATTATATTTTGTTTTATTTTTAATAGTTATATTGAATATTCTATTAATTGAAAAATTTAGAATTAATTTATTAAATATTAAATACAAATTAAAAAAAATTAAAACTAAATAGTAAATAATAAATGAAAAAAAAAAAAATAACATCCCTGGGTCTTGGAGCAAATGCAGTCCTCCCAAGAAGGCGCGGCTTCACTCCACGCTGTCTTCCCCTGCAGGCTGCAAACTATCTTCTGAGCTTCTCTTCTTCACTGTCTTCTGCGGCACACTGTCTTCTCCTCTTCACGACGTCACGTTTTCCCCTGCAAACTGCCACTGCGAAACGCAAATGGTCGCGATTTTTTTTTGGTGTGTTTTGCAGCAGGGACGCACGTGTTTTATAAGGTTCTCTACGTTTTTGGTTTTTGTGTTTAGGGTTTTTTACACGTTTAGGGTTTTTTTGGCGCGTTTTCTTTTTTTTTTAAATTTTTTTCCGCGGCAGTCGCCGGGAAATGTCGGGGACGCCTTGGAGGCACCCCGGGTACGCCCGGAGTCGTCCCGGAGGCGACCGCCGGCTTGCCGGATGTTTCCGGCACTTCGGCGGGCGCCTCCGGGACGCCTCCGGGCGTCTCTGGGACGTCCCCGTGCCGGAGGCGCCTCCGAACAGGGGGCGTCGGGCTGGGGGGCATACCCCTGCAACACAGCATTGAGTCCAAAGAACCACATCACATTCTCCTAAGGGCAAAACAAAGAGGTCCGATTTGAGGTTATAGTCATCCACAAAAATATGAACATTGCGACATTTTCCTTTACAAGGTAATGTTCATTGGCAATGATAATTTTAAAACTAGAACAAGTGTGTGCATGAAACAATCGGCTTGTTTGGCCAGCTGAGGATCCTTGAAATTATGTGTGGTATCTGTTAGAATATTGTTCACATTATTAATATTGTGTAAGTAATATTTACCGTGAGGTAAATAGTTAGTGGTAAAAAGTAAATAGTAGTTTGTTAGTAGTTAGTAACCGTATGATTAATACAGTGAGTTAGAATATTATTATTGTTAAGATATATTGCTTGTAAGTTATAACAATATATCTATTTAGGTTTGCTTAGTTATAGGAGGTTTTATAGTTGAGAATATTGGGGAGTTGTTATAGGAAATATTCCTATATATTTGTAATGTCTGGAATGTATTATTATCAGAGAATAGATAGCAGAATATTTGTGTTGAAGAATTTTTCTGTGTATGTCTCCATTATTTATTGCATGAGTTGATTTATTGCATAATCTGCCCCAATTGTCAACAGTGGTATCAGAGCGGGGACGGCTTGTTCCTGTGATGGAGTAAATATTTGGGTGAAAGGACAATATGCATTCATTGTTGTCCTGCATATGAAATGCAGATATGTATTAATTCCATATAGTTTAGCCCGTGGTTGCTACAACACTTCAATACGGTTTTGAATACATTCTGTATCAAATAATTTATAAATCAGTTTACGGCAGTCTAATTCTGTAGATTTCTATGAAAGCTTGAGCGTAGAATTGACACCAAAAACAAAGCATTGGACGATATAAGCAACAACCATTTGGATATTTGTCGCACATGCAAGTGCATTCACTGTTGTCTACCTATGCACAGATTTGTCGCTCAACGTATGTGCTAATCACCATGTGATTTGTAATGCAAAAAACTGTTGAACAACTCATAGCCAACGTTGTGTATACTCAGATCAGCTTGGTTTCTAAATGCCATCTTGGTGCATTCTATTTTTGAGCTCAGTTAGTCAATCCGTGAATCATGATCTTGAAGTTTTGGCGTCCCAGAATTTCATTAATTTTGAGATGTCAATATAGCTCGATTTGTTCTGATCCTGAAATAAATGGAAGTGCAAATCAGATCAGATGTGACGTGGCAAAGCGTTGTCAATTCATTCAACACCTCAGATATTAAAATCTATTTGTTTAGTTGTTATTTTAGTGTCAGGTGTTTTTTATTATTCTTTTGTCTCTGCTAAAGAATTGTAAGTCTGTACATGCACGTGGTTAGGTGTTTATAGAGTGAAGTCCGGTTAGTGTAAAGAGCGTATGTTTAGATTAGTATATGTCATTAAGTTAGTCTTAAATTGGTCAAAATTTGATTCATGTTTAAAATGGTCTTTAGTCATAAAATTGACTATTAATAGAGTCTTTTTTAATAGATTTTGTTTGTCAAAATTCAAAAACAAAAGATATGTTAGTCGATAGTCATCTCTTAGAGTCATGTCATAATTTCAAAATATTAAAAAGTAATTAAAGATTACTTTTTTATGGTTTAATCTTTAAATTAAGTCTTCAAAGTCATTATCAAAAGAGTCAATTTTAAAATGTGTTGTTTCTTGTCAAAGAGTCAAAGTCGTTTTAGTGAGTCATTAATTGTGTGTCGTCATGTTGTTGAAATCAAAATCAAGTGTTTGTACAAGGATGCATTCTCGCTTGTATGCGATGTCCTAAGTCAAATGTCAATCTTGTGGGGGGATTTCCCTTGGAAGGAAAAATCATGAACTTCATCGAAATATCCCCTCAGTAAGCAGCGAAGATACTAAATGATGGAGGATACACAGAGGATGGAGGCTATTCAAGCTTCTCACAAGTCATCAATGACAGGGCCCTAGATGTTTTGGTGACACTTGTGTGGTGTGGATTTCAGTGTGGTAGATACATTTACTTTTTAAGTTGTGTGGAAATGTTCACATTGTGGAATAAGAACATAAAGCTATGTTTCATTTTTCATTCATAACTAAATAGACTAAAGTCAAGGAATACTACCAGTGGCAATGGGAGTCTTCTTTACTGTGTGAGATCGAGTGGCACGATCGTTCACAGTGGCTACAAGAAGTTGATTTCTTACAGGGTAAAATGTCACTGTGTTTTTCATTCCTCTACTTGTTTGAAACACCTCTACTATTTGGAGACAAAGGAGAGTGTGGATATAATGGAATGTGGTCAACAGTTGTATAGGAGGGTAGCTAACTGCAGAAATCCTTTGACTGTCTTACTTCTTTATGGAGATGATCAGCGAGTGACATGTCCAGTGTGGTTAAATGACGTATATGCGGGAAGCACGATCAACAAGATCCAGACAACAAGATTCAGACAATAGTATGCAGACCTAAAAGTATGCATTAGCATACGATTTTGTTCGGGCCAATTCTGGAAAATGTATGTTTTCCCCATGCTCACATTAAGGGGGTGTAGATATGATTAATAATGTTCACAAGGGGGTGAATGTTAGAATATTGTTCACATTATTAATATTGTGTAAGTAATATTTACCGAGAGGTAAATAGTTAGTGGTAAAAAGTAAATAGTAGTTTGTTAGTAGTTAGTAACCGTATGATTAATACGGTGAGTTATAATATTATTATTGTTAAGATATATTTTTAATAAGTTATAAAAATATATCTATTTAGGTTTGCTTAGTTATAGGAGGTTTTATAGGCGAGAGAATATTGGGGAGTTATAGGAAATATTCCTATATATTTGTAATGTTTGGAATGTATTATTATCAGAGAATAGATAGCAGAATATTTGTGTGTTGAAGAATATCTCTGTGTGTATGTCTCCATTATTTATTGCATAATCTGCCCCAATTGTCAATAGTATCGAAGTCAATTAGAATAACGAGGGGGTGTTTCTTGAAGCACCCCTTTACTCTCATAGTTTGAAGAGTGATTACCCTTGCTAAGGCATGCATAGAAATGTCCAAGTGCAACTTTATTAGGCTGGGTTCTTTGACTTCTAGTTTTTTATCATGGGAATCTTGAGCATCCTCCCGTTCCTCAGTATCCAGAGGTGACTCAACATCAAACAAATACAACTTCTATTCAACGCGTTTGTGGCCTTGGGGGAATTTGTTGTCACAGTTGTAACACACCCCTTTTTCGGCAAGCACGCATTTCCATCTCTATAAGGCATTTAATTGGGGTCACTTTTGGAGGTGGGTTTGTTATGGGCCATTGTGATGTAGATGGTTTGGAGGGAACAAAATTTGAAAAACAACTTTGGGCTGCGATCTTATCTTCTGTGAGCTTGGCCAACCCTAAAGCTTCCATCATGTTCAGAGGTTTGAACATTTTGATCTTAGCGTGAATCATATCCTTGAGCCAATTTTTCAAATTCAATTTGGTAGTTGCGAACCGTTCCGATTTGCTAGAGTTTGGTCAGGGCTCCTGTGAAATCATAAGCACTGGGACCAAAGTGAACCAACACAAGTTTGAAAAAATCATCCCAAGTTGGTTCTTGATGAGATTTTTGATACCACTGGACATCTTCCTCTTCCAAGTGGAAGGAGGCAATGGGTACTTTGTTTACCCCCAATGTATTGTGTAAGGTGAAATACTGTTTGGCACGGTAAATCCAACTGGTAGGTTTGGTGCCATCAAATTTTGAGAAATCCAATTTTGGGGCAGAGGCATGGTTTGGGATGAGAAGCTGCTTTTAGAATGCTTGTCACCATTGACTTTGTTTGTGAGTTTGGTATTTTGTGCGTTGAGGTTGTTTAGTTGCTCATTTATATTAGTGATTTGGGATTAGAGGTCAACGATGTCCTGCTCAATGGTCTTCGTTCCAGATCGAGTTGTGACAACCATTACCAAGAGGGGTCTTTGGGTTTTGGAAAAGGCTTATTGAAGTTATATGTTAAAACGATCAACTCGAGGAGACAATCACAACGATATAATTATCTAAAGGGCAATTTTTTTTAGACTTTTTTATTGTTTTACTAGGAATTTACCATATGGGTGAAAATTCACTTAAATTTTTGAATCTATCACTGTTTTGGAGATATTTGGCTTGGGCTATTTTGCCTTTGCTTTGTAACCCCCTGCTTTGACGTTGTTGTAGATTGTTTTGATTCCCTAGATTCTAGAACTGTTGGTTGTACTCTGCAGATTCAGTTGGTGCATTTTTAACAAGGATCACTTGGTGGTGGATCCTACCAACTCCAATTTACCAAGGTCTTACATAGTTGGAATAAAATGGGTGAGGTTTCTATAGCGTGTGTCTGGTTTGTGGGCTTCCATTCAGATTTATCCCATTCTTCAATAGTGTTGGCCCAATGTTTCAGAGCTCTAATTGTGGAGGGTAGATTGTACCCGTAGCCACTATCCCTTCCCCGAGGTCGGTTGCGAGTAGCTTCTCGGGCTAATCGTTTATTGATGCACCACAAGTAATAGACAATCAAAGGCTTCCTATGGCTAAGTTTTGAAAACATCTAAGGGGTCTTTCGATATATCTGAGGTACGTGAAAGCTCTAGTTCATATATAGCGTTGTCTAATGGCTTGAGTATTGGGGCATAACCCCTCATTTCATGGAATTAGGGAAAACAGATAATTGCTTAGCCAATAATGATAGCTTTTTGTGAGTTATAGAACTGCCGGAACACAATTTGTAACCTAAAAGAAGAATAAAACCATTAAAAAAACAAAATTAGGGCAGATTTGGGGCAAAAGCTTAATGTTGCCACTTCTGTTACCACTTTTTGATTACCAAGATCTCGATTTGGACGAGGTGAGAGCATACAGTGGACAATTGTAGAGAGCCTAAACCACAGAATTTGCTACGGAAAATGGCTCTAGAAAGTGCTCAGATGCTAGATGATATGAGCCTTCCCACAACAAATTAGAACAATATTGCAAATGTTTAGAATTACAAATGAAACAGAAGATGATTATATTGCATTAAAAAGAGAGTAGAATTGCATTACATTATTGCTAGTCTCTTCAAGGGGGTATCCTTTTTTAAGCAAGCTCAATACAATATAATTCACGGATACCTTTCCATTAGTCCAAGCAACTATTTAAACTCATTCTATACTAGCTGACTACTACCCACGAATGTGAGACTATTACCATTAGCTCAAGGGACAACTTACAAAACATATGCGTCTATAGCATTTATTAATAACAACAATTACAAAGAAAAAAGTTAGGATGAAGGGGTCCTAACATATTTTCAATGCACTTTACATTTTTTAAAGTGCCGTGGCCATTGCACAATATATTTTACTCTAAATTTTTCATATATATATTTTTTGACGTATCCTCATCTCAGTCTCATATTTTTTTGAAAATTGGCGTCCTGGTACCAGTACTGATACTCGTTTCCCCCTACCCATACTTGTACCCGTCTCCTGGCAACCATGTGCAACTAAAGTAAATGCTATGGCTTCAACTTAAGCACCCATGCATCATTCATACGATGCCCAAATTTTACAGAGTTTTTTTTTTTCCGCCCTTAAGTGTAGAATATGAATTTACATGTATTTCTGGTGATTCTACTAATTGGAGGATTTATCACAGGGTATTGAAAGATGCTACATATTAAGGTGACTTAGATGCTTGGGAAAAAAATGGATGGTGCTAACTACCACTTTTGGAAACAACAAATGTAGCAAATTCTTATTTGCATGGAGATGGCAGATATGCTTGAATTGAAGTTTCCAATTGGTGAAAAAGAGAAGAAAAAGAGCAAGAAGGTAGTAATCCATTTCAATATGTCAATCAAGGTTTAGGGCTAACTAATAAGTTGGTAAAAACCATATATATAATGTGACAAAATTATATTAAAATATATATGCAGATTGTCTAGTCCGGTTTGCATTTTCAAGTATTAATACATCATATAACTAGATGGGCTGTAAAATCCCCCCATCAAGGCCATAAATAAAGTAATAAAGAGCATGTTCAGAGTCTAGAAACATAAAATAGACTAAGTGAAAAGTATAATCATCTACATCCAATTGAAGATTGTTACCAACACTTTGAGGTGGGTAGCCATATCACAAAAACCTTAAAATTGTGTTGAGAGAAATATTAAACTAGTTCAATGGAGCATTAGCCATATAGTATACTTGTCATCATTAAGAACCCTTCAAATTTGAACATTCCTTTCCATAAACCTAGCTCATATAGTAGAGGATCCACTACCAGGGTCTTTGCAGTGCCCACCTTCATCATTTGGGTTGCCTACCAACTGCAAAAGCAATGTAGTTGGCTGTCTTCACTAACAAGTCTTCTTTGTTGACATGCTTGATTTCCTCATTGACCATCTGCTTAATGGTGTTGAAGATATGTGGGGTAGATTGTTGGGTCTAGATCTTCAAAATCATAAATTCTTCCTTTAGAGATGGCAGAGTCTAACCTCTACTTTTTCTCTTTCAAGACTAAACACTGTTAGTTTCCAAGGTTTGAATTTTCACTGGCATGCACATAATCTCCTAGACCAAGGATCATTTTATCTTGGCCAGTTTGGTTCCATTAAATCTCTTACTTGGCCCTTTAAGGAGTTAAGATCCTACTCCAATGTACACATTTATCAACCCTAGTCCTACCATGTGTTAAGAGTAGAGGTTTTCTTTTTTCCCATATTCATTTATTATGGACTTTTTTCTCTCACTTAGAGTTTTCCTACTTTCATGGAGAAGCTTGCTTATGTGTGCAGGTTGACTGAGTGACTAGGATGTAACTCCCTTGACTGGCTATTCCAGGTACGGAGTTACTTATCTATTCTTGGTCCTGTTGACCACCTTTTGTGGAGGAGTTGCTTACTTTCCTATATGTACTCATCTTATTTGAGAGCTTTTCAACTTAATAAGAGATTGGGTTTTGCTCTAATTGCTTTTTATCTCTTACAATATTGTTTTGAGTACTTTCATTTTGCTTCAACAACATTGTGGTGTGCACAAGCTTCGTCTCGTGTGATCTCAACCTTTGCATTTGCGTTATCCGAAACTAGCGACATCTCTGATATGGTATCAGAGCTTGCAGCAGATGGGTTGGTCGATAAGTACAAGGTGAGATTGGTCACCAAGGGTTTTTCACAGGTAGCTGGCATTGACTACTCAGAGACCTTTGCACCTGTTGCAAAGATAACTTCGATCTGACTCACACTAGCTATAACCGCAACACATGGTTGGGATGTGCACCAAATGGATGTGAAGAGTGCCTTTCTTTACGGATACCTTGAGGAGATCTACATTGAGCAGCCATCGGGGTTTGTTTAGGATTCATCCTTAGTTTGCAGACTTAGAAAATCCATCTATGGCCTCAAGTAGGGCCCTCGGGTTTGGTACGTCAAGATGGAGTCCTTCCTTACTTTAGGTTTCACCAAGTGTCATTCAGACCCCAATGTATACTTTTTGCAGTAGGATGATTCTTTACTGATACTGGTCCTTTATGTTGATCTTTTGATCACCAAGAGTTCCACATCGTCTATTTCAGCGATGAAGATTGCTCTATAGGCCATAAATTGACATGATAGACTTGGGTCTTTAGCATTACTTTCTTGGCATCGAGATTTCAAAGTCCGATTTAGGGATTTCATTTGCATAGCCCAAGTATGCTTTCGATCTTTTGGCTCGATTTCACATGGTTTATTGTAAGCCATCCCTGACTCCCTTTTTATCAGGGGTCAAGCTTGAGGCTCACTGTTTTACACCTTTGGTCGATGCCACTCGGTATCGACAACTTGTTGGCAGCCTTATTTATCTGACTCATACCAGTTTCTATATTTCATATGTAGTGGGACTTGTCCCCAGATTTATGTAGGAACCCCATGAGCTGCATTGAAAAGTAGCTAAGAGGATCTTGCACTACATCAGGGCTCTTACAGATTTGGGATTCATTACAGATTTGGCACAGAGGTTGACTTGGTTGGTTTTACAAATTCAGATTGGGTAGGCGATACTCAGAATCGCAAGTCCACTTCAGGTTACAGTTTTTTTTTGGGTTCTGGTCCTATCAGTTAGTCTAGCAAGAAGCAAAATGCTATTGCTATATCATCCATAGAGGTAGAGTATAGGGGAGTTGTTAATGCAACTATTGAGGCTATTTGGCTTCAAGGGATTCTATTCGAGTTTGGCATTCCGTTCAGGCAACCCACCATCATCTATTGTGACAACCAGAGTACTATACAAATATGCCGGAATCCGGTTCAACACCAACAGACCAAACACATTGAGATTCACATGCATTTTATTTGGGAGCTTATTCATGGTCAGGGCATCGACTTTGAGTTTTTGCCAATCTTCAGAGTAGGATGCATATATCTTTACCAAACCCTTCATTGATAGCAAGTTCATTCATCTACGAGCTCTTCTTGGGGTGCGGTCTACATCAGCAATAACATCATCTTTAGGGGGGCCTTCTAGCCTTTTCTGTTCTTTTATGTCTCTCTTTGGGGGGGGAGTTTTTCCTTACGCGTTTTCTTCTTTTCTTTGTTTTATGAGAGAATACTTTGCACATGGGTACCCCATTAGGCCTAGTTGTCGGGACTTATCTGTTTTTTACACTGCCCACTTAAGCTGTGCTTATGGGGGGTGTTAGAGTAGGGGGTTTCTTTTTTCCTATATTTATTTATTATGGGTTTTTTTCTCTTGCTTAGAGTTTTCCTACTTTCACGGAGAAGCTTGCTTATGTGTGCAAGTTGATTGGGTGACTAGGATGTAACTCCCTTGATTGACCATTTTGGGTATGGGAGTTACTCATCTATTCTTAGCCTTATTGACCACCTTTTGTGGAAGATTTGTCTATTCCAAGGGTCTATTGACCACCTTTTGTGGAGTTGCTTACTTTTCTATATGTACTCATCTCATTTGAGAGCTTTTCAACTTAATGAAAGCTTGGGTTTTGCTCCACTTGTTTTTATCTCTTGTAATATTGTCTTTGAGTGATTCCATTTTGCTTCAACAACATTGTGGTGCGCACAAGCTTCGTCTCGTGTGATCTCGACCTTTGCATTCACGTTATCCAGAATTGGCGACATCTTTGATACCATGCAACCCTTATTCCTTTAAATTCCTCTCAAAATTTGTATTATCAATTGAAAAAGTTCCGCCCATATTAGCAAATTCACCGAAGTCGTTAAAACACGAAAAGTATTTTGACTAGGTGAGAAGGGAAAATGAGGGTTCTCACTTTTAGGAGGACTCACCTGAGTAAGCTATGAAGTAGCAATAGCAGATCTATACTCCAATTCCTCACAAACTACTTCCCAAATCACGTCCTTCACACCCACTTTAGGTTCTTTACTCCATGTAGACTGAAAAAAATTATTTTCTCCTATATCGTCATATAATGTTTGTGTTGTGCATCTAGCTTCCCCATCAAGTACTTATTGGTCCCAATAACTATGTGCTTAGCAATTTCATTGATGATGGTGGCTTTAGTGGAAAGTTTATTTCTACCTTGCATAGTGACATTGTCCTCAAGGGTAGCCCACTCCATTTGCAGCTCCATATCATTATTAGCTTCAGCCAAATTTTTTTCACGTTGCACAAATCCTTTCATAGCCTCCCAGACTTTTTTTGGCCCATTTTTAATTTTTTGGCCCCTTCCCAGTTTTCCATCTTCTAATCAATAGAAGCCTGTTGTTTCTTACCAAAAGAGGAGCCTCTAGCCATAGTGAAGAGCATTTCAATGCCAATAGAAATAGTACAATACCACACTAGGAGAATATGCATAGCAGCAAGACCAAATTTTAAACTTTTGGTATTTGTGCATTGTTGTGTAATATCATTTTCTAGGATTCAATTGTGTTAATGTTGAATCAATCTGCATGACCCATATTTTATGATTAGTGGTTCATAAGAACCCATTTCTCATGAGCGCAAATGGTTTGCTTGACACTCATTGTATTTAGGTGATGCTCAAAGGGGTGAATAACTACAATTGCTCGGGAGATCACCCATCTTTGTACCACTTTGATTCAAGCACACTTAACTAGGGAGTTTCCCTTACAATCAAACCTGCTTTGTGTATTGCCCCATTTGTAAGTATTGTGTCTTATGAACCATTCATTTTGGAGCTTTTTAGCTCTTTCATTATATCATTGGGTGTTTTCATAGTACATTTTGTAATATCCTTTTCGGGAATCAACTGCATTAATCTTGAGTCAATATGCATGACACATATTTTATTAATCATGAGTAGTGGTTCACAAGAACCCATTTCTCATGAGCACGATTGATGCAAATTTATGGAGCACAGAAGAAAAATTAATATTGATTAAGGAATGATTTAGGAGGTTGATAATAATAGCGGTAATAAGTTGGAGTAATGTGGTGTCATGGGCACCTTTGCTCCCACGTAGGAGAGCTATGTTGGAGGTGTAGGCCTAATCCACCTTCATCATCTCTCTACTTTGTAAACAAAATCACGTCCGAATTTTGGGACTAATAATGCATTGTAATATGTGTCCATTAGGGGGTAGCATGGTGAAATCATCATGATAGCCTTTAGTGAAAGCGGTAGAATGAGAGCCTTCCTTAGGACTATAAGAAAGGTGGACCCTTTCAAAGTGTTTAGGTACTACCAATTTTAAGTTATGGACCCCATTTCTATCGTTTCAAACTTCCCAGAGACTTGAATTTCCTAATATTCTTAGCAACCCCTTTAAAACACTTAGTGTTGTATAGCATTTGGAGCTCATTCTTTTATAAGCCCCTCTAACCTAGCTTAGAATTTGGGTTCCATATTCGTCGATCGCATCTAGTCACTTCGTCAATGGCTAAGATCTTAGAGGTATTCGTAGTTAAGTTGTCAACCACCCTATTTAGTTCACGGGGAGTGTGGAAAAATCTTAGTTTTTTAAACTTGCTGGCAATCCCCCTAGTCTCCATAACAAGGTTCTTAAGTCTTCAATTCCGAGGAAGAGTATCAAAGTAGGCAAAAGGTAGTTAGTGAGGATGTGAGAATTCTTTTCAAACCATATTGCGTTATAGTAATTTTCTCGTCATAATCCCTGGCAAATCCCCATAGCTTCAGTCACATTATTAGAGTGGTTTCCAACACTCACTACGTACCATAAGAGGGGCTGGCCTTTGCGGCCCCATATGATGCCTCCACCTCTAACCTAACTGGGACTAGCTTTCGAGATAGCACCATAGTTTAGTTTGACCCATCCAATCAGTCGAAGCCAATCATTTTCGATGCCTATTTACCTTTCTAACTTCATTATTGGGGATTAAGGATCATGTTTAATGACTCTCAGAAGGTGAGGACATTGCATACAAGGTATGAAATATTCTCAAGAATACCTATGATCAAGCACATCAACATAAGAAGATGAATTTAGAGACTAAATTGAGAAATATGAAAATGGATGAAGATCAAGGTATTATGGGTCATATTTATAAAATGGTAGTAGGTAGAAATTCTTGGTGAGATTGATTTGTTCAAATGATTGTTTCAAGTCTTTAAAATTTGTTTGAAACTTATTAATCTTTCACTGGATGTGGCCAACAAACTTTCTAGTATTCAATATTATGATTTGTGTAGAATTTGATGCAAGAACAACAAATAATTATGTAGGCATTGGGTGCAAAGGGCACAAATATCAATCTTTGGTCAATCTAAGCAAAGAGTGTCCAAAGTTGATTCCCAAGCAAGTGAACAAGATGTGTGACAGTAAAAGATCCAAAGAACCCAATGGAAAATGTTTCATGTGTGAAAAAACATTACTTAGATAATTGTGATTGTTTGGAAAACCCCAACAGCCCCAGTTAAGCAAGGTCCCACTAGGCAAGGAAAGAGGGAAGATGAAAACAACTCCAAAGCTAACGCATTCATCACCAAAAAATTTGATTCAAGGACTTTAGTACCACTCAAATTAGGCATCTTTTCAAGCAATTGAATTAATATGTGGAATGTGTGTCTTTATGCAATGGTAGCTCTCGTGAAATTAAAGGAATAGGTGATGCGAATGTTACACTTGAGGATGGGTGAGAACAACTTGTGGGAAATATATAGTCACTAAACTTGATAAAATCAGGTCTATGTAAATTAAATTTGTAAGAATGACCACAATGTGGAATTGTATGATAAATGTGCTTTTGTTATGTCCATCAACTATGTTAATAACTAAATATATAGGCACAAAACTTGAGGATGGGTGAGAACAACTTGTGGGAAATATATAGTCACTAAACTTGATAAAATCAGCTCTATGTAAATTAAATTTGTAAGAATGACCACAATGTGGAGTTGTATGATAAATGTGATTTTGTTATGTCCATCAACTATGCTATTAAGTTTGTTGCTCAAGGTTGACACATGAATGGCTTTTCTATGAATAAGCACAATTCCCCAAACAAATCCTTTGTAGCTTGGGCTTAGATGGATTGGCAAGGCTTGATTTATCACAAGCTTGGTCAAAGGATTAAAACCTAAATAGGTACAAATTTGAGCAATATATGTAATGTAAATGGGAAAACAATCCCCTTGTGGACTTCTGCAAGTGGAGTCTCATGCACCAAATTGGTGTCTTGCTTGGCAGTGAACTAGAAAACTACATTTACCCTTTTTTGTACAAAAACTAGGGCATCTAAATGATTCCAAAATTCTTAGTGTGTAGGATAACAACTAGAAAATATATTGAACAAAATTCCATGCTTAAAATTTTTTGGGTGACGAAAAAAAACTTTAAAATATATTGATTGCAAATGATTGTGGAGGATTATTGAATATTTATCTCTCTTTAGTTACTTGATCCAATAATGGAAATAATATTATTTTTGTCAGCTACAAAACCTTTCATATTCCCCTGCTGTTGTGGTGTTGATGAGGCATCACAACTAGTGCCTTCCATTACTTCTAGTTTGTTGGCTCAAAAATACTTGTCACCTGGCTGAAAACCAAATGATAAACTAAGTTGGTATGGAATCTTTCACTCATTTTCATTTGATTTTCCTTGAGTTGCGTCCAACCAAAACTAAAACATACCTTAACATTGTTTCCTTCAAAAGAATTTCAGACTTGGGATTTTTTGGAGGGTAGGGGGTGAGGGGAGCGACAAAGGGGTTGGGGGCACTATCCCTCTCTATATTGCAAGTGGCAACAACCCCTCAACTCTGTGAGGGGAACAAGGGTAGAGAAAAAAGTTCTTGATTGGGACCAGTGCACATTGAAGAAGCGTTTGTGTTGAAGTGTCATTAGATTAACTTTGCTCCCTTTGTCATTGGAATCCCTATTTTTTTTCCATGATCCATTTCAGATCAAAGGTACAATTGGGAATGGTGTTTATTTGCTAGAAAGCATATTCACATTATGTTTTAATGGTTGCTAGCTATTTTTAATGGCTACATATGATGGGAATTTCAAGAGGGTATAAGAATTGCTCAAAAGTGTGATTTTTTGTAAAGGATGAAATTAAGGCCACAAAATATAATTTCACTATTTTTGAAACAAGCGGATTGTTTGCAAGCCAAAATTAATGTCATGTTGAGTAAAATAAAGGATTAGCAGCCAAATTACATGAAGAACTCTGCGTATTAAAGTAGGAAATAAATACTGGCATGTAGTAGTAGTACGTCACCTCCTACATCACCAAATGGAATCAAGTCTAGAGTTCATAGTGAACATAGTGGAAGCATAAATTATATCTTTGACAATTGTTAGAACAAGAGTCCTTCTAACAATTTTGGGGGAAGTTGTCATTTCTTGGATGAATATTGTTATAAGTATGTGTGTGAGAATTATGGTTGGACAAACCATGATACAAGTCATTGAATTTTTTTCCCAAAAAAAGCAGCTCCATCAACTCAACATACCATTGCATTTCTCAAGAAGGCACTATCCCTCTCTATATTTCAAGTGGCAACCACCCCTCAACTTTGTGAGGGGAACAAGGGTAGAGAAAAAAATTCTTGATTGGGACCAGTGCACATTGAAGAGGCCTTTGTGTTGAAGTGTCATTAGATTAACTTTGCTCCCTTTGTCTCCATTGGAATCCCTATTTTTTTTCCATGATCCATTTCAGATCAAAGGTACAATTGGGAATGGTGTGTATTTGCTAGAAAGCGTATTCACATTATGTTGTAATGGTTGCTAGCCATTTTTAATGGCTACATATAGTGATGGGAATTTCAAGAGGGTATACGAAATGCTCAAACTTTTGATTTTTTTGTAAAGGATGAAATTAAGGCCACAAAATATAATTTCACTATTTTTGAGACAAGTGGATTGTTTGCAAGCCAAAATTAATGTCATGTTCAGGAAAATAAAGGATTAGCGGCCAAATTACATGAAGAAATCTGCGTATTAAAGTAGGAAATAAATACTGGCATCTAGTAGTAGTACGTCACCTCCTACATCACCAATTGGATTCAATTCTAGAGTTCATAGTGAACATAGCAGAAGAATAAATTATATCTTCGACAAGTCTTGGAACAAGAATCCTTATAACAATTTTGGGGGAAGTTGTCATTTCTTGGATGAATATTTTTATAAGTATGTGTGTGAGAATTATGGTTGGACAAACCATGATACAAGCCATTGAATTTTTTTCCCAATAGAAGCAGCTCCATCAACTCAACATGTCATTGCATTTCTCAAGAAGGCACTACAAATGATGATAATCCATTGGGATCCTCAATTAGATAGGGTTCTTACATCCTTGATTATAATTATTGAGAAAGAGGATATAGACCAGCTCTAGCAAAATTAGGGCAAACCCTTTAAAGATGTCAAACACATCAAGAATCTTGGTATAAATATTGTGAAGAAGATGAAGATGAAGAACTGTTTCATCCAAAATGTTGAAGGATCCAAGAGTACTAATTTCTTTTTGAAGCGAGACTCCCCAAGGAATTTTTTTAAATTGGTAAATTCATCTTGTGGGGTGATCTTCCCCTTAGATGACACAATAGAGGGCTATCTCTTCTTCTCAAATTCAGACAAAACTTGCACCTGGTCTCCTTTGTTGGGTTATGCCACACCAAGCGAGTTGGGTGTGGTATTTTACCCAATTTTAACACTATATCATGACCCCTGCGGGTTTCAACTTGGATCTCCTCTTTGGAAGTCCAATGCTTTTACCATTTGAGTGCATCCCATTTGACAATGTCCCCAACTAAACATTATTCGGATTATATAATAATGTTTATTTATGAGTCATTATGAGGGGAATGATTGTTCATTGTGTTTCATGTGTTAACTCCAGAAACAAATTTCTAAGGGAATATTAGAAAATACTTTTTATTAGGTATTTGTCCATTCTAGAGGTCAAGTTGGCAAAGTAGGAGTTAGTTAAAAGTATGTCAAAGTCTTTGTATAGATATGAGTTTTGAATGTGTCATTGTGACATACATCAAATCAACAATTATTAAAAATTGAAGTAGAAATAAATATTAGTTTTCATTAAATTGTGCAAATCTTATTTTTTAAAGCTTTTGTGTCTTTATTTAATTTTTTATTTTGGCTACTTGTTGCACGTGCTTACTCCATGGCTAGTAATGCCCAATAAAAGTTGCCTCATCCTGCTACAAGTCTCTTTCCAATGTTGGGAATAAATGTTACATTGCCACTCACATGACCTACATGAGTTTCGCAAATGTTTTGGTTCAACAGGGTGAATTTTGACATATTGTAGCATGGTTTTCAAGGGGGTTATAAGGATCCCTTCCAAACTTGGCTAAAACTAGGATGGCAATGGGTTCCACTACTTGCTAATCCTACTTTCTACTGATCCATGTGTCCCTCCCACTTGGTGGTGCCAGAGTTTGACCACCATTTCTACTTGATTGGTGCTTTTTTTGGTTTCATTTAGGGGTGGGATTTTGAAGCTTATGATCTTAAAAGCTTAAAAATAATTGAAAAAATTTCTTCAGTTTCTGCTCAAGAAAGCTTTGAGGGGTGAAAACCATTCCACACTCCTGAAGCCACTCACTCAATCTCAAAAGAGTTTTAAAAGATCCTAATATTGCCCCCCTAGCTTGCAAAACGCTCTTTTCCTATTGATAATGGTTGCTCTTCTTTTGTTGGGTTGTTGCTCTTCTTCTCTCACTAAGTTGAATATGAAATTGGTGAATGGATGTCATTTAGGTGAGATTATGTTTGGCCAATTAACAATTTGCAAAAAAACATTTTTTATATTTGTTTTTTAGTTTTAATGATGTCTAGATGTCCTTCGATGGGTTAAGAGAAATTTGGGTGTATATCTGTAATGTCCCTATTTTTGATCTAGACCTTCGAGGGACCCTTAGCACATTCTTGTTTCCAATAGCTAAGGGTAGAGGAAGGAAAGGGAACATTGTGGGCCACTTGTGAGGAGTTAATAATAGAAAAGGTACTTTATATTTCTAATTTTGAGTTGAGTTACAAAAAAGCACCTTATGTTTCTATTTCACTTAAGTAGTGGGGTTTATAAGTCTTGGGCACTTAAGGCCTAAAGCGAAATTAAGAGGATCTTTTAATATTTTAAAAAGAAAGGTAACTATTCCCTCTAATTTGGGCGCTACACTTGGAGGAGTGGCATATAAAAGCAAGTAAGAATTGATTTGAAGTTTATGCATTTTTGGATATTGGAATTATTTATCAATTATGTCAAGCTTGGTTTCCACTTCTTGAGAACGAAAACCTTCAAGAAGTGTTTTAGGTTTGGGGATGAAAGCCTCCATTCCTTCTATTTGGACAACTCTATTCAAGGGTTGTAAATGAGCTTCAAATTTCACGTGTTCATGCAAGTGGATCTACAAAGGTGTTTTGAAACACCATCTACTTCCGAAAATTTGAGTGAACCTAGGGTTTGAGACGAATTTTTTTGGAAACTAGGGTTTTTAGAATTTTAAAGTAAGTTTTGGTGGCCTTCCCATGGAAAGAAAATTTTGATATTATTTTTATTGGATAGACACTAATTTTGTGGTCAGTTTGAGCTCTTATCTGCATCATAATTTCAAGTATTGAAGGGGTTATGAATTTTTGAAGTTTGACCATGTTTGTAGGAAATAATAATTATTGTGGGCAGTGAATTGTTTGGGAAAGGCTGATTTGTAGGTTTTTATATTGGGCGATTTATGTTGGAGTGGTTTTGTAGGGTTTTTAGGGTCATTCAATGCCCTAGGATATTGAGAAATTATTTTCGCCATTTTGGTATTTGGGTGACTTGTTTGGCAAGCTCCGGAAGGTGATTTGGTGAGAGAAAACCAAAGAAAAATTTTCAGATTTACTCATTTTATTGAGGTATGGCTAACCACTTGGAGGGTATTTTGAGGCATTTAAGGGTTGGAAAGTACAGTTGTACCTTCAAGGAAAATGTAAAATATTTTTGTGACATATTTTCAGCAAATTGTCATATTATTGGACCCCAAAAAAGGTACTCAATCTCTAAATAATTTTCAGTTTTTTGTGGATTTATTTGGATGCTATTTAGATTGAATATCATACATTTTTCCAACTAGGGTTTGGCTGGTTATAGATTTTCAGATTTTAGTTTGTGCTTGGTTTGGCTAGGGTTTGTTGGAAACCCCCAGTTTTTGGTTGCCGTCCCAATTTGGGGACATTATAGTGGTATCAGAGCCAATTTTTTGGCCAATTGTTGGATGAGGAGATTATTGTCAAATATGGACATGGGCAGTGCTAGGTTTGAGAGGCTTACTCAAGCTCAAGAGTGGTTGATGGAAACTATGGTCATATTTCTTCAATCAGTGAAGGGCACAAAAGGGGACCAGCGCCTTAAAATGTAAGAGGTACAACCCTTTATTAATTGGGAATTGATGGAATTTTATGATGGATACTTGGAATGCACACCCCAAGTCAAGATGACAATGAGCTTCAATGAGTTCGTAGCTTGGAAACAGGGAAAGTGGCACCATGTGCAAATGGTTGTGCATGACGACTTGGGAAGTTCTCCCTACCTTTGATGGGGACTTGGGTACTTCAGTTCAAGCATGGGTGGACAAGGTTAATAGATACCTTGATTCGAGGCCTAGAGGTGAAAAATAGGCCCTAAAGTTTGTCATGCAACACTTGGAAGGAGATGCCAATGATTGGTGGCATCTTGGGTGGAGGTCACATGGACATTACCTCATTAAAACATATGAGGAACTAGGTGAGAAGCTCATTAAACAATTTGATAAAGAGAAGATGGAGTCTCCAAAATCAGAAACCGTGAGGGTACTTGAGAGGATTTTCATTTCTATAAGGGGCAGCCATTTAAGCAACTAAAATCAGAAGTTTTGGAGCAGCTGAAAAACTAATTTTCAGCTTAGTAAAGGGCAGCCAATGATTGAAATTTCTGAACCACAAGAATCGGAAATTCAAGGGCAACCAAGTAAAGAGTTACAACAAACTATGGAGCAACTAATGGAGTTGCAAACAGTTGACACTACTGGAAAAGTAACAAAAATATCAAATTTCTGAGGGTAAATCAAAGAGAATTTTTTCCACAACTTCATAAGCCAACAAAGTGTCAAGAAGGAAGCATGAACAAGGACATCATAATAGAAAGGTATGCCAAGAAAAAAAGTTTTTGTATTGCTCCTTTTCATGCATCAATTTTCTTGTCTAAATTCAGATTGCAAGAGGAATCTTGGAAGAAACACTTGTTGTTATGTCTTGTTAAGGAAGCATATGCCCTAACAAGAAGGGACATGGTAAAGTTCATTGAACTACATGGGGAGTTGGAAGGAAAGAATGAAGCGACAACCCTTCATGAGGGTTCCTATGAAGGAGTCAAAGAAACAAAAAAATTAGATTTGAAGGAGGAAGGTGAGCTACAAAAAGATGACACTTTGGGGCAGCGTAGAGTGGGAAATTATGGACACCAAAAATCTGAGTTTTTGGAGCAGCAAAGAGGGCTGCAAATGATGGATGAAAACGAGGAAATGCTAGGTGCTTTGGGGTAGCCAAGTACCCCAAACTTTGGTATTCGAAAAGATGATTTTGAAGAAGCCAAGGAAACCGAGATATTCATAGAAAGGTATGAGTTGAATGATGATTTTTGTTTGGTATTTAATAATTGTTCAAATTTGTTGCATGACTTTAGATTTGATGAAAGAGCTTGGAAGGAACAATTTCTAATCGCAAATGAGAAATGGGTGCAAGTCTTGTCAAGGTTGGATGGCACAAGGGGGCTTTTTGATGGATCAATGTACAATGAGATGAGTGAATGCTTGAAGGAAAAGAACACCATGATGGACTTGCATACAATCAAAATAGATATGGGAGAAGATCAAGATTCCAACTTGTTGTGGAATGCAAAGGACAATCCAGTGTTTGAAATGGATAAAGAAAAAAGACCAAGGCCACAAGGAAGGATGTACCTCATGATCCTAGAAAGTGACAATTGGATCATAAGGGTGTTATTAAACGCCAATGTTTTACCTAACTTGTTTGTTTCATGTGTAGGATTAATTTTGAGATCCCTTGCAAAGGGCAATGCTAGGAATAAGTTGGCCTCCATTTATGGGCAACCTTTTGGAAGAGTTGAAAATGGAGACATGGATGAAGATTTGAGAACTACCATAGATTGGGCAAGAACCCAAATCATGATCAGCCTTAGGAATGAGGTCATTTTGCATGGGTTGAGTGATAAGGGACCCCCTTCATCTTCATCCAATAGCATGGTGAAGAGGTTACTTCATGATCATGAGGAAAAGGCAAAAAGTAATTTAAGATAGAGCTGTCATAAGACATCATAATCAGCCCTTTGTTTCAAAGAAAGCATTTTCTACAAGGCCATTGGTAAGTTTGGTTAAATCCAATTTTGATCATGTTTGTTTGGGAAGAAAAGACAAGGAATTTGTTTTCCAAGGAAAGCCCCAAAGTTGTCTTGGGCAACACCCTATCTCATGTTGCAAAGGTAATAAGGAGGGTGTTATGAAGGGCATGAGGCCCCTATTGAAGTTGGAACAGGCCCAAGTTGTGAGAAGCTGTTCACAAGTTACAAATTTCAGTAAAAATTGGTCCTAACTCGCCAAAGAGCTCTGTAAGTAAATTGGCACATTCACGATCTTTTTTAGGCATAAAGGTCAATTTATTTTGCATGTGGCAGCCAAGGATAGGAGCTGGAAAAATTAGTTTAAAATCTGAATTTTGTTACTCAGAAATTTTTGAGTCAAGTGAGCAATTCCAGCCACCAAGTGTGTTCAGAAATTGCAAAATTGGGGCATGCTTCAGGTCGCGGGAGGATGGATGAATGCATATATTAATTTTAAACTTTGTCATCTAAAAAAATCAGATTTAAGAGGTCAAACACCGGCATGTATGGAAGGGGAAAATTCTGAATTTTATGACATGCTCTAGCTTTTGGGTCAAAAAAGGTATGAGTATGTTTATTTCCATGTTTGTCTACATGAAAAATCAGCAATTTATTTGCATATACAGCCATGTTACCATAAAGGAAAAGCTGATTTGGTCCAGCTCATACAAGATTATGGAAACAAACTTATCTTGGCATCTTGGGAAGGTGATGTAAGAAGCATTCACAACGGGAAGGTACAGCCTTCTTGTGGGAATGTGTGGGAGCTATTGATGAGTTTGAAGAAGATCCTATGCATGCTTGAGATGAGTGACAAGGATCAACCTCTTGTTGAGTATGTGTTTCACATTCGGATGCCCATACATGGTGACGGATATGTCTTAGAGGCCTCACCTCTTGGAAGGTACATTGGTGATTTCTTTTTGCAAATTTGGTGGGTCATGGTCCAACACATGAAAGGGTTTTACATGTGGGACCTCGAGGTAGTTTGGTTTCCTCATGATCTACGTAAGAACTTTTGGTCACATCTAACCTGGTTGGAAGGTATTAGGGAAGGAAGTTTGCTCATCCATCACTTGTTATTGGGAAGGTTGGTTGATTGGGAGCATATGGAGCCTTTGGAAGGCTATGAGGACACTTATGGCACGTGGGGGTAGTCCCCAAAGTACAGGTACAACAGAATGAAGGAGCCAATTGAGGATTCTTTTCCTTGTGATGAAATCATAGGTGGACATTGCATCATAAGGCATGTTGGGACACCTCTTTGGATATTGCAATTGCTTGAGGACAAACAATTTTGGGTGGGGAAAACTGTAATGTTCCCATTTTTGATCTAGACTCTCGTGGGACCCTTAGCCCATTCTTGTTTCCAATGGCTAAGGGTAGAGAAAGGAAAGGGAGAATTGTGGGCCACTTGTGAGGAGTTAATAATAGAAAAGGTACTTTATATTTCTAATTTTGAGTTGAGTTATGAAAAAACACCTTATGTTTTTATTTCACTTAAGTGGTGGGGTTTATAGGTCTTGGGCACTTAAGGCCTAAAGTGAAATTAAGAGAATATTTTAATATTTTAAAAAGAAAGGCAATTCTTCTCTCCAATTTTGGGCGCTACATTTGGAGGGGTGGCATATAAAGGCAAGTAAAGATTCATTTGAAGATTATGCATTTTTGGATATTGGAATTATGGATCAAGTATGTCAAGTTTGGTTTCCACCTCTTGAGAACGAAAACCTTCAAGAAGTGTCTTAGGTTTGGGGACGAAAACCTCCATTCTTTTTATTTAAGCAACTCTATTTAAGAGTTGTAAGTGAGCTTCAAATTGCATGTGTTCATGCAAGTGGATTTACAAAAGTGTTTTGAAACACCACCTACTTTTGGGAATTTGAGTGAACCTAGGGTTCGAGGCAGAAAATTTTGGAAACTAGGGTTTTTAAAATTTTAAGGTAAGTTTTGGTGGCCTTCTCATGGAAGAATTTTTTTGATATTATATTTATTGGATAGTCACTAATTTTGTGGTCAGTTTGAGCTCTTATTTGCATCATAATTCCAAGTATTGAGGGAGTTATGAATTTTTGAAGTTTCAACCTGTTTGTAGGAAATAATAATTATTGTGGGCAGCGAATTGTTTGGGGAAGGATGATTTGCAGGTTTCTATCTTGGGCGATTTGTGTTGGAGTGGTTTTGCAAGGTTTTTAGGGTCATTCAATGCCCTAAAATATTCAAAAACTATTTCTGCCATTTTGGCACTTGGGCGACTTGTTTGGCAAGCTCTGGAAGGTGATTTTGGTGAGAGAAAACCAAAGAAAAATTTCCAGATTTGCTCATATTTTACTGAGATGCGGCGAACCACTTGGAGAGTATATTGAGGCATTTAAGAGCTGGAAAGTATAGCTGTACTTTTAAGAAAAAATCAAAATGTTTTTGTGAGGTATTACCAACAAATTGTCATATTATTGGACCCAAAAAAAGGCACTCAATCTCTAAATAATTTTCAGTTTCTTGTGGATTTATTTGGATGCTATTTAGATTGAATATCATACATTTTTCCAACTAGGGTTTCGCTGGTTATAGATTTTCAAATTTCAGTGTGCTTGGTTTGGCTAGGGTTTGTTGGAAAACCCTTTTTTTTGGTTGCCATCCCAATTTGGGGACATTACAACATCACTATCGGGTAGGTTGGGAAAAAATTGTCTCCGATGTCCCTAAGTTGTGACCCTTGTGTCCCTTACATTTTGGTGACAACCTGAGGCGCTTTTAATCTACTCTTGAAATGCAGGGGGCCATGTCTTGAAGCCTCAAGGATTTGTGCCTTGTGAAAGATTCATAGTTTTCAAGTTTTATGTTAAGGGGAGTATAAAAATAATAAAGTTACTTGACATTTAAATGTTTAAAAATAAGTTACCCCACACTCAAACAGAAAATGGACCCTTGTGACTAACAAATTATAAATAAAGGTGCTAGATTTTATCAAAGAAATAAAATTTCTGCAAGTAAGTGGAAACAAGATGTCATAGAAAGAGATAAATAAATAGCTTATATTAATGCCCACAAATGGCCAAAGTTGGTCAATGGGACTGAAAAAGTACAAACAATTACAATAGAGAAGCATTAGGATAAAAAAACCCTAGGTTATAAAAACTAACTAAATATTAAGTAATACCTAAAGCGGCTAAACTTATGAACCAAAGCAGCAACCAGAACATGTCCAAAAACAGATTTGTGGAGGACTCAGCCAGGACTTTGAAAATAAAGAACATGTTCTCATCCGTAGCCTAAGCATATCTCATTAAGAGGAGGAACAATACTGACGGAAACAATCACATGAACAATGGGTAAAATTTGAAGACTCAAAAACAAGGTTTTTCCACACATCATCCCAAAACAGACACCATCTCAATGCTGTCCATGAGATCAAAAAAGGTGATTTTCCCTCATCATGCACCCTGAGGATATTCTGAGCAACACTACGATTCACTTTAAGCAAATTTTCACAGATGTTGTGAACAGTTTACGTAAGACTCAGTCAGAGTTCTCTAATTTAGCAGATTCCATACTACTTCAATGATGAGGGCAACAAGAATCTTGATAGGCCAATCACAGAAGAGGAATTGAAAACCATTGTCTCCTGCTTTCAGCCTGATAAGGCCCCTGGCCTAGATGGTTTTCTGGCATTCGTCTCTCAACCTTTTGGGATGTAATAAAATTTGATATGTTGGCTCAAATGGAAGAATTATCAATTATGGGAAAACAAGATCATGCTAAAAAAATTAAATGCCACAAAAACTTTTCTCGTTCAAAAAAAATATAGTGCTGATCAAATGGATCATGTTAGGAGTTTTGCATTGTGTAATAAGGCGAAGGATTAAACTGTTACTCCTAAAATAATTTCACCCTCTCAGTCTGCCTTTGTACTTAGACGACAAAGAGAGTAACATAAATATTTGTGTCGGAGATTCTTCACTCTCTAAGCTCTCAGAACGGCTGGGAGTTCTTATCAAATTGGACGTGTAATTGGAACCTTTTAGATTCCACCCTCAGTGATTCTGAGTTCAGCACACAGGTGTTGAATAGACCTACAATTACATGTACACTCCATTATATTCAGTCTCAATCAACGGGGATTTATGGCCCCCTTTTCTGTCCACTACTGGCTTGTGACAAGGGGATCTTCTTAGACTCCATATAGACAAGGGGTTCCTCTTAGGCCTTACCTATTCATCATTATGGGAGAAAACTTAAGCAAAATACGTGAAGAGGCAAACCTTACAGGTAAAATTCATGGACTGGGAGTGACTGAAAATGGAAACAAGTATACAAATTTCCTTTTTGCGGATGACACTTTTCTTCTCTTTCAAGAAATTAAAAAATGGAATTAAATTCTTAGTGAATTGCAATTAGCTTTATGACAACAAATAAACCATGATATGCCCTGCATCATTCTTGTCAATGTGGCTGTCACGTGAAATAGGGAAATTCATTGGTTTCAAGAAGGTATTCTTCCAATGAAATACTTAAGTTTTCCTCTTCATCTCAAAAAGAAAGTTTCTTTATGGGACAAAACTATTCAACAAATGCAAAACAATCTCCCATCTACCAGGCGGTTCCCATCTACCTTCTAAAATTCCTACCTCTCAAATCAAATTGAGGATATTCTAGTGAATCTACGACAAAACTTTCTTTGGAGAGGAGTGGAAAAACATCATAAGTTACCATTGGATCATAGGAGAAAATTTGCCAGGTAAAGAGTAAAGGTGGTCTGAACATCAGAAATTTGCATACTTTCAATAATGCTCTTGCCACAAGAGCTGCTTGGCGTCTCAGGAAATGATATAGTTCAATCTTGAGCACAATAATCATGGACAAATACTTGATAAATGACAATAATGATCTTTTTTTGGACAACTGGCGTCCGAATATATCTGGAAGAGCCAGGCTTCTACAACAAGTTTCGATTCAATTAAAAGAAAAGCTCACTCAGAAAATTGGGATTGGCAGGTCAATGCAGTTATGGGAAGAACGTTGGGAAGTTCAACCAGATTTTTCACAACCTGAAATTCATGAACTCAAGGTGGATTTACATAAAAGGGTTTTTATTTACATAAAAAACTATTGTCAGCGAAGCCTGGAAATCAGCTGGGATGTGGAATTGATCAAAGAGGTGGGACAAGCTCACTTAGCACAAATTGATTTTTTATATAGACTTTGAACAAAAAGTTCATCTTTTGCCATTAGCAGCCAAGATACAAAAATTTGGCCTTTTACAGATTAAGGGGAATGCATGGTTGCCTCAACTTATAAAGGCCTTGTGTGGCCCTCACATCTTGGGTAGATATCATGTGTAACTGCCAATGTAGATATAGGAATAGTAAAGGGCTCTTGTGCCTTAGCTGCGGCAACCTTAGCTTGGTGATTGGCTTTGGATTTTAGAATTAGCCTTAGGACTCTATCCAGATCATGAGGGTTTTGTCTGATACGGCTTTGAAATTGAGATAAAGCTTGAACTTGTTGAGGGTCCACCCAATTAAGGTCATTAGGAGTAATTTTGTCTCGGTAATCTTGATTAGCAAGTTCTAGATTAGGCATGTGAACATTATCATCCATTTGCACATATTCATTGATAATTTCAGCATCAAATGAAGATAAAGAAGGCAATTTTGTTGTACTTTCATTAGCCATTTTAGGTGAATTAGAATAAATATGATTGTGTTCGATTTGCAAACCACTTATCCTAGCACATCACCTTAGAAGAACAAGGGAACTAGCCTTCTTAGGTGGCATAGATTAGCAACATGCAAGTAAAAGAAAGGCTAGGGGCAAAGGATAAATTGTGCTCAGTGTTAAATAATCACAATTCAGATTTTTTTTTGATGAAATAGATCTTATTATATAAAATAATAAATATACAAGAATATTCACAAAAATAGTAGGTGGTATGAAAGCACGCTACAAAGTCCCAAACTAGGTAGAGCCTAGGAACAACAAAACAAGTGATTATGCTGAGCCTAGAACAGATCTATAACATCAAAAAAGGAACCAAAAAACTAAGCAGCCATAGCAAAAAGACCTACAGAGGGAGGGTCTTTATCATGGGGATCACCCCAGCTAGAGCTGGGCAAGTCATCGCCCTCAGGGATGGGGTCCCAGCCAACAACAATAGTGGTATGTTCTTCTTCCTCAACATCTTCATCATGATCATAGTGGTGAAGGGATATTGGCAGTGTGAGTTGTGAAAACTTGTTATCTTGTGGTGGATGCCACCCATCTTGAGAAGTACTTGGCAGAGAGTTTATTGTTGCTGACCTGCAGTAGGTGGGAGTGGGGACATCCAACCTTGTGTGCACGGAGAAAGTGGAGGCGAAGAGCTGACTTCTTGAGCCTGGTTGCGAGAGTGACATCGAGAATGGCTGCATTGATGCCCTCCTCGGGGAGTGCCACTATCACCTCTCGACGGAGCATTCTTAGGAGGGGAAGGCGGGACGCAAGCCACAATACACGGGGCATCACCCCAATGATGAGTAATCTCTACAAATAATCAAGCTCCATAGCAACTTTGTTAGTTTGAGCTTGAATTTGGAAGTAGAACATTACATATAACCTTAGACTTGTTATAAACAAAAAAAATAGTGATAAACAACAACATTAAAGAACAAAGCTGAATTGTGCTCTTTCCATTTCTAAAACAAAATTTCCATTCTAAAAGTATGCCAAACATGGGTGTGCTTCAACAACATTGTAGAACTATCATTGAGGAGGATATGATGCTCACTGAAAGGCTCAGGACGAAAAGCGCTGAAGAAGTCATGAATCCAACTCCACGCATTTTGGGCCTTAGGGCAAAACCAGGATAAGTGCATAACAGTCTCCAAATACCCACAAAAAGGGCATACTGGATGGACCACCCCTATTTGCACCAACTGCCTCCCAAGTAGGAGCCCTTACGAGCCGTATAATTCTGGAAAGGGGTGTCAACTTACCATTTTAAGTCCTTCCACCAAGGGCGAGCAAACATGATAGAGATTTTGTGAAGCATATTTGTGAGGATGTCAGAAATGATTTCCTTGTAAGATTCGTTGTTCGCAAGGGAAAATCTGAATTTAGATTTCACATCCACCCAAGGGAGCCAACATTGAGTATGTTTGCAGAATAGTTCTTGCACAATGCAAATTCCCCTTTTGAAGAGCTTTAGGGAGTGAATCCAAGGAACCTCTGCAAGAGGAACAACATAGAAATTGATGATGGGGGACCACCATAAGGAGTGGTGGTTGATAGAGAGACCATCTTTGAACCCATTGCCATTTCAAAGTAACCAGGGCTTAATCTTTTCCCAAGCTTTCTAAATGCTTTTAACCATGAAGGACCCAACAATTTTCACAGGGGTGGAGAGAGTGAGAATGTTAGCAAATCCTAACCCTTTCCAAGTAGCATGGCTATGAGGAGTATCCTTAGAGATACAATGTCGGAGTAAAACTTTCCATGCCTCATTCCCCTTTTTGCATGGATAATCCATTTGGCATAGAGAGCCAAACCTTGGCGAGAAATGCCAATTAACCCCATCGCTCCAGCGTCCTTAGGGTGACATCAGTAGTCCTAGGCAACCCTGTGAAAACCTTTGCCGGTGGAAGAACTGGCCTAGAGAAAATCTTTGAGAATCTTTTCAAGCTTCTAAACAAAGTTTTTGGAAGGCACCCAACAAGAATAATAGACTTGAGTAGTTGCGAACACCTTAGAACAAACTTTAAATTTCCCAGCAAGGGATAGGGGCTTGGTTATCCAATAAGAAATCTTTTTCTCAACTCAATCCACCACATATTGCCAAAGGATAAAGGGAAGCCTAGAATGCAAAGGGAATACCCAAAAATTTAAATAATTCATCACGCTGAAGCCATTTCTAATCATACTGATTCCCCCAAGGTGGCGGAGGGAGGAAAGATTGTTTGTAACACTATGTCTTTCACCATTGAATAGAAGATCCAAAGGCGAGATAGAGCATATCTAGACATTGTATGGCATTAGCAACATTAATTTCATCCTCAATAAGAGTAAGAAACGAGTCGTCAGCAAAGTGACCATTGAGGAGTTGAGAGGGTTCCTTAGTAGGGAGAGAAATGCATTGAACAAGACCTTGGGATTGAGCAGTAGCCTACAGGTATCCAAAGCCTTCAGAAGCGCGCACATACAAAGTAGGTGCCAATGGGCAACCTTGTCGAATGGATCTGAAGAGGCCAAGTTGTTTGGAATTGATGCCATTGATGGAAAGGAAGGTTGAAGCATCTGTAAAAAGCTTTTGAACTGATTGCCAAAAGTTATGGCTAAACCCAAGGGCTTCCAACATAGCCAAGATGAAGGGCCATTCTGTACAGTCATAGGCTTTCTCAAAATCAATTTTGATGAACATGGCTTTTTGGTTGGACCTTCGCGCCCATTCCATAGACCCTTCCAAAACATCTATGATATTTTCTAATATGTATTTGTTTTGAATGAAACAACAAGGGCAAGAGATGGCGAAGATAGAGCGTAAATGCTTTTGCAATGATCTTGTAAGAGACATTAAGTAGAGTGATGGGCCACCAATTACAAATTAATTTGGGATCTCCCTGCTTGAGAACGAATTTAATGCAACCCTTGTTAATGCTAGTCCCCAAGTATTGGGTATTGAAAGCTTCCAAATAGCCCTAATATAGGTCCAGCCCAACAGTGTCCCACATTTTTAAAAAAAATTCACAAAGGAAATCCATCACATCCAGGAGCTTTGTCATTGGCAATTTGCATAGCAACATCCTAAAGGTCCTCAATGGATAACATCCTGGCGCAAATGACTCTCTGAGTAGGAGTTAGCTTGCAGGGAACAACAGAGAGGCATTGGTCAAGGGCTTGTTGACACTCAAAAGATGGCTCTTGGGCTTTGAACACTTGCTGGTAATGCCAGGTGAAGACTTGGATCAATTGCAGTACTTTAGTAAGGCGTTGGCCAGTATCTTGAATGGCTTTTTATCTACTGAGAAAGCGTGTTGGGCTTTGAGCATATGAAAAAATTCCCTTGAGACCCTATCGCCCACCTTGAGACAATGCAAATGGGCCTAGATTTGAGCAATTTGAATGCGCCGCCTAAGCTTTGCCACTTGCAGTCACAGAGGCTCATGGAAAGGAGTTTGCTCAAGCGCCGCCACCGCACAAATCAGCTCGGAAGAGGTGGCAGAATAGGAGCACCGCCTTATATTTGCCAGCTGGTAGCCACAAGTGTGGAGAAATCAAGCGGTACACATGATAGCATTGGACCACCAGTGGATCCAACTTGGCTACTAAGCTTGTTGAGGGACAAGTTTCCAAACTTTATGCATGTGGGCGATGGTGGGTCCGTTTTCCAAAAGTGCAGTATTAAAAAAGAATTGAGTTTTTTGGATTTTGTGTCACTTGAATTGCCATGTATTGCGAAAGTGGATGGGCAAGTGGTCGAAAAGGACAAATTCAACATGGCTTCAACCGACAACAAAAAGATGATGTCGAAGGAGTACGTCTGGGTAGAAATCATAGCCAAATCAAGGCACTTAAGCACATTATTAGATCCGCTTCGGAGATTGGATCAAGTATACCAAACTTCAGGCATGGGATGATGTGTGAAATTGGGTTCATAAAACCCAAATTTATTGCTTGTGAAAAGCCACACTTCTCTTTCGTCGGCTTTCCAATGCATAGGTAGATGGTTGATCTATTCAACAGGCTACATTACCATATTAAAGTCACCACAAATGGCCTAATGGGTGTCTGGGAGTTTGTTAGCAATCCACCGCCACAAAGTTGCCCTTTCATGGACGTCGTTGAGGTGTACACACTAATGATCCCAAAAGAGCGGTTATCAATAAAAAGTGCCCAAATGACACGATTTGTGGCGTCAAAACCAGAGTCCACGTAGTGCGGCCACCATTTTGGAGAAATAAATGTAATTAAACTGCCATGATCCGCATCATGATTACTCTTTTAGAACAAGGCTATCAAGCCAAATAACTTTATTGACATTACAAAGAATGAAATCCGTTGCCTTAACCTCTTGAAGGTAGAGAATATCCATTTCTGCAAATTTCCTTTGAAAATATCGCACAACATACTTGTGGTTTGAGTCTAGTAGATCCCGAACATTCCATAAAAAACAATTCATAGATTATAGGTGTCAAGAGACATATCTTCAGCGTCAAAGTGCTCGAGGGCTTTATATTGATTTTTCAAGAAATGTGCATTGGTTGGAATGCATAAAATCCTGAAGTTGAAACAACCACCCATCTACTTACTCCACATATTCTTCTTCCTCCGAAACCTCTTGAGGATGAGGGCTGCGAGATCGCACCAAATAGCTTCGCCATGAAGGATTGTGAGAACGTTTACTTGCTCTTTGATTGGGAGAAACATGTGAGTGGAGAGAAAAAATCAAGGGTAATCCCCTGTGAGACCAGTTAGGTAGAAACCTACAAACTGGAGAGAACATTAGCAGCCATGGGAGTGTTAAATAACTTGGGTTTAATTGTTTCAACTTTGGTGTGAACAAGCTCCCTAGTGGGTTGAGTTAACTTAATAGACACTTTAGCAGGTTGAGTGTTTGATGTCGGCACTAGCTGTGCAGAGCTAGAAGAGGGTTTGGCATTGTTAGTAGGATTCTGGGTGATAACACTGATTGCGGTTATTTTTATGCCCCACTACAATTTGCCACCCTTCTTCCTGAGTGTTCTTGGGGTTATCAGCCACATGTTTGGCTGTTGGTTTGTTATGAGGCAGGTACATCGGGTAGTCCATCTTGTGGTCAGTAGCTTGACAACGAAAACAAGTGTTGGGTAAGTTGATATATAGGGTATGCTGAGAATGGCGTGAGTCCTCGACTTGGATGTCTACAAACTCCTTAAGGTCTTTGGATAAGTCAATTTTCACGCAGACCCTTTTTTGGAGAGGAGCCAAATAGAATTGCACAGGTTCGTGGCAAACGACACCCAATGGAGGATGCGATTTGGTTGATGAAATGCTAGCGAGGCAACGACAAACCGGTGAACTCTACCCAAACGAGGACTTTAAGAGCTGTGTGCTCATAGACAACAAAATCTCTTGTCCATGTTGAAAGCACTATAAGGGAGTTGCAGACATACTAGGTGGAGAATTTATTTATAGTCACTTCAGCATGGGAATGGTTGGCAAAACGCAACAAAAAAATACCCTTGGTCATATTTTGGACACTTTTGAGTTTGATTCCGTGAATTGTCCAAGTCGACAAACCCAAGTTTTAAGCATACTTTTAGAAGGAATGAGACCAACAAAATAGCCTATTAAACAAAATTGATCTAGCCATTGACAAGCAGATTAAATTCAGGAAGAGGTAAAATAACATCAGGGTGAGGTTCAATACCTCATGGAAGACCTTGGGGACAAATTTCCTCGGTTGCTTGAGCGGGGGTGCCATTGCTCAGAGCTCCACTATGTCTTGTCACGGCTTCAACAACCGGACATAATGGAGAAGAGGCCATTAAATAGGCAAAGCCTGCCTAAGGGTGAGGTTCCCTAGAGGTAAATAAATGCTAATATGCCACAGGATCTAGAAGGGACTGTGGAGTGACAATGGTAGACAAGGAAAAAGCAATAGTGGCACTCATGGAACAAAACCCTAGTAGAGCAAAACCATCATCTCTTCCTATAATGTTTTTTTCCCACAAATCAGATTTGAAAACCAGGCTTGGAGTGAAACCTGAAGGCAAAAAACTTGGAAATCTAGAAAGGAATGAAACCCTAAGGGCAACCTAGGGTTTGGCAGTGTTCAAGCAATATACGGGTTCACCAATATGTTACCCTATTTTTGGATTAGTGTTAATTTCAATAGGCTAAACTTGTAGAATTAATTGAGATTGTAATATATCGCAATCAAGTATAAATCTAAATGTAATTGATTGAGATTGATCTGATAAAGCAATTTATTATGTATGGAAAGTACTAAGGAGATCAAGATACTTAGCTTAACTATTTGATTGATTGATTGACTGTGTTTTGATAGTGGAAATAAATTGGAAGCAGGTCTGTGATTTGTCCAGATTCAGAATTCACTGTTTGTGTGTGTAGGGTTGGTACTGTTAGACCTAGATAGGAACATTGACAATAGTGTCTAGGGTTGACATTACTGTCCTAGGCAAGTTTATCTCTCTGTGACCATATGGTGCAGTGTGCTTGTCTGATATACCTTTGTGCGATCTGTGACCCTCGACTGCATGCACAACTCCAAAAATCAACTTCCTTCTTGAAACCCTAGGTTCACTTGTGATGGATAAAAACTTTAAAAAGTGAGGAAGTATGATTGGGCTGAGCTGACTACAATCACCATTGTTGATGATTGACCGCTACCTATGTATCCAATACTTCAAAGAGGGAAGTCAAGCCACACGTAGTTCTTCACCTTAGTGTGAATATGCAATTGTGTTTTTTCGCTCTATGAATGCACCTAGAAATTTGGGTTTGATCTTGACAATGTTCACTGTTAACTTGGCTTGATGTGTTTCAAACTTGGTTGATGATTGCTCTTAGTGCTTGATTTGCAATTTGGGAAGAATAGGGCAGATTTGCTTAGTGTGCAATAGTGTATAGATGCTTGATAGACAAGTACCAAGTGAGTACTAAGTGTGGGTTTGATTTGTATTTATATGAATTTATTGGTTAATTTTATATACCATCAACACACTAGGTGAATGGGCCGACCTATAGGAAGGTTTTAATTTTGAAAAATAGCCATTGCTAGGTGAAGGGCGGTAATGTCAACCTTAGGATAGTAATATCGAAATTATTGTCCAGGAGACAAGAATGCAGTGTAATGATCTGAAATTGTCTAAATGGGATACCTATTTAATTTAGTATAGACTGGAATGTTCTTTTAGGTGATTGATAGCAACTTAGAATGGATCGAGCTTATAAATAGCATATAGGTGTGGGGGAATGTTGAGTGAGAGTTGCTTGGAGACACCCAAGTCATGGAGGATAAGTGTAGGTCAAGATTGACATTGCCAAGTGTCAAATATGTAATGTCCCCTTCTAGCTAGACATTGTACTTTCATGATTAGCCTATCAGTGGCCCTTGTAGGCTAATACGGCATGGTTAGAGGGTCTTCTCCGCAGTTACCCAAATGATGGTTTCTTTGGGGAAGTTTCGACATATTTTGGAGGTTTTCTAATGATTTATTAGAATGTTTCTATTTTTAGAAATCTTATGTTACAAAATGATGTTATATTTGTACTTTATGTTATAATTCATTATTTTATATTAAAGTGCAAATATAATTTATTAAAAGGGAAAAATAATAGTAAAATATTATGATGTTTCTAGAAGCTTCCCAAATGAAGGAAATAAAAAAAAAAGTATAAAGGGAGGTGTGGGCTGCCATTATGAATCATCCAGATTTGATGTTGTCTTTGTTGTGGTATGCTTGTGGAGCCTAGAGTTTTTTGCAGTGAATCAATTTGTCTTTGGGAACGATAACTCATATCGATAATATAATTGAGGGAGTGAAATATCCCTTGAAGGGTTGCATTTGGAGGTGATATTTCAGTCATCTCACTTGGAGCAAAATTTGTGGCCATTGGCCAATTTTGGAGAAATCGATTTGGTAAATTTGTGGAGGTTGCATAGCTATCTTTTGGTGTTTGTTTCTATATAGCTTGGCATCTATTTTCCTTGGTTAAGAGAGCAGATTGCATTGTAGAGAAATCTGATATAAAAATAAGATATTTACAGTCAAAGGACGCCATTAGGAGGGATGTTTTTGCTTGTGGGGGTTCCAATTTGCATCGATTCTTTGTTTGGCTTGGTGCACCCACTTCCGTGGAGCATGGAGATGATATTAGATGCTTGAGACAATGCATATTCATTTCAATTTATTTTAAATTTGAGATCAGACCAGAACAGGGGCGGTTGGCTTGAAAAATTCGATTTGGCTTGGGAGATCATCCTTTCATTTGGAAATTGCTTGCTCCTTCATCTATTCTCAAGGGCGCCTCAATCCAACCAGGGTTCATTGCATACAATTCATCTTTTAGTATAGTTTATATTTGCAACTGTAGGTGTGCATCTTTCATACCAGCATACCATATAATTGTAATTCTTGTTTATGCCAAAAGTCTTGGCTAGTCTAGTGGAGCATTGTATCAAATCATTAATACAAATAAGAATCACAAGTTGCTGGTCATTTATAGTTATCTTTTGAGCATTTGAATTGAGATAGTAGGTTGCATGCCAACTGTTCGACTAAATGTCCATTGGCTGTAGGTGATTAGTTTGCTTTGTGAATTCATCTAATTGCATAGAAAAGAACAAAACAGAAGTCATTCTTGCATTTAGAACTTAGCATTGTTATTCTTGCATTGTTTTATAAACACTTGAAGTTTCAATCCATCATCATTCAAAACAAATCATCAAACTATGACAAAAACCAGCAAGAAGCACTTTGCATACAAATTGTATGAAAAAATTACAAGGCAGCAAATTGAGACGATTAAGGGCAGATTGGGCAAGGATTGTTACAAAATACTAGATTTTAGTGTCTACAAATGTCCCTCCTTTATTCTTGTATTCAATGCAACAAAAATACTAGAGTAAAAGGATAAAGATATACTTGAATGCGTATAACTCACTTTGTCTTTGGGTTTCAAATGTGAAAGTTGCCCCAAGCAAAACCTGCAACAAAAATGTAGTAGTTAATGTCCATAGAGTGAACTTTGAAACTTGAAAGAGCAAGGAAGTACACTTGTATGTGAGTAAACTGTGTTGCCTTGTAACTTGTTAGAGATGATGCATCCTTGTTGAAGCATTGAAGAATTGGGCTTCATTGCTAAGCACATGGAAAGTTTGGGTGACTGTGCCCCAAATTTGTGTAACTATGCAAAAGCCCTTGGGTTGGGAAGATAAATGCCTCAATCGTCATGAATGTGGAGTAGTGCTAAGACCATTGAGCATGTGGAACCTCAACTGAACTAACTCAAATAACTGATCTTGAATCTCAAGATGGTAAGGTGGGAACCATATAATTGGTTTGCTATGGGTAATGCCATGGCTATTGAGCCTCAATGTACATTACCTCAAAAATATGAATCAACCGCTACAGACGGACTTATCGATTCTGACTTGCTCACTACTCAATGCCATTGAATTGTGTTTGCAAATAAACAACTAAAATAGTGCTTAATGTACAAATGATGTAAATGTGCATGAACAATTATCATGCTTTGTTGAATCAGTGCCAATTATAAACTATCAGTGTATATGTGCATGAACAACATCATGCTTCACTGAATCTATACCATTTGATATAGAATGCTATGCATTTATATGTTAAATTTGAGACCCTATATCTCAAATGTATTTGTATGTAAAACCCTAAAAAACTATGCTCTTGTAAATCGTACACACCTGCATGGCATATGCACTCAAGTATATTTGAATCCTTATTTTGTAACCAAAATCTATATAAAGTGAGTGCATATGCCCCCAAAATTTGTACCAATGTGTAAATATCTGTTACATATATGAACCAATTTGATATATGAACCATTTTGAATCTTTGAAATTTGTATTATGTTCCCAAAATCTGTTTTTTTCCTATTCATGGAGGCTTGTATCTCTATGACAAGCCCATTAATATGCCCCCTTTTTGAGTGAAGGATGCAACTTATAAGTCACCGATCTGAAAAGAAGAGTTAATTGTATCATGTCATGTATAAAGATATAATCATGTTAATATGTGGAGAATATGTCATCATGGTAATGTATATAACATCAAGGCATGTATGTAACATATGGAATGCGAGGGCATACATGTGGTATGTCGAGATAAATATATCTATGAAACATGCATTAATAATTGTCATTGAATAACGCCAATGAGATGTAGGACTGATGGAGTGGTATGGTTGTGTCCAGGCCCACCCAAGTTCGAATCTCAAAGGGTGTTTATAGGCCGGATATGGCCGTTTACTCAATGGTTTCAATGTGATCAAGACTTGTTAATGGTTCTATAGTTTTCTCGGAGACTGGGCCCCTGGTTTGTGTTCTAGAACTGGTTAAAGCTTTGGTCAAAATTTAAGTACCGATATAAAAAAAATTGTCACTGAATAATACTACGCAGTAAGGAAGTGCATGATGTAAATCATGCACAACACACAGAGGGCAAGTGCATGATATGGATCACGACACCTGCAAACATAGCAATCACACAAGATCAACAAGCTCAACACACAATGTCATGCAATGGCCAAAAATGTCACACATAACGTCAAAGGGCCGCATACAAGGAACATAAAGATGTCATTAACGAGCAAGGCTAAGCAACCACAAACAAGGGGCACAAATGCCCCAACAAACAAGGCTAAAGAGCCAAAAACAAGGGGCACAAATGCCTCAACAAGCAAGGTTAAGGGGCCACAAACAAGGTGCATGAATGCCACAATAGGCAAGGCTAAGGAGCCACAAACAAGGCTAAGGGGCTGCACACAATAGGCAACAATAACTAACCTATCATGCAAAGTAACAATATCGATGAAGCATAGAACAAGTGAAAAGTAGTCTACACTATTCATGTATGTCAATATCATAGCATAATAAATAACACATCTATGTAACACTGTGTAAGAAACATGTTGCTATCAAGGCTTGTGTAAGCAATCTATGTAGCTCAACATGGTAAAATGTCATAAAAAGATATAACTTGTATTAATGTAACCTATGGAAGTAGATGCCCCTATCATTGGCATGGCACCTGGGTATAGGAAAGGTCCAACATCTACATGTCTATGCATGATTTGTATGTCCTGTATCACATTCATATACCTTGTGAAATGCATGTGTATGAAATAATATTTCTTCTACCTGCACATGTGATAAACAACATATTTAAATAATGTAATCGAGCAACTCATGTCATGCTCAGGCTCTAATTTTTTATTTTTTGAATGTTTTTGTATTTTTTTTTTTTTTTTGATTTTTTGGTATTTTTGAATTTATCTGAATATGCATAAAGATGCTATCCAATTGAGTGTGGGTGTATCAAAACCTGAAAAGGAATCATGCGCTGTAATATAACCATTGTCATCACTGCTCATAGAATTTTGTGTATGATATTTGGTCCTAGAAGATTTGGGACTTTGTGAAACCTACTGCATAGTAGGAGAATGCATAAATACCTATTGTGGAGCACATTGAACTATCTATGGGGCTAACGTGGTGTGTGGTATAGTAGATAAAGACCTCTGGGAATCCTAAATATCTCTCTAATGTGATAATTGCTATGGCACTAGTTGCCTAGGAGAATCAAGTGCTCCTTTGAACTGAATGTATAGATATACCCTAGGTGGGTGCAAGAAATGCCTCTGAATAATGTCCTGCGTAGGAGCAACAACCACTATATAATGATCTTGAATAGGAGTAATAATTGATTGTGGTGGTGGTGGTGGGGGTGGCAATGGGGGTGGAGGAGGAGATACCACTGGTTGAAGAGGGTACTCATATTGAATGCTTGAAACTGTGACTACCTTATTGTAGTGTATATGCTTGACACATCAAAGTACTATAGAAGGTACTGCACGGAGCTTCTGAATCCAAGGGCATCCCAACAACATGTCAAAGACCCCATTAATTGGTATGATTAGGAATGAAGTAGCTACTATGGTCGGGCCTACCTGAAGATGTAGCACAATACGTTCGAGGGTGCCTTGTATGTGTCCATTAAACCCTTTGACCACTTTTGTAGTATCTTGTGTATCCTTTTGTGTGTATCCAAGAGAGTTTAGAAGTGTCATGGTACAAACATTTTCGCTTGAACCATTATCAATCATAATGTTGTGTATAGGATGCTCATTGATGTGAGCCCGTATGAATAATGCATATAAATCTGAGTCATCATCGACAATCTCACTATCGTAGAATGTAATTATAGGTCACTATGGTAATCTTCTCATAAGTGTACCAATAATCCCATCAATTGGATGGTAATATGTCTCAAGAGGAGGTTATGCGTTGTACGTATGATGTACTTCGGATGTATCTTTAACTTATGTTTTTTCATTCTTTGGAAATGGATCTTTAAAGATTTTCAATTTATAGTTCCCATTTGTTGGTGGTCCAGAATCCTCTGTGGGTGTGCCTAATTTAATAATGTTGTCATCGATAAGATCTTGTATCTCATGCCTTAACTTGAAGCATCGGTTTGTAAAATGTCCAGGGGCTCTATGGTAATCACAATATGCATTAGTGTCATAATTCTTAGGTGGAGGTCTGCTTGCATCAAACTCTTATGGTGGAGGAAGAGAGACGAGGTTGTACTCAAGTAGCTTCCGTAGTAGTACATTAGGAGGTGATGGTAATCATGAAAATTACCTCTTTTGTGGAGTAGGTAAAAGAAACCTATCTATAGATTGTGATATTGCGTTAACTGTAATCTTGGCATCATTCTTGTTCTCCTTTGATTTGCCCTTATAATTTGGCTTGCTTTGAAACTTGGCATTTGAAGTAGTACTAGTAGTAGGAACATACTTAAGGTTATTGAGTGCAAGGAGTTTGACTTCTCAATTTCTCATTGTATGACATGACTCATCAAAAGATTTGAATTTCTGAAATAATATTGATTCATGCGGTGGTGCATGCAAGCTTTGCTTGAAAATATCTTGTAACTCATTGTCTACCATAGGATTAGTCATCTTAGCGAGCATGGTCTTGTATTGAAGTACATATTCACTAATTGTCTCATTGGACACTTGATTTAGTTTGGAAATTTGTGCATAAGATATTTTCTCATCAATGTTGATAGATAAATGTGCTAGAACTTGATCGGCTAAAGGAAGGTACTAACTAATTGAGATGGGAGGTCATAGAACCATCTTAAATCATAGTATTTGAGAGTCCTTGGAAATAACTTGGTAACCAATTGTTGGCTGTATAATGTAAACATGTTGCATGGAAAGATAAGAGGTGCTGTTCAGGACAACTTTTTCCATCGTATGATGGAAGCTTAGGAGCTACATTCCCTAAAGGTAGGGGATAGGCTGCTATCTCAGGAGCTAAAGGATTATGGAGCAACGCTTGTGAATCTTGTGAATGACTAGCTCGAGATGTACCTTGCTCTAACTGCAACACCTTATCTTGTAGAGGTTCAATAGTCTGCTCAAGGTAACACATAGTAGGTGAGGTAGATGGTGTAATATGCATGGTCATCAAAGGATGAGAATAAGTCTCTTGCGTAAGCATAGGCATGGAAATTTGTGAGAGGCCTTGTGTGGCCCCCACACCTTTGGGTAGATATCACGTGTAACTGTCGATGTAGATATTGGAATAGTAAAGGGCTCTTGTGCCTCAGATACGACAACCTTAGCTTGGTGATTGGCTTTAGATTTTAGAATTAGCTTTAGGACTCTATGCAAATCATGAGGGTTTTGTTTGATACGGCTTCGAATTTGAGATAAAGCTTGAACATGTTGAGGGTCTACCCCATTAAGGTCATTAGGAGTAATTCTATCTTGGTAATCTTGATTATCTTGATTAGCATGTTCTAGATCAGGGATGTGAACATTCTCATCCATTTGCACATACTCATTGAACATTTGCAGCATTAAAAGAAGAAGAAGGTGGCAAATTTGTTGTACTTTCATTAGCCATTTTAGATAAATTAGAATAAATCTGATTGTGTTTGATTTGCAAACCACTTATCCTATCTCTTCGCCCTAGAAGAACAAGGGAACTAGCCTTTTTAGGTGGCATAGAATAACAACATGCAAGTAAAAGGCAGGCTAGGGCCAAAGGATAAATTGTGTGTAGTGTTAAATAATCACAAATCATATTTGAAAACCAGGCTTGGAGTGAAACCTTAAGGCATAAAATTTGAAACTCTAGAAAGAAGGAATGAAACCCTAATGGCAACCTAGGGTTTGGCATTGTTCAAGCAATATATGGGTTCACTAATATGTTTACCCTATTTTTGGATTAGTGTTAATCTCAATAGGTTAAACTTGTAGAATTAATTTAGATTGTAATATATGGCAATAAAGTTTAAATCTAAATGTAATTGATTGAGATTGATTTGATAAAGCAATTTAATATTTATGGAAAGTACTAAGGAGAAAAAGATACTTAGCTTGACTATTTGATTTATTGATTGTGACTATGTTTTGATAGTGAAAATCGATTGGAAACATGCCTATGATTTGTCCAGATCTGAAATTGATTGTCTGTGTGTGTACGGTTGGTACCATCATACCTAGACAAGAACATCGATGGTAGTTTATGGAGTTGATGTTAGTGTTTTGGGAAGGTTTGTCTCTCTATGACAGTGCAGTGCAGTCCGTTTGTCTAATATACCTCTATTTATGCAATCTGTGATCCTCGTCTACATGCGCAACTCCAGATATCAACTTCCTTCTCCTTGAAACCCTAGGTCCCCTTGTGATGGATAAAAACCTATAAAAAGTGAGGAAGTATAATTGGGTTGAGTTGATTCCAATCACCCCCGTTGATGATTGACCACTGCTTATGTATCCAGTACTCTGAAGAGGGAAGTCAAGTCACAAATAGTTCTTACTCTTAATGTGCAATTTTGCTCTTTCACTATATGAATGCACATATAAATCTGGGTTTTGACAATGTTCGTTCTTGACTTGGCTTGATGTGTTGTAGACTTAGCTAATGATTTCTCATAGGGCTTGATTTGCAATTTGGGAAGAATAGGGTAGATTTTCTCAGTGTGCAGTAGTGTATAGATGCTTGATAGAGAAGTGCCACATGAGTACTTAGTGTGGGTTTGATTTGTATTTTTATGAGTGCATTTGGGTAAGTTTCCGCACCATCGACACGTTAGGTGAATGGGCCGACCTATAGGAAGGGGTTAATTTTGAAAAACGTTGTTAGGCAAAGGGCGGTAATGTCAACCTCAAAACAATAATGTCGACGTTATTTTCTAGGAGACAAGAATGCAAGTGTAATGATCTAGAACTGTTTGAATAGGATATTTATCTAATTTAGCATAGACTGGAATGTTCCTCTAGGTGATTGATAACAAGTTATAATGACATCACTATCCTAAGGTTGATGTTATTGTGCAGGAGACAAGAATGCAAGTGTAATGATCTAGAACTGTTTGAATAGGATATTTATCTGATTTAGCATAGAGTGGAATGTTCCTCTAGGTGACCGATATCAACTTAGAATGGATATGGCTCATAACTAGCATGTAGGTGTGTGGGAATGGTGAGTGAGAGTTGCTTGGAGACACACAAGTCATGTAGGATACGTGTAGGTCAAGATTGACATTGCCATGTGTCAAATGCCAAATTTTAGTGTCTACACTTTGCTATTAAAATTGGCACTCACATTCTCCTTATTGGAGGAGACTCAAAGGTGCTTATCCAAACCATAAACAAGGAATGTCACCCGTAACAAAACTACGACATAGTAGAGGGCTACAAAGGAATCATCATTGGTGGATGGATAATTTGGCTTTGCAAATTCTATCCAACCTGCATCAACTCAACATGGTGAATCTCTAGGACCAAAGGTGAAACTATGATAGCGTGGCAGATAAAATTGCAAATTATGTTTTGGAGCATCTAAGTGACCATAAATGTTGCTCTTACATAGGTAATTTCAACATACCTACCTCCACTCGAATAGTGGTGGCCTTGGAGAAGCCACACACCAATGTCAACTTCCACGGTTAACTCTATCCAAAAGAAAATAGGTGTTATACAGTTATCCACTTTCATTATGAAAGGTGGCTGAAATTGGTAAACATAGTGTTCCATGCATTATATTCCCTATACAAAATTACTAGTGTGGCCCCTTAGACATGCAAAGGTCACACTTTCATTTTCCACCCTTGGTTTGATAATTCCATCTTCATTCATTCTCCTCCTTTGGATGAATATATAGCTTTGAAGGACTATATTCATGTTTCCACCCACTCTAAAGACTTTTTCACTATGCCCCCGTACTTTGATTGTCTTCCAATTGTAGTATTACTCATTGACACCTATGCCTATATTCACTTTTCTAAACGCCATTTCACTATATTTGTCCCTTTTGATATACCTTTGGTGATTTTTCAAACTTGGTCATTTCCCAGTAGATGATTCCATGGACAGTTGAAGATAAAGGTGTGGGTTTCATTATTAATGGTCATCCTTTTAACTGTGTTGACTAGGCAGTTGGTCCCCCTAGATTCTTTTACACATGACCCCATTGCCTTCATTCAATACCTTTTTTCCCACAAAAATTCAAACCATCAAACTGCTTGACACATTGCCCGCACCCCACACTTGCTTTTTCCCCTACCATTCCATGCTATAAACGAATTACATTCACGCAGGTATTTGCCATGATTTTCTTTTCACAGTACCATGAAGACTTCTTAAAACAAAGGCTGCTCAAACTTTACTCAAGTGATCATTCACAAATTACAAATGTCCTTAAGGAGGGGATTTGGTTGGTGAATCTCAAGGGTAATAGCAAGGTGATAGTTATGAATCCAACTTCATGCAATTCTTATAGAGCTGAGTGGTTGCCTGTTGATGACGATTTTGAGGAAGTTTTAATACTCCTAGTTCACTCTCTTATTCACAAATCCAAAGAAGGACAGCGGGCTATGAAAATCTGTCCTATTATTGTGATACCCAAAAGCAGTGATGTGTAGCATGTATGAAGAAGGTACTATCCTAAGCAAAATGACTGTTAACAAAAACCCCCACAAACTTTAGCAGATATGCAGATTATGCAAGGGAGATCTTAAATCACATCAGCAAAATCTTAGTAGGGTTTCAAAAATATCTGTACAACTATGGGATTTAGGAATCCTAGGCTAAGAAAGAAAGTTATAAATAGTACCGCTCCATACTCCTAATGCAACTGTTATTTGAATAACATACAATGCTTGAAGTTTTAAAGAAAAGAAGCAAACAAAAGACTATCATGGCAAGCAATGCACAATTAATATTTAGTGAAAGCCAAGAAGTAACAAAGGCATGACTACAATTTAATCAGGCTTGATGAGGAAGAGCTTGTTTACTTCTAGGTGCATTTTCCCCAAGCGCTACTCCTCTCTTTGGGTGGTTCATCGGCATGTAATAATGGTCTTGCCTTCCATCAAGGAAATATTTGAAAAGTCTAATTTACAAGGCTAAAATGCATACATGCCTTGGCCTAATACACACTTTTTAGCTTCTCTCCTCCCGCTATCTTTTGGAGAAATGAGCCTTTCACCATGCCCAATATCCATGGGATCTTCATACAGTGCCTGAGGCATGGGAGCCCTTAGGGTATGAATAAGCTCAATAAGCAAGGGGACATGCCTCATTGATAGAGTTTACACAAATATATGCTGCTCGTGTGAAAGCCATTGGAAACTTGGATGGAAGGCTTGACATATTTTAGGTAAAAAAATGGGCAGCATGGGGCTCTTATACCTGTTATGAGTGAATGTGTTGATAAACTCACCTCTCTAAATGCTCAGTAATCTGAATGCATTACCCTTTTAAGGAATAATTTTGAATTTCAGCAATATAGGTTCCAAACCCTTGAAGGGATTCTTCTTTATGACCCCATAAAACACTTAATTGTGGATGCCATAATGGAACATGCTGATCACAGCAGGAAGACTAAGAGGAAGATGTAGGTTATGAGTTGTACACTTAGGGGAATCAAGATCATTTGCAAGGAGGAGCTGCAGGAGCATTTCAATCAGCAAATCGAAGTGAAGATCCAAATTGATTAGGCCATTCATGATAGGACCTTCTTTCTTGAAGTCAATACTGTTTGGTCTAATTTTTGTAATTTGTAAGGAAGTCCTTGTCCTAAAATACTTTGTAGCATGATCATTGTTCAAAGCTTTTGTTGTTTCTCTAGATAGCATTAGACGATATATAGATAGTTCTTCGTATTTGTTTTACTTGTATTAGTTTAGTTTACGTCCTTGGCGATGCAGATATTTAGCCCTGCTTTTGCATTGTTTTCCCTTGTAATATGCTCCTACAATTTTTATTGTAAAATTTCTCAAGGATGGTGGGGACCAAATCTGCCATCTTTGCTTCCACTAGGTGGAGATTAAGGAGCACTTACTTTTAGAAGGTCCATTAATTATGAGATCCAAGGAAGATACCATTGTCTTTACAGAGACTCAGGCGACTCTCTATCCACTTTCTTTTGATACCCAGACCAATGATGCATGGCCCTTTTTCTTCAAGAGGTGGTCATACTTCGACACAGGGCCCTGCAGGGAGCCCCTAAAGCCCCCAGGATGATCACCTCTTTCTTTCAACCCATTACGGAGGTTGGCGACATTAAGCGCCCTTTGGATATTGTTGTTTCACACACCGAGGAGGGAGGTCAGTGAGGCGATGCTCATCTTTGCACACCATTACTACTAAGGTACCCGAATACACCTTTTACTTGGTGATGTGGATCTACTCCTTTTTGGCGCTGTGGTTTAGCTCCTTGGTGTCGTGGATCCACTCCTTGACTGCTTCTTGGGCGGTAGGCACAAACACACATTATGAGTTTCTTCACTGCCACGAGATTTTCTTTGGCCTTGTATGTTAGGAGGGATTCTAGGGGGAGTGCTTTGCTTCCTCCTAGGATGACCCAACTTGCCCCCCTTAGTCGTAGGCACTCCCCCGTGAGCATTATCAAGTCCTGCATTGGCCCTTTCACAGTGATAGATGATGGCACAAGTGATTCCTTTGTCCCCAACATGGTCAAAGATGTTTGATTGGATTGGCATCCAGTCTTTTGACTTTAATCAACCCATTCTCTTTGGGGGTTCTTACTCCCTCGACATGGCTATTTGTATTGGTTCCCTAACCACATGGGTTGGGGCTTTACTATCATTTCAATGATTTTCTTTTAATTGTTATTTGTTCCTACTTCCTAGGGTCCTTGTACCATAGCACTTTCTATTGTAATTGGATGTATTCTCGAGTCCCATTAACCTACTTTTGGTCATTTGTGGACATTAATATAATTTCTTTCTTTCTTTCTTCTATCCTCCACCATAGGCAAGCTATTATTTGCTGGTCTTTGTATTGTTTTCATTACATATCAATATATTAATCTTTTTTGAAAATGTACTTAAGAACCATAAAAACCAAGTAAAAATTGCCTTGTGATGGGTTGACCCCTCCATGATAAATGGAACTGATGAAGATGAAAGTTAATAATCAGGACAAAAAACTTATGATGTCACGTGGATAACTATGCTTAAGGGCAGAAGAACCAATGACATCATCTTATATAATTGTGAAAGATCCAATGAATGATTTGATAACGCTCATAGAGGAATGCCTTGGATTGAGGGGGCTAGGTTGGGAAATCCTAAGAGGAGATTGAGTAATCCGCCTAGAACCTCTCCTAATATCCATGACCAACGAGCCTTTAATGGTAAAGAAAAACTTAGTAATGTCTACCAGCAAATACAAGGATAAGGTTCTTATGGCCGAAATTTTCTTCATGGGATAGTGGGGCTTAAGATAATCAATACACAAAGAGAAACAACATCTCATTGATTTGCCCCCATCTTTGTGTGAATCGATTGTGTCCAATGGTTGTAAACTGCCTTCAATGCTAATAGTGGGACAAGATGCAATCAACTTGACAACTTTAGGGTTCCCTTGTAAGGATCTACGCTTGGGGATGACAATTGCCTGAAGAAAAAGGCCCAATCACCTTTAATTGGGATATCAACAAAAAGTGGATTAAAAACCGCCCGAGTGTCTCTATGAACATTGGTATCTACCTTAGATTTCATAGTGGATACCTAGAAATAATGTGTTCCTTAGTCTCCACCTCCAAGAGGATCATAGAATATGGTGGTTAATCTCAACACTTAATTGGTGGGAACACACCCTCAACTGGTCGAGGGGAATCCCTTAGCCATGTGACCAATGATGTTGGAGATAGTCAATATGATGCTATCTACAATTAGTGGGGAATGCTCAACATAGAAAGCTAGTTTGGGGCTAACTTGTGATGGAGGAGGTGTCTGACCAACTTGAGTGTATTGTTAGTATATAACCTTTTTGACAGTTCTATTGATGACATCCCTCAAAGGAAAAAGTAGAGAAGGGGCATCCAAGGAATACTTGAATGGAGGAAGTTGATGCATATTGATGAAAGGAGCAACCTGTTTTCAAGATACCGATAATGCTGACAAGTGGGGGACCTAAAAAGGCAATTGTAGAAAAACACAAGGCCAAATATGGGTACCTTTCCTGGCTAGAGGTTTGAGTCACCTAAGGATTTGAGTTTGTGAATATAGAAAGTATGCTTGGAGATACTCTCAAGTTGAAGGGGTTGGCAGACAAACTTGTTCTGAAGATGCATTGAGGAACTATCCTCTTGTGGCAAATAATTTGCTAAATCATGAGTCTGGATCTGCTCAATACGAGCCAAATGAGAGTTTTTAGACTGGGGCCCGAAACCTCAAAAGCTTTTAGAATGGCCTACCTAATGGCTGCATTGAGGTGCATTTTCAAAGGTATATCCTAGAAATGTACTTGAAAGCATAGGTACTCTAGGATATAAAGTGAGGCATATCCCTTGCAAGGGTATGGTTGAGAGATCAACTTCAGACTAAAAGACGATCCAAAAAATTGAATCCCCAAGTAGGTGTAAGTAGTTGTGACCTCTACATGTTCTTTGTAGAAAAAAATAATTTGAGAGAGCTTCCTTTGGGATTTTGAAGACCATGACCTTAGTTTTGCTAAGGTAAACCACAAGTTGGCAAAGCTCACAAAAATGAGCAAAGGCATCAAATTATCTCCACAAATCATCGACCAAGTGTGCAAGGAAGACAACATCATCAACAAAAAGGATTATAGCAATTAGAACATGATGTAATGTACAATTGCCATTCACGAGTATGGTGTCAAGGAAGTGCTCAAGCTCATCTATGTAGATACCAAAACGATTTGAGGAGAGAGGGCACCCCGACCTGACTTCAATTGTACTCCTAACATCCACCTCATAGAGCTTCATGATGATACTAATGAAAGAATTAGATACACCTGTATCACGCAATTTCTGGAAATGAAAATGCCTTGGGATGGTGTCAAAGGCCCTTTTAAAAGCCTACAAAGCAACAAAATACTTTGGAATGCCACTCGTGACCCTCCTCAGCAATAGCTTGAAGTGTAATAATGTGGCGAATAGTCTATAAATCTCTCCTGCCCTCTTGCTCTAGATCGCTACTCTCCAATTATTCAGATAGTTTAATATTCAACACCGTGGCATAAAGTTTGGCAAATATGTGTAATTTGTGTGAGAACCATATACCAATATGTGAATGGGGTGGATGATATGCTTTGTCCATAAAGGGAAGGCTTGAGAAAATGACCTCATTAAGTAGGTCTGCTATAGGGAAGATGAGTGATTTCACACCATATTTAAAGAATTTAGTTTGAAATCCCTCACATTTTGTTGCTTTGTTGGTATATAGCTTTTGAATGGCTCATTTGACATAACTTGTAGAAAACAAATGACAAGAGTAGGTAGGTGAAGTGACATTGATAATGTGCTGATTTGAAATATCATAGGGAGAACTAGCATAAGAAACTTAGGTATGGGGGTCAATGTCTGAAGTAGGAGTTTCCCATGAGAGAAGGCTATGGCACAAGGTTTTGGGGGAGTGATGGAGGGCATCAGGGAGCTCAAGTTGCCTTGAGGTGAGAAACACATGTTTGTTCCATTGACGGAGACAATTATCTATGCATGGAAGGCATGGATGGAGGGTCGTGAGCTAGGACAAAATGGAGCCTATGATACGTAGACTTAGATTCATCATCATAACATTGGTATCCCATGGCGTGCACCCAAGAGGATGAGGTGTAATAGAATGGTGAATCGTGTGTGGGAAGAGTTAAGGGGTTCCTCCCAAAGGAAATGTCATAAAAACTCGTACTTGGATACTATAGTGAGGGGAGAGTGGTAGTTGATCTTAAGCTGAGAAAGTTAGGCAACATAATCGATGGCATACTCAACAACAAAGTGGACCAAAGTGTGGTTATTGCTAGAGGACTGTAGGGGGGTAGGGGAGCACAAATAGTTAAAGCCAAAACAACGTGATCGGCAAGAGGGAGATGAATAATGAATGTGGGAAATCAAAGACCTATTGGAAAAAGCATAATCCATCACCCCTGCACCCCCAATACGAGGGATGTTGGAATCTCGAAAGCAAGTAGCCCATTAAGAATTTGAAGACAATGTGATTTGTATAGCTGGACAAGATGTCACACAATTTGTGAGAGGATTATCCCCATCAGCCAAGGCCCTCTATAAACCAAATTCTTTAGAATATCTCTTGAAGATAGAACTCATCTTCCATGAGATCATGTATGGGTGTTTGGTGAGTGTTGGTGTGGGTATTAAAACCACAAACATAATGACGCCACCCAAAGAGGATAATGAGTGATTGTCAGATACAAATAATGATATAGGTCATCATTAATGTGTGCACGCAAAAGGATGATGAAGTTGGGGGAAATAACCACAATTAAGATGTCCCAAAGAGGTGAGCCCTTATGAATTTGAAGCCACATGTATCTAGAATGCACATTAACAACTAATAATGGCATTTGAACAAGAGGTACTAGGGAGAGAGACCCATATTTAGCCCTTTTTTGTTTAAAGTAAGTTGCTTCCTTGACTCACCCTAGATGACAACGTTGGTGCTATGAGACTCTAATGCTTCTCTAGTCTATCATTATTTCTATAGATTGGCTACATCCCTTCAGGGATGCTTTAGATGGCCCTTGCCTCCTTCCAAAAAATAGGGAATAATAGATTTGTTAGGGAGGACATATATCAAAAATATCTCTCCCCACAACTTCTCAGCCCTAAGATGGATTTCTATGTGGAGCATTTCTTGTAGTTTGTTGATCGCAACATCCTTTGTCCCAAATATTTTCAGCATCATTGGTCATTTGCAAGGATCCAATAACGACATCAAACTTCATCAGAGTCCAAGAACAGGTCATAATCAGTAGAGTAGAGGTAGAAAAACCAAGTTGATGGGTAACAACATAGTGTGTTGTTACCATTGACAAAACTCCTATAAACATTAGGGGGTGGTTTCAAATGTGTCAGTAGCAGTTGCGCATGTGTCGTGGTGGTTTATTATTTATTGTGTGGAGTTTTCGACCATTTCAAACCGAAAATTTAGTAACAACTGAGATTTGGTCTCTCTTCCCATTTTGGGTGATTGGGATACTTTGGTTTTCAAAAAGACATCACCAACAATGCACAAGAGGAGGCGGGGCCTAATCAATTAGCAAGCAAGGGGAGTGTAAGAGGGAAATGCATGAGTGGGCAGCAGTGAGTAGTCAGTTGTTCATGGTTGATGCATACTCTGCTCCTTGTAATCTTTCCATAGCAATGCTAAAAAGATAGGGGATAGTAGAGAGTTGAGAGATACTGCTCCATAGAGCTCTTTGTAAGTGCCTCATTGTTGAAGGAAGGAGATGAAGCTGTGCAATTTCCACTTTCAACTTGTTTTACATGTTAAAAATTCACTGTTACGTGTCTTGTTTTAATTGTTTATAGTTGCTTATGGTTTTGCAAGATATATTACTCATTTTAATGCACATTCTACTAATCTTAACATACTACAAAACCATTGTTGTTTGGGAGTGATTCTAGTAGTGTAACATGGGTAAAATAAGATCTGCATTATTTGCTCACAATTAGAATTGTAAGGGAAATTACAGATAAAGTGGTATCAGAGCAGCAAGTTCCTAGTGGCTTGTAGAGATTTTTGGTAACACATTGGGTTTGTGTATTAGCAAGATTGTATACAGAATATTTGACGAAGTGTTGGAGACAATGGTGGTTGTGCACAACCACCACGACCAAGTCGTTTAGAAGAAAGCTTAACGAGCTCCAAGATTGTCATATGCTAGTACAAGAGCAGAATAAATATCTGAGAACGATGGTGCAACACTTGGAGAAAGACAATGAAGAGCTGCAAGTTACATGGTCCAGCCATAGAGATTCCACGATTGATATCATGGAGGAGTTGCAATAAGATTCGCTGGCAAAAGAGTCCAACATGGTGTTGACGGAATGAAAAAAAAGAGGAGTCTACCCATCAAAGGGTAGACCAGCATCTACCAAAGATGCTCAAATCATGACAGAGGGATGCTTGAGAAACAATCCATCCCTTGCTCTTTCTTCCAATGTAACATTGAATGAATCCACTGACAATTGTTAGAAGCATACTATAGATAATGGATTTAAGTTGTTGATAACGATGGGTTATGATGTCAAAGGGGTTGGCAAGGATGGCCGAAGAATTCTCAATCCAATTATGGTTTAGGAGAGACCTCAATATGTAGGCCTCGGGTATGGTGGAAGTAAGTGGATATTGGAGAATGCTTTAGCACAGCCCAAGTAAGAGTAGTTTCCTTGGGGAAGGATTCCACACCACCTACACACCAAAGCAGCCCAAAGAAGGTAAACATGTTTCTAACATAATTTTTTTGAAGCCTCAAGTGGATTATAGGAAGCCACCAAAGTGTGAATAACAATCAAGACAAGAAGAGGGAAGGATGTGTCTTTCCGAAGAGGACAAGAATGCACTTCCAAAGAGAGGGAAGCTTTCAAGTCATGAAGTAGGAGAAGAAAGTGCATCATTTCTTCATCCATATTGTGAAAATGTAATGAAGAACTGAGGAGAATATCTACCAAATTCACCACTAGCAAGCTCAAGAAGGGAACGAATTAGGCAAGGGGACAACCCGATGGGCTATGAACATGTTGAGTCTTCCATCTTTGGTTCTAATTATAAGAAGAAAGGACATTAAAGCCCATGAGTTTTAGTTTATTAACCCTTGTGCTCATTGTGGATTGCATAACCATTGAATGACAATATGGAAGAAGCAGCAATCCACCACTTAGGAGCCCAATTTGTTTTAGGAAAGATAGGAAAGGAAGAAACTGCTTTAAAAGCAAACAAGACGAGGATGGTTAAGGCACACTTCATGGAGGTAAGATGACACTTGATATGAGGATGTGCGAAGCTAATAATTTTTTTTTCGCACTTATTGCAAGGTTAGTGGGTATTGGCATGGAAAGTGTTGGAAACTCCATCCACATCTTCATCCAAAGAATGGCAAAGACAAGCATGGGCAGCCACAAGCAAATGGGGAAGAAAAGCCTACAAGATCACAAGAATGAATAAGGGGAGAACAACTCTTACATGCATCTTAATCACCATTGCAAGCAAATAGTGGTAAGAGAATGCCATTTGATTCTTGGATTGAGCATTTACATGATTTGCAAAAGATGTTGTGTTTCATTCACATGTATGAGCATCCAAAATCAGAAAAGCAGAAAAGATAGGAACGGTGAAGGAAACCCAACATTTTTTGTATCCCAGTTGCAGTTGACTCTACAGAGCTACACACACTCAACCCTATTAAAGTTATAATTAGCAATTAGGTAATGACTAACTAATGGACGGTTATGAAACCTCCCAATTGATGTAATCGCTTTATGCTTAATAAAAAGATGGTCACACAAGTGTGTTAGTGTGCCGCATACTTCCATTTTTCTCTTCATTCTCAGCGTTCATTTGCTAACACTGGTATCAGATCAAAAAGCTTGAGGAAGCCCTCGTTAGAAGGGTACAAACAAGTTGTCGGGAAGAGAAGATTGACAACAAAAGGTCAAGGTCAAGTAGATTAGATGCAAATAGTAGGGCACATAAGGTGTTGTGAACCAAAACAACAAAAACATGTACAAGTCTGTGAACAAAGCCATGATGGAGCTATCGACTTTCATGCAAAAACCACAGGCAGAGAGAATCGTGGTGAAAAACACAGAGAATAGAGATGAGGGCATAGGCAGAAGAATTGAAGAAGGGCAATGAAGGAACGTAATACAAGTAGACATGCAAAGGACTCGTGGATAACGCAAACAAAGTATGAAAAATGTAGAGTTGCAATGACAAAAAAGGAAGTTGTGACAAAGAACATAGAGTTGCAATGATAAAGAAGGAAGTCGTGACAAAGAAGAGATACAATGATATATGTCGTGCAAAGCAAAAGGCAGAGGAAAGGACAAGGAGCACACACCAAAACAAGAAGAAAACTAACCCATAAATGATGCCATTCAGTGTCACGTTAGGGCATGGTCACGTAGTAGTCACAACACAAACTGTTATGGCACAATTGTGTGCTGAAAGTAAAAGTTTCTTTGGCAATCAGATATCAAGCAAACTTTGATTTTAAATTGTATTTTTGTTGCTTTGATTTCCAAATCAAACAATTGTACTTTTTTGTTGAATTAAATTTGGTTTAGAAAATTGTACTTTCCCTGTTGCATGAAAATTCATGTCAAAATTTTATTTTCCTTGTTTTATTGTTTTTCGATTGTAAAATGGCCAACGTGCAAAACTTGGTTCTGCCAGAAGCGCAAAAGTTAATTTGCCATAACTATAATGTGTGGAGTCGTAAGATTCTAACAATCGCGGAATATTGTGATTGTGGCAAAATCATTACCGGCCCTTCAAAAAACTTTGCGGATTATGACAAACCTCATAAGGAAGCCTTGTTATTAAAACTATCTATGGCGGATGACATGATTCCTAAGGTCTAGAATGCCATTGTGGCAAGTGCGTTATGGACTAGTTTGTAGAATAAATACCAAACCTTGAAGAAAAACATAGTTCTGTACCTGAAAAATATGCAATTTTTCACAAAGATATCAGAGGATGAGTTTTTGTTAGGGAACATCTGCTTCAGATGAAAGATCTTTGAGACCAACTATCAACCATCAACAAAAAGGTGGATGATGATGATGATATGGTGGTGTTGGTTCTGAACAGTTTACCATCCGCCTATGAATCTTTCATGGAGGCTCTATGCCCGATGACAAAAAGTAACAACCTGACGTTTGATCAGGTTAGTACTTATTTGCTGCAAAAAGAACGCAAACAAACACAATGAGTCGTGTTGGACAAGCAAAGAGTGCATTAGTTGCTCAATACAAAGGAAAGTGGAAACATATCCTTACTGATTCATCGTCTAAATATCAAGTAAATTATTTCTACTATCATAACGTTGGGCATCTCGAAAAGGATTGCCAGAAGCAACAATATGTAGTTTTCCAACAAAGCAGTCAAGGACAAATCTTGCAGCAGTTGGAGGACGAGATTCTAAAGAAGAGTATGCCCTTGTGGCATTGTAGTCAAAACATAACACTACCAGTTGTTGGTTCATTGATTCCGGTGCATCCCAACATTTTATATGTTGTAAGGATTGGTATGTCAAATTTATTGTGAGTACAAATCCTTCCGATTTAGTTTTATTAGTTGATGGACAATCATATGCAATAAAGGGGATAGAACTTATTTAACACAGTATTGAATAATGCTAGAAAGATCATAGTAAGGAATGTTAGGTATGTTCCTAGCATGAATAAAAATCTCTTATGTGTTAGCAAGTTAATAGAGAATCCCAACATTGTTGTGCATTTCACTAGGAAACAGTGCATTGTGTTTGATGTCAAACAAGATAGAGTGGTTTCCCTAGGCATTGGGCAAGATGGATTGTATAGGCTTGTTAACCTAGCCACAGTCAACATACATGCACGTGTGGAGGGAGACTCCACCATACAAGATGTGCAGAAGGACATTTATTATAGGCTTGTTAACTTTGATCCAATAAACTTACATGCACTAGTGGTGGAGGCAACATCCACTATAAAGGACGTGCAGGGGGATGCCATTTCTCAATCTCAGTTATAAGCACAGGTAGTTGTGCAGGATGCACAAGTAGTGGTGCAGGCAGATGATATGCTGAAGTTACAAGGATTGGTATTAGATTTAGCAAAAAAAATGAAGAAATTAATTAACCAACTTATTGAACAATACTTGAGGAGCCTATTAAATAGACACAAAAGAACCACCCAAGAATATTCCTAGGAGGTGAGTGAAACAACAATCATCGGGTAGCGTAAAACAACTAGGCCCGTCAAACCAATTAACCTATTTACCTAAGTGGTTAAATCCACTATAACTAAATGCATAGGTAATATAGCTTAGTCACAAACCTAAGGTATTTACAATAATATGCTAACACCCTCCCTTAATGACTAAACCGGAAACAAGACCAAGTTTATCCCTGAATTTTATGAACTTGTTTGAACCAAGTGGTTTGATGATTATATCAGTTGGTTGCTCTACAGTGGGGAAGTAGAAGAGATCGATGTCTTCATTTGTAACCAACTGTCGGGTGTAATGATGGTGAACCTCAATGTGTTTGGTCCTTGTATGAAATATTGGATTCTTCACCATCTTTAGAACACTCTAGTTGTCACAGAAAATTGGAGTAGACTTTGATGATTCAAATTGAAGATCCTCCAAAATTTTCTTTATTCACATAGTTTCACAACCTGCACTGACCACAACTTTATACTCTGCTTCTGTCAAAGATAATGCTACTGTAGTTTGAAGTTTGCTTTGCCATGAGAAAAATCCTGAACCAAGAGTGAATACATAACCTGTTGTAGATTTTCTTGAATCTACTAATCCCACCCAATTACAGTCATAATATCTTGAAAGCTCAAAATCTACAGACTTCTTATACAATATGGCAGAGTCAAGACTATCTTTGACATATCTTAATACCCATTTTGCAGTTAATCAATGTACTTCCTGTGGTTTAGACATGAAGCGAGATAGAAAATTTAATGCAAAACAAATATCCGATCTAGTGGTAGTGAGATATATGAGACTACTCACTAGCTACCGATACATTGTTTCATTGACCAATGGTGAAACATTGTCTAATGAAAATTTAACTCCAACTTCCATAGGCGTGTGAGTTGGATTACAATCCATAATTCTAAACATTTCAAGCAATGATTTCACATACTTATTTTGTGACATGAATATAACACAATCACCTTGCCAAAACTCTACACCTAAACAACATTTTAGTAGTCCTAAGTCTGTCATGTCAAAAGTACAACAAATATTCGCTTTCATCTGCTGAATGAGACTAGCACTACTCCCAGTGATGGCTATATCATCAATATATACAATGAGAATCAAGATATCATCACTAGACAACTTTACATAGAGATTTGGTTTAGAATTGCACCTTTTGAAACAGACTCCCTAAGGTAAGAATTTATTTTCATATACCAGGCTTGAGGAGCCTGCTTAAGTCCATACGAGGACTTAATCAACTTACAAACAAGATGTTCCTTACCAAGTACCTGAAACCCCTATGGCTGTGCCATGTAGACCTCCTCTTGTAGATCACCATTCAAGAAGACACTCTTGACATCCATTTGGTGCACATGCCATCCAAACTGAGCAGCAATAACAACAATCAAACAAAAAGTTACCATCTTAGTAGTAGGAGCAAAAGTCTCCTCATAGTCAACTCCTTGTGCATAACCTTTTGCAACAAGTCTGGCTTGATATTTGTCCAAGGAATTATTTGCCTTACACTTTACCTTATAAATTCATTTACAACCAATGGATTTCTTTCCTGGTGGAAGCTCTGTTAGCTCCCAAGTCTTGTTTTTCATCAAGGAATCATATTCCAATTGCATGGTTGATTTCCACTCAGGGTTTCCTTTGGCCTCTGAAAAAGAATTAGGCTCAAATGCTTGTGAAATTGCAGTTGTTAAAGCAAAATTAACATGCTCACCTCTATTAGCAAGTTGCTTTCCTGATCTCAATCTTCTTCCTTCCACACCTTGTGGCAAGTCTCCCTCCTTTAGTGCATCGATTGTGGCAGAGTACCACTTTGGCTTCTTTGGTTGTTCTATTGAAACCTCACAATGACCTGCGACAATTCCCTCCCTAGATTCTGATTCTATTGATGAACTATAATCCTACTCAACTTTCACATTACAACTTATAATAGAATCATTAGAAGGAAACAATGACTCAAAATTTGAAATTGTACCAGTCGCTGTGAAGTATGGCATCTGTTCATTTACTATGACATCTCTGTTTACCACAACTTTGTTAGTGGAAACATCAAGTAATCTGTAGGCCTTGGATTGCTCACTGTATCCAACAAACATGTATGTTGTGCTCTTTGCATCCAAGTTACTTCCATTTTGACTAGGAATAACTGCAAAAGCTACACAACCAAAAATTCTAAAATCACTTACATTTGGAGTTCGACTTGACCAAGCCTCCTTTGGAGTCCGACTTGACCAAGCCTCCTTTGGAGTCATTCTCCAATGCTTTTGTAGGACTTATGTTGAGGATGTACACTGCTATATTCATTGCTTCTGCCCAATGCTTATTCGGGACATGTCTGCGTTAAACCATACAACGAGCCATGTCCATCATCGTCCTATTTCTCCTTTCCACAACTCCGTTTTGCTATGGAGTGTAAGGGGTAGTATATTGTCTGTGTATGCCTTCAGTGGCACAAAACTCCTTGAACTGTTTTGAGGTGAACTCACCCCCATTATTCGTTCGAAGAGATTTCACTGGTTGTCCCACCTGTTTTTCAACCATAGCTTTCTAAGATGTGAAGTTAGAAAAGCAATAAAATTTCTTCACTAGAAAGTATACCCACTTTTTTCTAGAGAAATCATCGACCAATAACATAAAATAACGGGTTCCAGTAGGAGTAGGTGTCTGCATTGGACCATGCAAATTCGCATAGACTAGATCCAATACTCCCTTAGCTCTCCAAGCTTTACCAACATCAAATGAATGCCCAACTTGCTTCCCCAATTGACATCCAATACATACATGATGACTATCCCGAATAGAAGGAATCCCCTTAACCATCTTAGTCTTGCTCAATGTATTCAAATACTGGAAGTTCAATTGCCCATACCTTTCATGCCATAGTGAACTTGTGTTATCAATTGCTGCAAGTGCACTTTCCTTTGCCCTCTTTGGATCTACGAGCTTATACAAGCATTTATCACCAATCCCAACTGCAATAATCTTGTTATCTTAGGTAGTGACTAAACATTGTTGTCCTTGAAAGTTAACAACAAACTCAGATTTTGTAGTAATCTCACTAATTGAAAGGAGATTTTTGTTCATATCAGGCACATACCTAACATTCTGAAATGTATACCGAACAATACCATTAATAATGATTTGAACATTACCATACCCTTTCACAAAGTAAGTTCTACCATTTCCCAGAGATACAAATTCATTACTATTGTTATATTCAACAAAATTCACATACCCCTTATGGCATGTATAATGGTGAGATGCCCCTGGATCAAAGTACCAAGCTTGATCCACCGCAGAATTACCACTGGAGGCCATGAATGCAAAATCATGAGATGTTTCCTCTCTTTCACCTTCAACTATATTCGCATGATGTGCTTTCTTTTTGGGGTTAGCGATACCCTGTTGTCTTTTCCTACAATCTTTCTTAAAGTGACCAGGTTGCTTATGGTAAAAACATTTCCACTTGGATCTCTTATTGGAACCACTTATTTGTGAAGGTTCTGTAGAAGATTTGTTAGCTTTCCCAAATTGATTACCCTTTCCCTTGATGAAGAATGCACTCTCTGTAGAAGTAGATGTAGACAAAACTACTTACTCCTACCGTCTCTCCTTTTGCAATAGCAATGTGGACAACTTTTCAAAGTCCAAAGTCTGCGTCTCAACAATCATGTGCAAGGATGCCACAAACTGAAATTCTTGCCTGTTAATTTTTGTAAATTTGGCAACAAGAGGTGTTGTAAACTAGCCATTTTGACCTAGTTTTTCCAAAAAATGAATGTAATGGAAAAACTATAATGACTACACAAAATTCCTCCTACCCACAGACTCAAATCACAATCTGGATTATGCCTCCAGTTTTCAGCAATAAACTCAACACTGTTTGGGAAAATTTTAACTTTCCGTCTTTAAAAAACACCAAAAAACGGACAAAAACAATTAAATCGGGAGATCTACAACTCCGATTTCAAAAATTCATTTGTCAACATCCAGATAAAAACCCCAGAAAATGATAAAATTTTCAAGCAAATTGGCTTTACGGTTTGCTCCCAACACAATTAATTTGGTTCCTTTAGGCAAATATTTATGAAAAAATCAATTTTCCTACAGTTTAAAAAAGAAATTAATTTTTCTAATTTAAATGAAATGCACCTTAATTCTGATTGGCTGGATTAAAACATAGGATAAAGACTTGCATGAAATAAATCCGTCAATAGAAAAACACTTGTGCATTTGCAAAGAAATGGCTTGCCTGCAAAACTTTTGAGGCTGATTCCAGATGCAATTCTCAGCGAAATTGAATATCGTCAGATCCAGGAAGCTTCTACCGACTAAGAGAAAATTGCAACAAGAAGAAATAGGAGAAATAGTCAACAAATAAATTTTTGGCTTCTCCTATGGTGCCTTCTAGTACTGTATAACATGTGGGGGCAGAGAAAAAATAAAAACAGGCCTTAGAGCTTTTCCTTTGACTTTCTCTCCTTTTGTCTTGGTCTTAATAGACCTTTTCTCTGTTTATTTGGCTTTCCGACTAGTCAAAAAAATAAAATTGATTTTATTCCTCTCATGGCTCTCCATCAGGTACTTCACGCTCTTCCCTGACAAGTCCGTCCTCTCTCGCTCCACAAGGTCCCTTCCAAGCTTCCTACACCGCAAGCTCTGAGACCATATTAGATTTACCTAAAGAGATGAAGAAATCAATTCACTAGCTTACTAAACAATACTTGAGGAGCCTATTAAATAGGCACAAAAGAACCACTCGAGAATATAGGAGGTGGGTGAAACAACAATCATCGGGTAGTGTAAAATAGGTAGGCCCTTCAAACCAATTAACCTATTTACCTAAGTGGTTAAAACCACTATAATCAAATGCATAGGTATTATACCTTAGTGATAAACCTAAGGTATTTACAATAAGATGCTAACAATTGGCTCATCTTGTTGCGAATGGATTTTCATAACTGGAGGGAACAGATGAGGAGATGATTTCTTCTTATATTGCAGAGTTGGTTTTTACTCCTGTGAAGATCGCATTTTGATTGCTTCTCTCCACAACAACTTAGTTTCGTGTCTTGAGCGGACATCTTGATGAGGTCTTCATAGTGCTTCCTGAAGGTTTTTGGTATGGTTGTGATCCTTCGATATGTAGGATAGTTAAGTTCTTGTATAGACTTAAGCAAGCTCCACGAGTCTAGTATACTTTGTTTAAACATCTATAGGATTTTGAATTCAGAACTATGGAGGTCGGGTTGACATTATCAACCATTAATGATTCATCACCGCTCAATGAATCATCCTATAGTGAATTGGTGGACAACTTGACACATCTTATGTCCACATGGCCGGATCTTTGTTTTGTTGTTGGCTATCCTTTTCTGTTTTTGTCTACACCGAAGTTCCTACATTGGACAATAGCAAAATGTAAGAGGACTACGGATTTCAAGTTGACTGTAAATATATTGACTAAACTCATTGGTTCCAACCAAGACATAATTTGACTAAATGAACACACAGACTCAAACTTTTACCTCTAAACAACCACTTTATTTATTGATGCATGACAAGTATTACAAAGATGTCATCACCTGCCCAAACGTTTCTATCGAATTATGAAGAATACATTACAATTCAGTCTCATGAACTGACTACACTATGACTACTAAACATACATCGCATTTATAGGCTGATCAAGGTCTACTTCTTTCTCTTCCGTGAGCTCGCTTTTTCTCCTACTTTTTTGAAGATTAGTTTCACATTGAGTGAATGAATATAAAAGATTAGTTTTCCTAGGTTGTGTGTAATCATAATTTAAGTGACTCAAAGGGACCATCCAAGACGAGTTTTACATTCTAACACCTCCCTCAAAACATAGCTTGGAGGGCCAACAAAAGGTGGAATTAACAAGTTGATCCTTCTAGAATAAGAGAGGCTTTGACATCGCCCCTTAATGATAGCTTTTGATAACCCGAGAAACTTCCACAATTTAGTGAACTCATTGGTCTTGAAAACTCTGAATGAATCGAGCAACTTCCACAATTTGGTGAACTCCTCATTAGTCCTCAAAACTTTGAATGACCAGAGCAACTCCCACAATTTGGTGAACTTCTCATTAGTCCTCAAAACTTTGAATGACTTGAGCAACTCCCACAATTTGGTGAACTCCTCATCAATACTCAAAAAATGGAATACAAACATCCGTTGTGCTCCATAAAGAAGAATGAAAATTACATCCATCAAGTAATGAAAATGAACTCTGATCTCAATGTCAGATAAACAATGATATGTTGAAACAATGTGTGGTAGTCTCATGCTCCCTAAGCATCTCATCAAATAAATTGGAATGTGATGTGGAGGATCTACTTGAATGCCAATGATCAAATGTTGAAGCTTCTTGTGAATCTGAACAATAAGTCCATCATTTTGAGCTACCAACTTTGTGTAAAAGCTCCAAAATCCGTAACCTTTGAAATCACATGCCCAAAATATGAAGCAAGAAATTAAAAACTCATCATTACAAGTGCTGGATTTGACCGTGAATCTAACATGTTTATCACTGAGCACACTACATGCAGTGTGTATATGCTTCTCAACCAATACCATATTTTGACGAAAAACATTGAAGATACCATCCGCATGGTGTGTTGTACTATGGGCCTTGTAACCTTGAAAGCAAATACATCGTGACCTTGCTATCAGAATCATCATAGATAACTGAATAAATCCCTCTCCAGATAAATGTCCTCTAGCTAAAGAATGTGGGTTGGCTGGGACACGAGCAACAATCTTCCGAATCAGAACTCAAAAGCAAATATAAAATCAATATATTATGGAATGGCCCTTACCAAACCATATCTTCATCAAAAGTATTAATGAGCCCATCATCTTCTCCAACTATGTCTTCTAATTCCAAGTAAGTTTCCAACACACTAGTCAAGAGAGCAATCATAGTGTGGATCTTCAATGATGTATCCCCCTATCTTCCTCAATCTCATGGATCACAACATCCTCCTTAGAAGTAGGAATAGTCTCATGTGTTGAGACTACAATCTTTGACACAGTGCGGCAAACACCCAAATCTCTCGCCTTTGAAGCGTCAATTGATGCAGAGTCTCCTAGAACAACCTCATCATCCATCAAAGGAACCTTATAACTCTCAACTGAAGATCCTAGGAGAGTGTAGCTAGGTGTCTCTCCCTTATTCACACCAATAACCAACAATGAGTGTACAATCAATTGCTAAATGGATCCTCTCATTATTTGCTTTGCCAAGCATTTGACACAACTTCCGTCCTTGCCCATATGATGCGTACATCTCAACCATAAACTAGCCTTACGTATATGCTCACTTATTAAAAAGTACAAGGAAAAATCAATAGTGAGAGTTAGATGGCTCCATGTATGCCCTTCTCATGCTCTTTCTCAGCCAAGGACAAATTGGGCTATTATTCCTCCTCTTGTGCCTACAACTATCATAGCTAAATCCATAGTGATCATCATGTCTCTAAGAACCTAAGCATGCTCCAAATGTCTTGTATTGAGGCCAATTAATGATGATTAGGTCCCACAATGACCCATTTGGTGAAAGAACCAAAACGTTTGAAGTGTCTTCTCTTTTCATCTCCTTGCCTTTTGAAGCTATTCTTCAAAAAATGCCCTGCTTTGCCACAATAGTAGCATGTCTTCTTCTTCTTCTTCCCCCCTCATTGCTATCATAAGAGACACTTGAAGACTTTGATTCTATTTTCCCAAGGGAATCCACCATGTAAATGTGATGGAAATATTTGCTGAATCGTTAATTCCTCCTCTTCCCTGAGCCAAAACCGACTCAATAGGAAGGCTAATACCTTTGCCATTCTTTCCAAGTCTATTTTTCTAAAGCAACTTTGCACTTATTCCTTTTGTGTGCTTCTCAAATGCTTCAATCTTAGGAGATGTAGGTCATTAACAACATGATCATTATCAACGTAAATACGATAAAAAATATGAGCATCAACATGACCAACAACATTAGCTTCAACATTATTAACATGCACACCATCGATAACAAAAATCAATAGTGGTAGAAAAATCAACAAAGTTTGAATAAGTAGAAGTGGAAGCATCAATACAATGTTTTGCATGCCTTAGGTGTCTTAACATGCTTCTTCCTTGTTTCAACAAGCTCCTTTACAAGTTGCAAATTGAGTACCCTCAACTTTTCGATCTCATTTCTATACTAATCAATATCATTCTCAAGCAAGTCCTTATGGAACACCTTTTGGGGCTTGCACCATATCTCATTTGGAGTATCCTTCCCTATGAAGAGATGGTGAAGTTTAGGAGCAACATGGGTTGATATCATTCTCTAGGCCTGATTTTGCCTAGCATAATAGGCAACCGTCTCTTCCAAGGGAGAAGGGACCCTTCCAATCCCCCTAACTGTTTGCAATATACCATTAGTTGTCAATGCACTTCCCATAGATGAGGTCCAATCCTGAAAATTGTATCTTATAAATATAGGGACCACCCGAATGAGCTCCATCTTTGCCACTACTAAGATCATTGTAGAAGCTTGAAATAAGAAGCGAGCAACATCACTGCGAAGAGCTCAAAAAATTACTTTGCAATGGTTCGAAAATGGGCTTATATGGAGTCCATATGCAAAAGCTATGGTTGTTTGAAGTTCAAGCAAAAATGCAAATTCAGGTCAAAAAATATCAAATTACTTCACAGTATAGACATGTATGGACTGCCACACTGATTGTTAGAAATTGCCACTTGGACTGTATGAATGATCACCAAATCACCATGTGTTATTGTAGGTCTTGCCATATGGACCACTACCTCAACACATGCTTGTACGTCCCTCTGTGCAGACTAGCATGCGACACATGTTGACTAGATTGCCATGACACCACTAACTGGACCGTGGTTGGTCTGCCACATCACCGTTGACTAGACCACCACCTGTTCGCCACATCACTGTTGATCGGATTGCCACATCACATTGGATTGGACCTACCTGTTCGGTATGCCACCATTCACTGGACGTCCACTAGTTTGCCATGTCACTGATGACTAGATTCCCATGCAAGTTGCACACCACTTGTTCCAACACATCCATCATGCATGTTGAATGTGCCAAAAGGTAGAGGAAGTCAGTTTGGGGATTTGATCCCCCGACCTTGCCTTTCGATGCTTTTGTGCCTGGGTTTCTAGTGACCATGACCAAGCCCCGGTCGAGTGCTTAAAGACCCTTTGTTAGTGGAGTTTCTCGCCCTCCTTGACCCCCTCTAGTAGAGGACTGTACAAACATATATACTGCAGCAAGTTTTTTTCCAAACCCAGTCCAAATCCTCCTCTAGCATGCACCTTCCAAGCACTCAATCATATGTCACTGCATCCACACTACCACTTGCCTCGATCGCCACTTAAGGCCTTGCATGCTAGCCGTGGGTTGTTGATGTGACCTATTGTTAGCCCCTACCACCAGAGACTTATCAATCTTCAAAGCCAATTTCAAACTAGAAGTCTAACATTAAATAGACCCTTGCTATTTTCTTGTAAAGGAGTCCAAAAATGCAATCAAATCTGAAAAATATTACACCCAAATAGTATTATTTTAAGAATCCTTAATTTGCCTATTCAGACAAAATTTTGCGCTAGGAGAGCTCTAGAAACCCAATTCTTTATGAATGAGTTCCTACTACCTCTAAATTTCATGAGAAATACAAATCTGAAATTAGCATATCTCCTTTACCCACAAACTTTGCTAGTTCTTCATTTTTCTTACAAAAATCAACCCTTGATAGAGAAATAAGTTGTGACTAAATTCCTCGCCTCTTCCTGTTGCACTATCGCAACAACAAAGGGAAAGATCATAGGGTTTTTTCCTCACTTTGGACCCTAAGCTCTGATACCATGTGAAATTATACAAACAAGTTTATAATCAAAAAACAGTGAAATGCTCTAAAATCGAAGAGAACAAAATGCAAATATGTGGTGGTGTCTAAAAACACCTTAAAAAATAATAATCGAATAAAATATAATATAATGAATGAGATGGATGAATAGGTGGAAGGCATTACCTTTATATACACCTATCAACATATGACAAAGGTAGGCCGAACCAATGTAAGGCACCAACCCCAATATAAGTTATAATTACACTTGCAACGTACATACTATGTAAGGTACATAACATAAGGTATCAAAGCCCAAGGTACACACAACTCAGTGGTGCACCACAAGTGTTGGTGATTCAAAGGGACCATTAAAGATGGGTTTTACACTAAACATATTAAGTAGAGCAGAGGTAGAAAAACTAAGTTGATGAGTAACAAAACAGTGTATTGTTACCACTAACAAAATTGCTAGATACATCAGGGTGGTGATTGTGTTTGTGTCACTGGCGATTTTGAATGTGTCACGGTGGTTGTGCATGTGTTGTGCCAGTTTAGTCCCATTATATGTGGTGGTTTTTCCTGTTTCAAATGGAAAACTCAGTAATGGTTTGAGATTTAAAATCTCTTCCCATTCTAGCGATTGGAATCCTTGTGTCTTGGAAGGGATATCACCAACAATGCATAAGAGGAGCTGGGGGCTAAGCAATTGGCAATCAAGGGGAGTGTAGGAGTGAATTGATGAATATATGAATGACTAGTAGTGAGTAGTCAGTTGTTAATAGTTGATGCATACTCTATGCTCCTTGAAATCTGGAAGACGTGGAACATTAGAGAGTTTAGAGCTTAATGTTCCATTGAGCTCTTTGTAAATGGCCCATTTCGGAAAAACATAGAGGAAGTTGTTCAATTGCTACTTCCGGCTGGATTTCCCAGCTCGGGTTTTCAGGTTATAATTCCTGTGTGTTCTGTGGCTTATTCAAAATTTTCTATCTGCTTATGGTTTTGCAAAATAAATTACTCATTCTATTGGACAATTTACGACTCTAACAAACTGTAAAACCACTGCCATTTGGAATGAGTTCAAGTAGCAATAGCATGGTAAAAGATCTACATTATTTGCTCACAACTAGAATTGTGCGAGAAAACAAAGATCAATTGAACTCATGGCCTCAGGGCTCCTCTTTTTCAGTTAAGAGTATGTTCTCGCTGATATTGAGATTGATTGCCACGTTCCTCGTATTGATTGCCACGTTCCTCGTGATGATTGCTTCTCTCTCTTGGTGTTGGAGACAAAGGAGCATTTAATTTTAAGTTTTTTCATTTACTACATGTTTTTTCAAACATTTCAATGCTTTTGAAGAGATTCAAGAGGATTATTGACTTCCTTTTATTGCTACCGCGATTATAGTTGCTTGACAAAGACCTTCGAAAAGTGGTGTCATTTTGACATTAGGATTTGTAGGCGATTTAGAGAACTTTTTAGAGTAATTACCTCTTTCCAACTTATTCCAGCATTGGGAGTTGTTAAGCATCCTAGGATGCTGTAGTTACCCAAGCAGATGGTTATATGCTGGTGAGTTTGCATCCCTCTTCATGTGCAACTACTGGGGTACCTACCTCCTCCCTTCGTCCCTTCCTCCCACCAAACGTGATGAATCCACTATTCTTCAGCCTACAGGGGCCTCTTCTTCCCATCTAAACTCCAGGAGATCTAGACAAATGTATATTATTGGCTTCCTCTCTACCACTGGAGGTTCATTGGCCTTCGATGGTATAGGAGAGTTTCTGGGAGATCTTTGCATCTTGCTTGGAAAAATCAGCTGGGCCTACTTGGTTGAGGCCACTCTCGAATGGCCATTATCAGATCTTGTATTGGATCTTTTTAGTGTTTGATGAGGATGTTTGAGGGCACTCTCCAATGACCATTGCATTTTGGTAAATATTAGGTGTCAAACCTCGCCTCCAGTCTTGGTCTTCTCCATCGGCTTCATCTTCTTTGTTGACGGGTCTTCATCTTGCATGGTCATTTGTAATGTTTGTAACATAATATTAAAACTCGCTAGTACTCGTCGAGAAACACATAAATCGTGCTTCAAAATCCCTGCTGAGTAACCGTGGAGTCACTTGTCAACTGAATTTTTAGTATGGAATTCGTGAGTTTTCTGCAGAAACTCGCCAGTCAGAAGATTATGTTTTTCAATTAAAAAAAATTGTCGTAAAACTAATAGAACATATACCTGTGCATTCTATAAATCCATTTTTAATGCTTTGTAATGGTATTTTGTACTTTTTTAAAGTTTGTTTTATGAATTTATAGTTTTTAATTTGCTGGGTTTTTCCTGAGTCATGAGTTTGAGTCAAAATTTTGGTCCGCAAAGTCTGAGTTTTTGAACCATGGATTGTAATATAGCCTGTTGGTTATCTTGTAATTCTTGTTTCTTGTAGACATTGGAGCTCTTTTTGGTTCCTCCTTGCTATTGTTCCTGGATGTACTTTTGAGTCCCATTGATCTCTTTGGTCATCCATTGACATTAATATAGTTCCTTTCTTCCTTCAAAAAAGGGCTGCAAAGAATATGGTGCTGCTCTTGAATATTGGCCTGGGTTGGCGTGCATACCTTCTCAAAAAAGATATTTCCTTATTTTGTTGTTTAGGCATCATACGCACTTGAGGTTTCTAGCATATCGTGTCCAGTTGGGACTGAGATGTTTCTTAATAGATAGTTTTGTTTCCAATTCTTTTCTATTTAAGATTAGTGAATGGAATGCCATAAATTTCAGAACATCAGTATTGGATGAGTTTCCTTTTAATACTGATTACATATGTTGCAATCAGCCACTGCGAATTCATTTTACAGAAATGCATCGTGTTCACTGTAATAAATCTCTACATGGGTATATTCTGTTTTCTGCACTAAAAATCCACTCGACAGAAACATGTTCTACAAGTTCTTGAGCTTATCATAGCTGGGTTCATAGCAGAGAAAACACATTCACAATGGTACCTTTAGGTTTGTTATTTTCCAACTAGTTATGAGATGCTTTTGTAGTAGCATGGCTAAATATACAAAACCAAAAATCATGTAGATTTATAGACGTTGACTATAGATAATTAATGAAACAAGGGTCTTTTAAAGAGACTTTCTTTCTAAAATTTTAGGCACCCAACTAAGCACCTAACATGCCATGGAAATTGGTGTAAATATATAACTCATCAAATGCAAAAAATGCCAATTACAAAGTAATGGGTGAAGGGATTTCAATTTGAAATTTACCAGGGGACAACTACGGATCATTAATACACATGAAATAAATATGCTCCAGGTGATGGGTTCCATTAGAAGGGCATGAACCATTGATTCTAATATTTTAGTTGGACTACTAGGATGTTTTTTCATTAGTTGAGATATATTGAAATTTCAAGAAAAGTAGGATCCATACAAATGGCCAAAATAGAAATAGTCTATAGACTATTCATTGCACAAAACTAAAATGTGAAATTCAGATGGGTAGCATTTGGAGGGTACCAAATGTTGATTTTGAATTTTTGGATTATTAGGGCAGTTTTTTTATGATATGCCTCGGAGAGGAGCAAGGTCTATTGATGTGTTGTTTGTCATCTTTATATGATGCAAAATGTTTGAAGTGAGTTCCAAATAATTCGTTTTAAAAAGATTAGAATTTGAACTTTGTATTATGAGCTCACACTCAAAGAGAACTGGAATATGACCCATATCAGGGCAACTTCTCTCCTAGTTGATTTAATGTTTATCATATTGACATTATCTTATTCATGCATTAAAAAATGTAAATGTTGCAGAGATAATGATGTAAATACTTAACAACTAAGTAATGAGTTATTCTATGTACCAAAAATAAGCGCAGCTGTTTTGAAACTATTCAAGTATCCAGAAGTGGTCTAGCTTTGAGGAATGCCTTTTCTCTAATAACATGTTTTATTAGCTTTGCTGGTAGAAACGTGGCAATTTTATATATTGCAAAAATGTTCTTTTTTTTCTGTGTTTTTGTTTTTTACGGGTAATTGGTATTTAACTTGTCCCAGAACTATCTTGTTTGATAGTATTGTGTGCTCCCTTGCAAACATATTGCAGACAACTCTTCTCAACCATATTTTAACCTCTCAACATGGAAAGCGGATTGCAGTTATAGAAAATGAGGTATGCAAAGCTATATTCTTGTTTTGTTGCAATTTTGTTGTACCATATATTTATTCTTTTGGAGTTTTTCTTGCATATAAAAGTATTCATCGGTCCATGAAGCTGTTTATGGTTTAATGTTCGATAATATGCAGTAATGAATTGTATGTATGGTAATTATTTTATTAGTTGCACAAAATATGGAAACTTTTCGGTTGTCCTAGCCTATCTTAAGGGTTTTCATTTGCTTTTGGGTCTCTTGTGACACATAATCTGAAGAGCTGTAACAATCAACTACTTTGTCTATTTTTTTTAATTTTTCCAAACGAAATCACAAGAGTTTTACCTCAAATTGCATTATATAATATAAAAAATATGCGGTAATGAATTGCATGAATGGTACTTATATTTTATCTTGTCCTAGGCTCCTAGCCTATATTAAGGGGTTTCATTTCTTTTTGGGTCTCTCATGACACATTATCTGAGGAGCTGTAACAATTGACTACTTCGTGTAATTTTTAAAATTTTTCCAAACGATATCACAAGTGATTTACCTTAAAGTGCATTATATAATATATATATTTTTATATTTTTCTTATTTTATTTTTCCAAATTTATATGTTATAAAATATTAAAAAAAAAAACAAAAGAGAGGAAGGATTTGGTGGATATTCGAATCCTTATTCCATGTTTAAGCCATGCTAAAATGAATGATTCTTGATATTCATGTAAACCTTTAGGTTCATTTTCATGATCCTAACTTTGATGCTAATGGAGGGGAAAGCGGAGACTGGAGGTTATTTCTTATGCACTTTTGGTGGGAGTATTCTACTATCAAAAATTCAATAGGGTCCTCCTATGGTGTCTTGATAAGGAGCAGGCATGCCACACCTTTCTGAAGTGCCATTCTGGTGCTTTTCAGCGATACTTCTTGTCCAAGGCAACAACTAATAAATTTTTCTGGGCTGGATGCTATTACCTTGCATTTTTTTAAGTAGTGTCAATTATTATTTTTGGTTGTCTTTAGTGTCATAAGTTCTTTGGTATACCCAATTTGTGGGATCTCCCTATAACTTTGGCCTTTCCTGAGAGACATTTTGCGAAATTGTGTTTGAACTATACAGGTCCTCTAGCTACCTTGTCAAAGGGGTTTAATGGCTACATATTACCAGGTGTGCTGAGGCTCAGATGACATCTTGGGGGTCGGACTCTAAGAAACAAACAGACAGACAATGACATTGACCTGGGCTGCCTAATGAGTTGGAAGCTAACAAACATGGTGAAGCAATGCCTTTTGATGTTCCCTGTAGCTGTCTTTAGTTCCACTATAGTATCTTTAATGGCCTGCATACCTTTGTCACAGCTTTAGTTGCTTTCTTTGTATCTCTTTTCAGATTTGACCTTGGCATCACAGTTACCTTGTATGTGAACAAATCTGAGATACCAAGTTTGATTTTTCTTCTGTAATCCTTCAATGTTTTGTAAGTTTTTTGGGCCATTACTTCACATTTCCCTACTGCTTGTTTAAGTTTAAGTTCCAAGATCATTGTTGTCTATTTCCATTCATTCAAACTTGCTTCATGCCGCCTCTTCTGTTGTGCTTTCTGATCTTCCAGTTTTTGCTAGTATATTATTAATACTAACCATCTTATCTTGTAATCCTTTTTAATATTCTATGCTTTAATTGCTTGGCCAGTGTGCATATTCTACTGCTGAGCTAACTTTCTCTTTGATCTCAACTGAATCTGAAGATCAGCAATGTCATTATGGAATTTTTCATTCATGTCCTTGTGCATCCTGACTGATATATATTGACTTTGGGCCTTTATTCATAAAGAACCAAGACTAATTCAATCATCCTAAACATTTTTCCCTATTCTCTTTCCTCCCTGTATTTCCTTGATGCCTATTATTGGGTTGAAATGCCTCTTGAAAGTATTCATCTCTGCAGGGGGGTCTATAGCTTCCAGTTTTTTTTTTTTATGCTGGTGACACTCAGGGCACAACACATGCACAGGGTTCTTTGTGAGCTTCAATATGTTGTATCAGGATATTTCATATTAAATCATGAGGAATATTTATACATATTACAAGTTAGTTTACCATCTTATTTTATAGGATATATCTCCTCCTTACATTTCATTAATTTCTCGCCTAATCTTACCTAATTATTTTCTATGTACATCTACTAACAACCCGACTAACAAAGCTAATTAAAATAGGTTTAATAAATCAAACATATATACTAAGCTACCTCTATGTGATAATTCCTAACATTCCCCTCTTTTTACATATAGCTCAAATATTGGGAGATTATAAACTTCGTATGTGAAATGGGATTTACCTGCAGTTCGACATACTTACAATCAATAGTGGGAATGGCCTCACTACACCACCTCAGCAAGAAATGGCCTCTCTGAACAATGCATACGAATGGGGACATAATCTGCCTTTCACCAAACACAATTGTGGGAATTGGCCTCACTACACTCATATGAACAAGGACACACCCAACTTTTCATAACAATAAAAAATGTGAATAGGGACAAACCCAACGTTTTGCCTAGAAACAATAGTGAGACTGGGATTCACTACGTTTCCTTAGTGGGATTTGGCCTCACTAGACAACAATAACACCAGTAGTGGGAACTAACCACAATACATCCAAAGGTGAGACTGGGCCTCACCTCAGCTGATCCTCAGGTGGGACTGGGTCTTGCCAAACAACACTGATCTCATCGTGTGTATTAGAATCTCAGTCTTCATCATTACCTTCACTGGTGATCACTGTCTTTGAATTTAATCTTTTTGGCTCTAGATTGCTCCTAAAGCAATGAACTAGTCTCTAAGCTAGTAGCAAGATCATGACTAGTAGTTTTACTCCATTCTCCTGAAGACTTGACTCAATTAGCTAGGTCGATCTTGATGGTCTTGTAGACCACAAACCGCTCCATGAAGCGCTCTGACGGTTTTGGTGGTGTCTTCCCGTTGTGTTTCTCTCTTCCATGGGAATAATCCCCCCTGCTCCCCTCCCCCGGCCTCAATTTAAAAATTTCGTACAGAGGTCAGGTTGTCCCAAAAAGCCATCCTTCTACAACATTTGATTGATTGGTTCAAAAAGACAAATTTCAATGAATTTTATAAACAAAAAAAATCAATAAATCCAAAGAACTGTAGAAGCTGAAGTGAAATCTTTTGGAGGGAAGTTTAACAATGGTATTCTGCCCCTACTGGACAATTTTCAGCGCAAAACTCTTTCTAGGTCAGAAGATATACAATTAATACAGTTTCTCAGCATCATGCGAACCTATTCTTTCAGCAGCGTGTAAACTTTCTTCTGTACACGTGAGTTCTATCACATGCTTAGCTACAGAATGCCCTCTAAATGAACAGCAAAAAACTCACAATGCAATCATATCTCCAGCAGAATCCGAACAGTAGAATTTCTGATTCTAAGCGTCTCTGAGTCACAGCACTCCTATCATTACTGCAATTTTTTTGTCTTCATGTATTCAATCACGCCCATACTCAGGCCACTTCCATTAACTTTTCTCTTAATTGCAATGCACCCACAACACCTTTTCTGGATTTTAAGCCAAATAATACTACCCATGAGGCTAAATTTCAGATGCAGCTATGAGTGATAGGCTTTGATTTCTTTAATTAATATATAAAATGCTTATGAAGGTGACACACCTTGTTTCAAACACAACATTTGATAGTCAACAATGAAAAAATCACGCAAAGAGGATGATGCATTGTCCAAGGAGCCACGTGAACTTTGCAAAAGCAGATTACTTGGATTCAAACATGCTGGCTAGGTGGCTGCCTCACCAGGTTGCTATTTCACAGTCCCGAAACTTCATGCCAAATGTCCCCCATGCCTCGTGCACGGCACCACAACTTTCAAACAATTTTAATAATTTTTTTTATGCTGTGTTTTTACTTTTGCACAGGTGGCCGCTTCTTCTAAATGCTGGTGGGCGCTTCTTCTAATTCTTCAGGCTTCTGCTGCTGTATTTATGCCCTCATTAATATGTACTGATGTCGCTGCTTGGTAAATCTTCCTTTCAACCAAAAAAACAGCACCTATCTCTTCTCAAAGCCCTTCATCTAGCTGCTGTACGGACACACTTTGAGGCTAGGCACTTTGGTTATGGCAAGGCACCACTTCTATTTTACTAGTGTATTTTTCTCTTTTGTTTTATGTTGATGCAACTTAGATGCTTCTTATGCTTGATTGCAGGACAATCCACAATGTTACTTTTCCCTATTTGAAGCTCCCTCATAGGCTTTCATGGATCCTTAATTGCTTTTATACCAAATGAGGGCATTGATATTTCGTGTCAGGATATTTCATATTAAATCACGAGGAATATTTATGCGTATTACAAGTTTGTTTATGATCCTTTTCCTCAAATGTATCTCCTTGTTACATTCCACTAATCTCTTTTCTAATGTTACCTAACTCCATTCTATGTACATCCACTAACCACCATAACAATCCGACTAGTAAAGCTAATTAAAATACGTTTAATAAATTATTAATTAAACCTATATACTAGCCTAACTATATGTGACAATTCCTAATATTCTTAATATCCTCCGAGTTCTAACCTCGACCGTTGGGGGGCCCTCCCTACACTCACATTGTGGTTCAGCCCCCAACTTGCGCAACCTCTCCAATTGCAGCCGATCTGCATGTGATTACAAAGCCCTGGGGATTTAACCAATACAAGGACGGGAGCAAGTGCTAAAACTGCTCTTGCTTGTGCCCAATAAAGCCCAATTTTTGTCACCTCTGCGTACCCAGCAAGAGGGTTTGCCCTACTCGACTGGCTGATCACCTCTTTTTTTCAGCCCATCACGGAGGTTGGCGGTGTTAAGAGCCCTTTGGATACTGCTGCCTCACACACAAAGGGGGGTTGGTCAGTGAGGCAACACTCTTTTTTATACACTACTAATACGAGTATGCTCCAACAATTTCTCTCTTGGCATGCTCATGAGCCTCGGAAGTACGCATGCATTATGAGTTTTTCCACTGCTATTGGAGTTTCTTTGGCCTTGGATGTTAGGAAAGGTTCTAGGGGGAGTTCCCTCCTAGGATTACCTACCCTAGCCCCCTCAGCCCTGAACACTCCCTGATGAGCATTATCATATCATGCATTAGCCCTTTCACAATGATAGATGATGACAAAAATGATTGCTTTGGCCTGGGCCTCGACAAAGATGTATGATGGAACTAGCTTCCAGTCTTTCTGACTTTCATCAGACGATGCTCTTTTGGGGGTCTTGCTCCCACCACATAGCTATTTTTATTGGTATCTTAACCACATGGGTTTGGGGTTTACTACTTTGAGTTTACCCCCTCATTTATTTTTACTACTTCAGTTCTTTTCTTGCTTGCTTAGTTCTTGATCCTAGGGTCCTCTTACCCTTGAAATTTCTATTTTAATTGGATGTATTCCCGAGGCCCATTGACCTACTTTTAGTCATTCGTGGACATGAATATAATTTCTTTCTTGTTGTGAAAAAACACAGGCTTCATTAATAATTTTCATAAGCGTAGAAGTATGCTTTTGCCATTTCACTGTATTTGTGGCAGTCAGCTGCTGTGTATTGTTGGCATAAAACTGTGACAGTTGGCTGTGTATGGCTACTAGCTGATCTAAGGAAGAGAATCTCCCTTTCTCTCCCGCACCAAAATTCTTAGGTACAACCTTTTTGTTATCCGCAACTGGCTTATACTGTAAATCCACATTCAAAAAAGTCAGTCAGAAATGAAGATAGCACTGTTACAGGAGAAGATACCAGTAGATGCTGCTTGGTAGATGTAAGTGACCTGGTTCGTTAATCTCAGTCTGCTTATGCAAATAAACATCCATAGCCACAGGAGGAGGAGGTTGATTGATCCGAAAATGGATTACCTACAGATGTACAAGCATGATCAGGAATATCTCACTCTGTTTTGAATAAAACTGGAAGGATTTAACCAAGAAACGACAAATGAAAGGGGAACTACTGAACAGTAGAGGGACTAGTCTGCAGGTTACATGGTTTGTTCACGGGATACCTATGTGTCATGCGAAATGGGGATGGCAAAGGGGGAAAATCCAAGCACAGGAACCCAGAAGTCGCCAGGAGTGACTGGACTGAGAAATTTGAAGGGACAGTATATGAATTGACATTCCAATGTCAATATTTACATTCACTCCAAAAGGTTTGGGGGCCCTTCTGGTCAATTTCAGGAAGATAGAGAAAAGGGAAGAACAGAGTTTGCGGAGAAAAACAGAAGTGCAAAGATTCCAATCTCCATGAGAGAACAACAGCATCACATACACATCGTAAATACCATTTTGATGTGAGAATAAAGCATAGCCTTTTCTTTCTGGATTTTTCATACCCCATGAGGGTTCTCTCTAGTGTAAATTGAGTGTGCCTAATGTGGATCCAATTGTTTTTAATGTCACTGCATTCTTTTTGTTATTTCCACTACGGTGCATTGCAGAAATATGCTAATTGGACATCCTAACATGGTAATAAGATGAATACATGCTGTTTACAGTAGCATTAAACATTGTTTCAGAACGCATAGCTGTAACCACAAAGCATTCAGCCCTGTACACAGTTGATATCAGCATAAATCTTTAGATATATCCAATATTCAGTAGTGTATAGTCATGAATTTAGTCATCTTGACACATTGGAGTCAGCCATGAGGATGTAGAAGGCAGCTTGCAGCTGTGACTAACATCGGTTTTCAGTTAAACTATATGTTGAATTTCAGTAGCTTGTTTATTGAACTGGAAACATAATTATATTAGCATCTGTGAAGAATTGTAAAAGATTAAGCTGCTGCAATTATGGGTCATTGGTGAGAATTGAGGTCATCATGGGTATCATCGGGCAAGTTTCCCATAACCATTTGTTGAGTTCATTTCAACGTATTATCTAAGTCAAATATGGGGGGAGGTGTATGAGGTTTAGATGAGAGCTGACTAGACAATGTAATTTGTGCAACTGAAACTCCAAGCCTTTTATGCTCAACATTGGTTATAGGATGCAAAGTTGCAAACTACTAAAAACAAAATAAATAAGAGGGTATAGTCCTTGAGGAATCTGATTCCTCTAGGGATACCTTCAAATAGATGCTTCCTTTGTTGGGGTTCTGATGGTACAACTTCTTTGCTGGTAGAGATTCTATTGTTGTCCTGTACTCACTATTTTTGCTTGTCCTTTTCATCAGCCTCCAGTATACTTGTCCCCTTCATTATATTTTGCACCAAATTTAACATGGTCTCTGCTTCATCCTCTTGCACAATGATATGGGTTTGGGCCTGCTTGATTTGTGGTGAAAGTTGGTTTTTAGGTTGGCGGTGAGGGTATCTCCACACACCTAGATGATCCCACCTATAAATACTAGGTTTACCTTCCAAAGAAGGCAAAGGAACTATGTCATTAGGTAATTGTCATGACCCCTTTTTAGAGTTAATTTAATTGGGGGACTCGTAGCCTATTCTTTATTTCCCATAGGCTAAGGGATAAAGTTAGGGAAATAATTCAATAATAATAATTTAAGTTGTCCTAAGTAACTATTTTATAACATTGTAAAAAGATAACTTATGTATTATTATTTTATTTAAAGTGGGCATAATGTAATATTTTATTAAAAAGTGTTTTTAGACACTTATAGAGGGAACTTAGGCGGGAAAAGGAAATCGGATTGAAAAGGGTAATTTAAAAAGGAGCTGTGCTCAAAAGAAGATATCCATTATCTATTGAAATCAAACCCCTTTTCAAAGCTTGAGCACTTGTGTTCATCTTTTCACCTAACGATGAAAACACTTTGGTGTGCAGGATCAGAGGATGAAATCTTCTTGTCCATTTGTGGTGGTTCCATCAAGGGATGGTATTTGTGCTGAAAAATTGAAGTTTATTTCCTACGTTACCGGATACGCCCCCTAGGCCCTAGGAGCGCGGGGAAATGCTCCCCGGATACGGGAGCGTGGGGGGAGTGCGGGGATACGCCCAAGGAGCGTCCCTGGGCTGTGGATACGCCCGGATACATTTGGGCGGCGTATCCGGGCGTATCCCAGTGTTTCTAACAGTTTTTTTGTTTTCCTCAAATTTGCTTAATAAAAAGTCAAACACGGACTTCAAAAAACAAAACAAAGTATGAAAACCTCTTTGCAGTTTCAATGGCTGGCTGTGTTTGGCTGTTTTCAAAACATGAGCCTCAGTCGATTCATCTGTATCTTCTTTATTAGGGCTGTATACAACAGCTGTGAAGGTTGCCAGAGCAAGTTAGCAAGTCTTCCAGTTATTGGATTGTGTTTCAGCCTTGCCAAAATAAAGGAAATAAATGTCTGTAACATGATCAAGATGAGGGAGAGGTTGAAATCAATTGTCTTTTTTTGCTTATCCTTTATGTCCCAAAAAAATGGTTCTCAAGGACTCTTTCTGTGCAGTACATACGGTAAGATTGTTTGCACAGGTATAATACAAAAGCTCAACTCGTGAATAAGCTCGAAGAAGAGAACAAGGCATAGTCTTAAGTTGATTTAACACTAGGTCATCTCATTGTAATCTTCACCAAACTGCAGAGAGTGGATTTTCTTTTTTCTTTATTTTTGTCCATACTGGTAAGTTGTAACATTTGCATTATGTACTTGTAATAATAAATAAGACTAATCTAAGTTCGACAATTGAATATTATGATATTTGGCATTGAATTATTAGTAGGTTTTGTGGTTATTTAACTTATTATGTTTCTTCTATGCATATTATGTGGTTAATTTTGCTTATATGCCTATATTTTTTAATTTTTTATATATTTTTGTACGGCCGTATCCAGCAGTATCCAAACCCCCCAAAAAAAAATCGCCGTATCCTTGTATCCGATTCTTGTACTTGTATCGGTAACGTAGTTTATTTCAGTTTCACTTTGCTATAGTGCTGCTACAAGTACTTCCATACCACTGCTACATAATTTTTGTACCACTGCCACAGTGCTGCTACAGTACTTCTGTACCACTGCCACAGTAATTCATTTGGGATAATTTATGTATTTGTTAGTGGTGATGGCTTACTTTGTATGCTGCTGTAACATCCTCAAGCTGCCCTACGATCGGCTGCCAGCCATATCTTGTTCCTATATCAAATGTAGCCCTAGTAAGCTCTTCTGCTGCTGTATGTTGTCAATAAAATTGGGTTTTGTGCTGCATAAAACATGTAAGTGTTTCCTGTGGTTTATCTTTGTTTTTCAATAGTATCAGCATATGTGTTTTGTTGGAATTCAGTGCATATAATAAAGGTTTCAGTTGCGTTTAGTACTTCAATATTGTATGTTGTTATTTGGTATTTTTATTAATATTAATATTACAGTATTGAAAAAGAATCACAAAAAAATTTAGAATAAATAAAAATACTAGAAAGGGACATTATAGTAATGGTTTGTCAACCTAGTCTATATATTATATAACAAATCCTGGGCATGTAGTTACTTGTAGAATAATTTATAGGCTTTAGATAGTGAAACTTTTATTTTGGATAAAATATACTTTTCTCAATTATATGCTGTACCTTCAAAGAGACGCTTTAGGTAAGGCATGAACTAGAGAGGCAGATATTTTCCTCTCTAATCATTGGCCAAATGAACGAGAACCAAGTCTTGTAAACACTGCAACTTAAGTGCCTTCATGCACCAAAATTTAGACCTTGTGTTTTCATCTTCTCTAGCATCAAAGACACAATTCTTCATTTAATGTGTTGTCTTCTAAATGAAAGTTAATTATCCCACCTTATGCCATGTCTCTAGCAACCCCATGAACCTGTGAAGGTTAACGGTTTTTTATGTAGGCATTTGAAATAAATAATAATAGTACTTGTTATGTTTTTGCAAAAAAAATTTTTAATGTTGGGAATAATACTTCTGGAAAACAAATGTGTAAAAAAATTTATTCACGACGTTTCAGACCACTCAAGTAGTCCATCCTTAGGACCACATAAATCCTACCTGAGGATGGACCACTTCAGTGGTCTGAAATGTGACGAATAATTTTTTTTACACAGTTGTTTTCCAGAAGCATTATTCCTAATATTATGGACTGTGGAAGCATTATTCTCATCTTGATAAATGATCATAGAGTGTGATCAGAAACGTTGATCTAAAAATTATCTACACGATTTTATCCTGAAATCTTCAATGTTAATGTTTAATGTATTAAGTATATGGCATTGTATTTGGAATAGAAATTCGTGTTTTCTTGTATGCATAAATAATGTTCTCAAACACAAAGATATTTCTAATCAGTCTTCCTTGTTAATGTTAATCTGGTTATACTTAGGGAAATATTCCAAGGAGGAAATCTCTTGCCTTGCCATCTCTTCCAGACTTAAGATGGCCAATGAAAGAAATTGGTAATGAGTCCTTAATGGTTACAAGCCTTAGACTATTGAAATCCACACATGTGAATCTGTAATGTCTCCGTCAAACTAATGGTGAAGGGTAAATATACTTTATAATTCTAATACTTTATTTATCTCTCCTTGAACTTGCTTTGCATGCTTGGGTTTCATCCTATATGACATTTTTCAGAAGCGTTGTTAATGGTAACAACACTCAGACTATTGAAATCCACACATGTGAATCTGTGTTGTCTCCTTCAAAGTAATGGTGAAGAGTAGATATACTTTATAAAATACTTTATTTATCTCTCCTGGGACTTGCTTTGCATACTTGGGTTTCATCCTATATGACATTTTTCAGACTCGTTGTGTTCTTGCCTTAAATGGAATTTAATGCACATAGAGCTTGGATGGCACTCACTTCAAGCCCTGATATGTGCATGTGAATGCGTCGTGATGCTCCATGAATATTCAAAATGCAACAACCTGAAGCACATGATCCCAACGATCTCCCACATCTTTTAATTGTGGCTTGCTTCTACTTTTGTTATATAGTAAGATGATTCCATCTTCAATTAGGAAATTACCACAAGATCAATGGTGAAGATTTGCTCTCTAATTTGGTTTTTTGGGCAGCCAAAATCTCTAATGGTTTCATCTCAACTTGATTTGAACCTTAAAGTGGGTGGCTGGAAGGTAGGCTTGTCCAATTTACATAATGTGTCCTCCGTTGGAATATTCATGCTCACTCTATTCGGTAACATAGCTAGAGTCCAACTCAAAATCATCATGCGGACTGTTGTAATTCTATCCTCCATCAATAAAGTGACAGGCCTAACAACATATTCTTTGTCATTTGGAGTTTTTACTGTAGTTGACAATTTGCCTTAATATATTATATATATCAAATATACTTTGTGAGTTATCATTAATCTTAACAACCCCCTAGGTTGTAGTACTTGATCTGCAATGACAAGGTTATAGTTGTGGTTACCTTTAAAAGCCAGCACGTCTTTTGTTACTGTTGTGTCTATTGTACATACAAGTACAGGTTGTTGCAATGCACTTGCGTCAGCTTTCCTAGGTATTACCTTCGCAAATTCTTCTCAAGTGTTCAAAATTTAGTGATTTAAGACACCTAGTTCTGGATATGTCTCCTTTGGCTTGTACCCTTTTGACAGCTAAAGATGGCCTCCTACACATCTTTATGTATTAAATTGATGGTGGTTGTCCAGTTGTTGAGCATTTCTTCTTGTTGTGGCCAGTCAGTCTGTGCCATAAATATTTAAGTTGTTGAGCTTGGCAGATTTTATTAATCTGGTATAATGTCTTCCCACTCACGACACTTGTTATCCTAAATTGTATGACAATTGTTTGCATCATACTCGATGCAGCTTCTGCCACCACTTCGTTGCTTTTGACATCGACCCTAATATCGGTTCCTATATTCAACATTCACTGCCTCTTTGGATTCCTTTGGTGTTAATGGTACCTGATCTTTCTTTTCCTTGAAGTTAGTTAGTAAGCTTTTATAGCCTGATTGGGACCTTATTGTCTAGTCAATTGGCAGTGGTTGACCCATGGTGCATCGAATTGTGGACCATAGTTTTTTCTTATCCTTCCTCATGTCCACACACAATTCTTAAAAGAAAAACATCATATCCATGCTTTGTAAGGAAATGATAGTTTATGTTTCTGTTATATATTCATTGACAAAATGAATAGTAACCTTCAAGCACATGTTGGTCTTATCCTTGCTTTCCATATTCGTTGCTCAGATGTATGGTTTTGTCATATGACATTGGTGGAGCAATTTTCAATTTTGATCTATATGGGCAAAAGCACCTTTTTAAAGCTATTCAAAAATTATCCCACTTTTTAAAAATAACATGTAGCAAATCCCATCTACCAATCTATGCTACATTTAAATGGGTTGTCCGAAAAGTTTTTATCCAGTATGCCTCATCTAACTAGGCATTTGATGTCCATATATTTTTGACATTATATGGCGATTTATTTTCTTTCGGTTGCAATAAATTGCTAACTTAAGCAAGTACTGCATGTTTTTTAGTGCTGTTGGGCTTGCCATAACACTAATATTTTGTCTTCTTAGAAATATTCTTTGACTATTCCACATATTTTTTGGTGTTTCTTTGTCTTTTAGTTTTCAATCTGCCTTGTAGAAGAGTGTAGGTCAAGCCCATGTTGGGATTCTTCCTTAAACACTACTAGTCCTATCACCTCCAGTTCCTTGCTATCCTTGAGTGATCCTTGCAGTCTGGTCATCTAAATCTCCACGTGGTCCTTGATTTTTGCTGTCTTCAAATGGATTTGACACAGTAATGCTTTTATTACTTGTCTCTAGGAGAGAATGTCACTCTAATTTTGACTTCTCTACTTCACTATCTGCAATCAAATGATTCTCTTCCACGGTCACAATTCCTTTTTCCAACTTTGTGCCTATGGAACCCTTTGTAGTCTTTTCTTCTTCTCTTGGTAACATCTCTGATTCTCTAATGTGCTCAGAGGCATGCTGCATTAGCACCTCTTTGGTCTCTTCTAAGTTCTTAACACTAACAATTGATTTTTCTATTTGAGATTGGGAGATAAAAGTCATTAATGGCTTTGGCTTTCCTGTTACTCTTGTCTCTTGCAATTTTGTCATGTCCCTTTTTTGAAATATTTTAATTAGGGAAATAATCAATAATAATATATTTTTTAAGTTGTCCTAGTCTATTCATAATCAAAAGGGACACTTAATTGTATTATTATTAATAAAGGAAGTCAAAATAAAAATTTAAAGGGGCTGTTGCTTTTCCAAAAGCTTATTGGACGCTTTCTTCGGCAAAAGTGAAAATAAAACTATAAAGAGGGGTGTTGGGTTCATGGGAGATCATCTTTTGCCTATTATTAAAAACACTTTTGCAAGTTTGAGCTTCTGCTTCAGCTTCAGCTTTCAGCCTCCGAGGACAAAAACCCTCCGTTCTTGTGAGGTGGTTCCATTCAAGAACTACAATTGTGCTTTCAAATCAGGATACTGTCATAATTCAGCATTGGGGGAATCATCAGACAGATTTATCATATTTTCAGCTGCTTCCAAGGTTAGTGCTAGGGTTTCTAACCAGCCGTACCAGCTAGGACAGCAGCCATACAACCCTGCATTGCTGATGTCATCATTTTCAGCCCTAAATCAATTTGCTACAGTGATATCAGCCCTAAATAAGATTGCTATAGTGATGCTACAGCCATACTAGGTTTTTAGACCTATCATTTCGAACTTTTGGACATTGCTGGCAGCTAGGGCATCATTTTTCAGCCATCCGTACATCATCTCCAGCCAGCTGTACCTCCCATTTAGTCATTTTCAGCTTGTGATGACATCATCAGCCAACTTGGATGCCATTTCCAGCCAACCAATTCATTTGTATGGGTCAGCCGTACAAGCACAAGTTCTACCCTTAGGGTTTGCTGTTTGTCAATGCCAAGTGGGCATTAAAATCTAGGGTTACAATTTTGAATTTTACACGCATAATTTTATGAATAGAACAGGGCAACTTAAAAAAGTATTATTATTAAATACTTTCCTAACTGAAATATTTTGGAAAGGGGACATGACATAATAGATGAGTAACTTCTTTCATCCACCCCATTTTGACTAATGGTAGTGTGAAACACTGGATAAGATGATGCCAGCAATAAATTTGATAAACAATCCTCTCCTCCCTCAAGTACTAAGTGGCCAACCAATGTTTTAGATCCTTTAGGAAGAAGAGAGCGAGTGCTACTCCTTATGTGCCTAGTCCGAGGCCAGTTATTGGGGATGCATTATTAGCTTCTTCACTTTTATGGGGGTTGTTTGACCTTTGGATCATACAAGTGTTTTCTTTTCCATTTTTGTGGAAAGTATTTTGATGCTACTGAGGGAAGTTCTTATCAGCGTGAGACACACTCCAAATGTAAATTTAGACATTCTTTTTGATTGTTTAAGTGGAAGGTTAAAGCTACTCCTCACACACCTTGTACAGCTAGCTTCTTCACGTCTATTCAGGTTCTTCAACACTGGATGCTATAGGTGTTTCCTCTTATATTCCTATGGGTAGGCTTCAATGCCACCAAACAAAGTTCCTACCAGCTCGAGAGATACTCCAAATGGCATTCTTAGACACATCCTCTATGATCATTTGGTGGATAGTGTTGCATATGGTACATTTGATGTTGATGACAAATAGTAAAAGGCTTATTTTCCCTCTACTCTTTGTTAGTGATTCAACCTTTGCATTGGTTACCTTATTATACTATTCATGCATGATGTCTTTTCTTCCTAAGGTTTCTCTTTTTCTAAATTCTCGTGCTATAATTCTAGGTAAGAGTTGCAGGCACTCCTTTCACTTTTATTACTTGCTAATATAATTTTAGTCTTATTGATTTATTTTGATCATGTGTGGACATTAATGTAATTTTTTATTTTTCTGTTATCATTCTACATTTACTTTTGTTTCTTGGTATCAAAAGTCATTGAACAAGGAAAACTCTTACCAAAAGCTATAGGTAATAGAAAAATAAAAAAGAGTGGGGCACCGTCAAACCATATTCAAACAATGGGAGGAGAATTTGAGGTATTTGATAGAGAAAGAGGAAAGAAAGAAATTATATTAATCTCCACTAATAACCAAAGTGGGTCAGTGAGACTCAAAAACAGAATCAGTCACAATAGCAAGAGGGATACAAAAATGTGTTTCAATATTTAAAATAAACAAATGGCTACAAGCTAAAATTGCAACAAAAAATAGACTCTAACTAGTGAGGGTGAGCCCAAAATGGGTAAATGCTAAATATGTCAGAAAAGAAAACATCATTTGTGACAAAAATCTAAGCAACCATCGGAAAGGAAGACCTGTCACCAAATAGGATAAAGCTGATGGAAGCCATGGTAGGAGGAAAACATTGGACCGAATTTGTATCAAAATGCAGAGGACTGGCAGTGTCATCAACCACCATGAAAGAGCTAACACAAGATTGGATGATGTCAATAGGAGAATAGCTTGGACTAACTGGGATTGGTTGGTAAATAGGAGAATGGCTTGTACTAAGTGGGATTGGTTGGGAAATAGTAGAATGGCTTGAACATTTCCTTTGAACTCTCTCCATGGCAGATGATCCTCCAAAAGTAGAGAGGTGATTGATAATGCTTGTTTGTTCAAAGCTGCTTGGACTGTGGTTGACAAGGTGTAGCTGACCTATACATTAAAGAACACCACATAGTACAAGAAAAAGATGATGGAAAAACCACAATATCTGATTGTGGAAGGGGACACTCTCATGTGCCTAGTCATATTATTATATGATGTAGATGACATTATGGAATAGCCAAATTTTGGCATGCATAACCTACGGGTAGTTATATTGGCTAAAATTGGCAATTTGTGGAATAAGCTATATTGGGTAACTAGTTGGCCAAATGTGTATTGTGTGGGTTAAGGGTTTACCATAACCCTAGGGTTATTAGATGAGATGCTATATATTGAGGCTTATTTCAATGTAAAAGGAATCATGTGTAGATGTTGCATTTGGTTTAGGCTCTCATAGCCAGAGATACTTTGGAGGGAATCCTTCCATAACGAGTATTGTATTTTGTGTCCCTACCTCGAGCATATTCTATTATGAATATAGTGAATATTTGGTCTCTTTAGTTACTTCCATACCTCACGTTATGTGATCTTGTATATATTTCTGTGTATTTTCTATTATTGGATATTTGGATCTTTACATGTGGTATCAAAGTGGTGATTTGCACAATAGGAAGATGTTCATGTGGATCAGGAGATATCTTGCTGTCTTCTTTTCCAGAAAAAAGCTTCATCTTGCAATGCAGGTTGATCCTAGCAGAAGTGTCCGATCAATTTAATTCTTGTACCTATGGAAGTTATTCTTTTGAGAACTTTCGGCAAGTGGTCACTTCTAGATTTTCAATGATGATGAGGGATTTATGACTGTAAGAATTTGCGATTTCATAATTTATCTACTGTCACTTTTTGCAGTTGTCATCCTGGTAAGAAAGATGAAAATATTAATATCTTTCTATTTGGGTAAGCAAATTAGATGTTAGTTTTTGCACAAAGACAATTTTTTTCAGATGTATTGGCCTACATGCTTTTTTTGGTGACTTGCAAGGATACAAAGAAGGTTTTTGACTAGATTATATAAGAAATGCATGAAATTGCCAGCCAACAAGCCAACTTTATTTGTAGTGTGAAATGCTTGAAGGCAATATTGTGCAGCTAAGGCATACCAGATGCTTCATATCTGTCAAACCAAAATAAGAAGAAATGGAAGAAGAGTAGGAAGAAGACGAACAAAAGGAAAGAACAAAAAGATGCAGAAGAAGAGGAAACCATATCGTTGGATTAAGAAAAGCAAGAACAAGATCCAAGATTTTTTTTTCCAATCAATGAGGCTTCAGCATTGTATGTTCAAGGATGCATTCACAAGGAAGTCATTGTATCCATAAACACTGGTAGTAGGTATAAGTTATTCAACATTTACTTGGCTAAGTTGTTGCATGTTTGGGCAAGGGATATCAAGGAGGCACATGTATGTAGCAAGAATGCTCTAATATTTAAATATTTGAAGGTCATTATGGACAAATATATTTTACATTCAAATTTCTATGCTATATGTATGAATGGTTTTGGATATCCTTGGTTACGAACTGTGGGCACCATTAGTTTTAATGTGCAAAAGAAGTTAATGAAACTTTTGTACATGAGAAAAGTGGTGATATTGCAAGGTATTATAGGGCAACAAGGACTGATCAAGTAGGACGGGGTTGTGTGTGAGCTATATGATCAAGAACATGACGAAGAGCACGAAGAAGAGTCTCCACATAAGCATAAGGAAGAATCCAAAAGAAAAACAGAAGGAAGAATTTGAAGAAGATCATGATATGGACTTGGGTTCTTGCGAAGGAATTCAAACCCTTCACCTAATCAAGAGCCAAAGGAAGAGGAGTAAAGAAGAAGTTGAACAAGAAGCCAAGTATCATAAGGTTGCAGCATAGCGACATCCACATCTTCTTGAGAGGTAACAATCATGGTTGCATGACAACTACTATGAGTATCATCAGCAATGAAGGAACAACTATGGCTATACTTGGAATCAAAGAAGCAATAGATATGGGTATACTCATTGTTATAGGAGCAACAATTTTTAACAGAAATGAACTTAGGGTATTGCAAAGGAAGCATGGCATCATCAAAGACAGAATGGATGAATGATCGAGCTGAGTACTAGTTGTCAACAATTTTCAGAAATTCATATCATTTGGTGCATAACCGGGGGGTTATTATATTGGGTCAAATGGGTAACTAGTGGAATAAGTTATATGTGTTAGTTAATCGGCCTAATGTGTATTGTGTGGGTTTAGGGTTTACCCTAATGTTAGGATCATTAAATGAGAGGATATATATTGAGGCACGTCTTGTAAATGCATCATGTAAAGATATTATTCTCAGTTTGGGCTTTCATAGTGAGGCAGACTTTGGAGTGATTTGTTTCATAAGGAGTAATGTATGGTTCATACTCTATCCCTACCTCAAGAGTATTCTATTTTGAGTAAATTAAATATCTGGATACATTGGTATCCACCATACCTTTTGTATTGTGTGATCTCGGCTATATTTCAACATAATTTGGGTAGACTTAGTCTTACTGATCCACCACCATTTGTGATAGCAGCTGTAGTGTCCAAAGGATGCTTAATATCTTCAACAGCTGGCATATGTTGAAAGGAGGTGGTAACGAGTCTATCCTTGGAGTTCCTATGGGATGCTTTTAGCCAATTAGTCTAGTTGAGAATCTTTTTTTTCACTATTATAGTACATGGAGGGACATGAATTCTCCACCTTAATGATGTATTTATCCCAGTATGTTAGATGTTACTGGTAAAATCAGTTTTTTTGCACTACATTTAGAAACAAAAAATGACAAATGAAAAACACAATGTAGGTTTTAGACTCTTTTTATGTGCTGTTTATATGAAAGGGTTATGTATTTTTCCTTTGGAGTTATTGTGTTTTTTTTAAGTTTTTTAGGGTTTTAATTTGATTGTTAACACAATGAACAGGGATATATTTTTAGAAACCAATATTTTTCAGAGTACAGAAATGTTTTGTTAAATTTAGCCTCAAAATATGTATTACAAGTATTCAGCAAATCATTTGAAAACTTTCCAATATTCTTATGCTTTGGAGGCAATATGGGCAGCTAAGGCATATTTTGTATAGAATAAACAGGATCCTTTTAAGCTTGACATTTCCCCAATGTTCATATGTGCTAATGAACAAGCAGAGATATCTACAAGAATGAGATTGAATAGGGTATTGGTATAATTGTGGAATAAAGAACAGATACGACCAGATTTTTTATTGGATATAAACATTGCAGAAGCAGATTCTGTGGCAGCACTGGTAGTTGTGTGTTAAAAAAATGTTTTCCCTTGTTGCTTCAAAATCCTCCAAAGAATTTCAAAAGCGTACCATGAAACCATATGGAATTTGTAAGATAAATTTGATGCATGTTTTGGTCACCTTTTTGCATGCTAGTTTTGTTTTAATATTTGGGTTTCTTGTGGTTGTTTTTGGCATAGTTCAAAAACTTGTTTTCGGCAATTACTCGGCAGCCCAAGATTTTGACTTGGACTCGGGACTCAGGTGTTTCGCGGTATTATTCGGCAACTTTATTGCTAATTTTAAAAACATATAAATTCATAAAATGAACTTGAATAACTTGTATACTCAATGTTAAATGGCACAGTTATGTACTGAAAGACTCTATCTTCTTTCAGTACATGTAGCCTTGTTAATCACTGTATACTGATGTATTCCTTGAGGCAGCCTTGAACAATGAAAACCTTAGGCTCCACTGACTGTATACTTATAGTGTATGACTGTACCACTGTCAATCACTCTGATAGTCTGAAATCTCAGACTTCTGGTGAACTTAGATGCGCCTCAACGATAAGAATATAGTAATGTGTATAAACCAAAGAGTGCGAAGGGCAAGAGCAGGTATAGAAATGCAAATATCTCAATCCAACGCCATTGTTTTTATATACAAATCAGCTAAAGCTGAAATTAAACCGTCATATCAAGGTATAGGGAGATGTCATTGGCAGCAAGTATATCATGAAGTCAATCACCGTTCAATCCTAGATTAAATCCATGAGTTATGCTTTGACTATAGATTCAGATATCACGAAAATGCTAGCTCCACTGACTGTGCACTGTATTCATGAATCAGAAGGAACAAACGTAGAGAAAATGCAGAAATAAGCATGACATCGTATTTTTTTCATTACTGTGGTTTTTATATTGTGCCTGGGCGAGTCGCGGTGATAAAGTCATAATTTTTGCTGAGTAATCGCTGCAATTACTCGGCAATTTATCTGCCTTTCTCCTCTTGTGATTTAACAGAAGATATATTGTTTCAACCTTGACTCCGATTTATCGCTGAGTTCTGGCGATTTCTGAATCTATGGTTTTTGGTTATCTTTTGAAAGGCTACTCCTCCGTTCTAAGATCTTTTTTTTTCCTTATGTAACCATCTTGTTAAATCTAATTATTATTGTTCTGATGTATTTAGATTTTTTCTATTAAATCCCAAAGGAACTCCGGTATGCGGGTTGTTTTTCATACACTTAACAGACAAAATAATACTTTTTCATTTTGTCACCTAGGCAGATGCGTTTTTGAAGATCAAAGTTTTAATTCAGATTGACACCTAAAACTAGCTATCAATGAGAGCTAAATTTTTTATAATGATATTGCAGTATGGCGAAGTTGATATTGATGGATCATTAGTCGCTTCACAATTGTCAGGAAGTGAGGACATTGTTATGCTGAATAATGGTTGCTTATGCTGTACAGTAAGAGGTGATTTAGTGCGAATGATGTCAGAATTGGTGACAAAGCAGAAGGGCAAATTTGATCACATAGTCATAGAAACAACAGGTATTGGAAAATTTGCTTTTTGAATGTATGTCTCTTATGGCAATTGAGTTTATTGTTGTGAAATTTTGTATTTATCTGTAACATTTTGGTTGCTGGAGAGAAGAGAACATTGTCAATTTCAGTATATTGCTTGAATAGCAAGTTGATCATCGAGGAGAAACTGCTCAACATGAGAAGTACTTAACATGTCATTGTTTTAACTTCCAAGAAACAAAAATGTATAAAATCCAGAGTAGCAGATGCACACAAAATTAAAAATTTGAGTTATACAGAGTGCAAATGGAAAGGACATTAGAACAGACAGATAATCTTGTAAGCTGTCAAAGTCAATCATATATGTGAAAATTCTGCTGTGGTCTTCATAACAAAATGATTATGTAAAAGGGTCCAAATTTGGGACTCACTTTGATGGTTGCTTTGATCATATGTCTTGAAACCCATCCTAAGAAATCATAAAAGTGATTTCAGTGGGATATTTTTTCTCCTGTACTTTAATATTTAGTGGGGCAATGTGGAGTAAACCAAGAAAGCCAATATAAAAACATTTTTTGACATGGCAGCCAAAGACAACATGAGAAAAATGCAGCCACTTGCTTCAGCTCAGAAATCAGACTAGTAAATTCATGGAGTTGGAACCAGAGAGTATAGACAATGATTTTATCCCTCATAGGAATCACAATATTAAGTCACGAGAACTCTGGAAGTCAGATCCACTCTCTACAGAAAAATTAAGTAATACTATCAAGAATAAGTAGTATATGAAACAGAATACAAATAAAGCTTCAATACGAACTTAAGCACCAGGGTTGTCTTCTCAGCCTAGTTTGACATTCTACGTTGGCAATGCTTCCCTTGAGTTGGACGCAGGGCAACAATCAGGCAACTAATTGTTGCATGGCATTTCATTCCTTCTCATGTGTTCACACCAAGGCTGAAAGGAGGTAACTTTTGAAGGGTTGTATCTGTAATCATTATCTAATAGAAAGTTCTTTTTGTGGAGGAGGTTCATATGAGTTTGGTTATACAAGTCACATTGCGGGCTGTGACATGTTCTCTTTTAAAGTATCATCATTGGTGTGGCTTGCATTCTGATGGTAATCAATAGAGCAAATACAATCGAAGAATGATGTCTAAATTTTGTGTGCAAAGAGAGTTCTTTATCACTGATTGTGGAAGCCCATGGATCGGCACAGCCTTTGAGATGCTTTTGCTAAAATATATTTGAAAAATTTCAAGTGACATATTGAATATAAGCGATATTAGAATGTGCAATGTTGTAGATGTAATCCTTGTGAACTCCATGATGTTTAACACTGGTAAGTGTTCAGATCTTGAGTGTTGAGACTTGTCAAAGAAGTGGATGGTTTTGATCCAAAGATAAAACGTGGCATCGACCAGAGCAAACTTTGTATTCAAATGTGTGTCATTACAATGGAATACTATGAATGTTGTGTGGTGAGATATTGGATGAAGGAGAGCAGTGTGACATGGGGGGATAACATGGTTTCATTATGTGAAATGTGCAATATCTGATGGGCCTAATATTGTTTCATTTTTTGACATTTTGATATGAACTCAGACAGTGCATAGAAGGAATTTTTTATCCTGGTTTGGAGCTGGTATTGGTGAACAAGCCCCAAAAATGTCTACGCATGGAACAGGTGGTTCTCCTAGGTCTTGTTGTAGACCAAGATTGCATTGAGATAGATGACAACAAACTTTCCATGACGGGACCTGAAAACTAAGTTGATGATGCACAAGTATGGTAGTTGCATTGGTGAGGCCAAAAGGCATGATCAACCCATCTTAGAACCCAAACATGGTCTTGATAGTTTTCTTCCAGACGCCACAAGGATCCATGCAGGCTTGGTGATATCTAGAAGTCAAGTTGAGCTTAATGAAGTACTTGTACTGTAAAGCTGGTTTAGAAGATCGTTGATCTTGAGCAGTTGGTAGTGGTTTTTCACAATGATATTCTTGAGATGACGGTAATATGTGACTAATTTCCACTTATTATGCAACTTTGGCCCTACTAGATTGGGGGATTTGCAAGGAGAAATGCTAGGGTGTATCATGCCCTCTTCAAGCAATTGCTTGATTTGGCACTCTTATCTCAACACTCTCAATGGCTATAGTGCAGTAAGGTGGTAGATTGGGAAATTGAGAACATGAAAAAATCTCAATTGAGAGTCAAATGGGCCTGAAAGCTAGAATTCCTTTCGGCCACTCAAAAAATATCAAAATATACATCATGATCTAGGTGGCTGTTCGAAACAGTATTTTGGGCAGAATGCTAAAAAAAACTAGTAAATTGCTAGTACGTTACTTTGTTGGGGTCATAATGTTGGGAAATGTTCCAACTTTGCATGAATTTGTGCAATAGTAATTTTGTTTACGATTGGTGTTGCACAAGGTGTTTTGCCCAAGTAAATGGTTGCACAAGTTGATTTCACAAGCCGGAATGGCTGCACAGGGTTGCATGGAGGCTCCCTAGATAATTGTGCAAGGTTGTTAGCATGCGAGGATGATGGAAGAGTTGCACAGGGCACTTTGTGTAGTTTCATTGCACAATAGTGGATTGCGAAGTGGTGCGTAGTGGTTGAGTCACAATAATGTGTTGTCGAGGAGTTATGCAACACACCTGGAAATGAAAGGTTATTTGAAGGTGTTTCATACATTTGTCTAACATAATCTGTTAGACGAAAGGAACTTTAACAATCCTTGAACAATGCTCTGACACGGACTTGTGAAGGAGCATTACAAGTTGATCACTTGGTTTAGTAGTTGGTGCATGTAGGTTCTCCTTCAATGCAGACGTTGCAAGTGAAGTGTCTGCTATAAGAGGCTATTCTTCTAAGGAAGTTTATATGGTCTAGTTACATTGAATATGTCTAAAATAGATTGTTGAATGTTGAGAACACATGGTCCAAATTCCAATGTGTGTATTTTGGTATACAATAAAGTGTTGTATGAAGGTTTCAGAACCTTGCGACTTGATTATAGCATTGTAAAACGTCATGTTTGTGTTATAATTCAAGAAGGTTATTGCGGTGGATTTTTTCCCTGAAAGCCAAAAGGGTTTTCCTAGGTGAGAAGTCTTTGTGTCTTTGTGTGTGTGTGCTTGGCCTCATTCTTTGCAACATTTAAGATCCGCAGTCGCAAACTTTCCTAAGATCATTTGTTTATTGTGCGTAAGCTTATTCCCAACGTTTAGCATCAGAGCTTGGTTGTAGCTTTGTAGATGTTGGAATAGCTTGTGATAATTGGTTCCGTGTAGTGGGAGTTGTGTGGAGAATTTTGTGCAAATAAAATGCTTGGAAGCACCAGAGTGGAAATTGAAAAATTCAATTGTCAAAACTATGAATTGTGGAAGCTCAAGATGGAAGATCTATTGGTGGATAGAGATCAATGGATTGCCATTGTAGACGTTGCACCCATTGGAATAAAATCAAAAGAATGGGAGAAAGTCGATAGGAAAGCGTGAAGCTCTATCAGACTATGTAGGATTCAGTTTTATTGACTGCATCGGTTGGAAAGATTACAAAGCTTCTGTGGGACAAGCTGGGTACGTTGTACTAGGCCAAGTCAGTGAACTAGTTGGTCATGCTCAAGCTGTTGTATTCATTACATATGAATGATGGCGACTTGGTTGCAGATCACTTGAATGCCTTTAACACTGTAGTAAGTCAATTGACATCTGTGGACGTGAAGATGGATGAAGAAGTAAAGTGTATCACATTGTTGTGCTCTTTGCCAAAATTGTGGGAAAACCTAGTGATGGCTACTACTAGCACAACATTGGAGCCAAAGTTAGAAGATGTAGTGGCATCTTTGTTATTAGAGGAGATGTGGCACGAGTTTGTGGAATGTTGTCAGACTAACAATGCCCTAATTGTGTGATGTTGCTCACAAGAGAAAGAAAAACGAAAGATTGGGGAGAAGTGCATGAAGATTAAGGTTAGATCAAAGACTTCGAAAACGTGCTTGAAGAAATGCTGGAATTGTGGTAAAATAGGGCATTTCAAACTACAAAGCAAAGTTGGAATAGAGCAAACCATTGGATACTGCACAATCCTCAAGTGAGAATTTCTCCAACGATGGTAACAGAGATGTATATCTCACAGCCGCAAGTTTGCACACATGCACCGAAGAATTGCTGATTGATTTAGGAGCCTTCTATCATATGACTTCTACAAGGAAGTGTTTTTGCGAATATGAAGAATATGATGGTGGTGATGTCTTTCTTAGAGACAACTTGACCTACTAGATTGTGGGGAGAGGAAGGGTGGAGTTGAGATTTAGAGATGGGAGGATTAAGACACTCCCAGGTGTCTTGCACATTCCTGGCCTTGCTATGAATTTGATCTCTATGAGCTAGTTGAATGATGCTAGTGTCGAGGTCTTATTTAACAAAGACAGGGGCAAGATGGTGCGTGGAGCCATGGTATTGGCAAGAGGTGTGCGCATAGGTACTTTGTTCATACTCAATGTGATTATTGTGAATAGCACATGTAACAACACTTGCTTCTGAAGCTAACGTTGAAAGTAGGAACACATGAGTTGGGTCTGTTAGAGGAGACAATGCTCTAACATCAACGCTGGGCCTTATTGGTGAGAAAGGTTTGTGCATGCTATTGACTAAAGATAAGGTGAAAGGGATTGTTGATTGTCCCTTGGCTTTTGACTTTTGCGAACTTAGCATATATGGCAAGCAGAGTTAGATAAAGCTCCCCAAAGGTGCTACATGGGCAAGTGAGATCTTACAAGTGATCAGTAATGATGTCTTTGGACTGGTGGATGTCCCCTCACTGAGTAGGTCTTTATTCTATGTGATTTTCATAGATGATTACTCTTGCAAGCCTTGGATATACTTTATCTCGAAGAAATTCAAAATTTTTAATTAAGGCATTCAAAATGTAGATACTAAAATATGATATTAAGTACTTGACAATGGCAACCTTGACACACATTTATCACACATGACTTGAGCACACAAATATGGTCCTAACTTGTCATTCTCTCACACCTACATGCTACCTTATGAGTTTGATCCTTTCGTTCTGTTTTACACACTTATAAAAACTTCACTGTCTTTTTCAAACCAACGTATTATTTTTCATAGACACACCTAGATGCTCAATTCAGTCCTTTCTTGTACATGGGTCAACAACGTCAGGTCAGTCAGTATCGCTAGTTGATACTAACCGAATTTGGTCGGACTTGCCATTTCTCAACAACTACTTTTTAAAATCAAACCTTTCCTTAGGTTTGGCCCGTCTGCCTAACGTGATGGTGGCGTGAGAAATCACCCAATTAGACTCCATATATATGCAAATCAAGGTCTCAATTAATAGGCTTGCACAAAGACTGAGACCCTTCCTTCGTCGGGCCATATGACATCTAGAAATAGGGGCCCTCTCCTAGCTATCAACGAACTGTTTTATAGTAGGCCATCGAAAGAGAAAACATCTATATAGATAAGGGGCCCACCTATATCTATAGAAGTGGTTGAGGGACTTGGACACTTATCTGGTACACATTTATACACTATTGCACATCGGGCAAATTTTCCCTATTCTTCCCAAATTGCGAATCTATCATTAGGAGCAATCACAAGTCAAGTTTGAAGCATACCAAAGCCAATTCAAAGCAAGCATTGTCAAGTATCAAAGCCAAATCATTAGTTTCCTACATATAACGAAGGAACACAATTTTAAAATCATACTAGGTTGGAGAATTATGTGTGGCTTGATTTCCCTTCCTGAAGAAGCAGATCGCTAGGCAACGGTCAACCATGAAACAAGGCAATTGGGGACAGCTCAACCCATTACACTTTCTTAGTTTTTGCAGGTTTCTAGCCCTCCTAAGCACATATAAGGTTTCAAGGTGGAGGAGGCTGATTTATAGAGTTGTGCGCATCATTAGGTTTTAGCCTTGCACATTCAAAACTTAGGAAGGTGATCGAATGGTCACAACCCCTCTTTTTTGCACGTTAGTACCAACCACTATAGGTCAGTATCACAGTCGATAATGACCAAGATCTGACGGAACTAACCCTGCATAGACAGAAACACAGTTCCTGAACCAAACGAATCACATGTCTGCTTCAGTTAGTTTTCCACCATCAGAACATAGTCATAGTCAGATAGTAAACTAGAAAAATTAAGTACTCGTGCGTTTTTTGTACTTATTATATTTAGCATATGCCCTTGTCAAATCATTGCAATCGGTTTCAGTATTTTATAATCAGATGTATACTTGAATGCCATATCGATAAATCTGAATTATTCTATTAATTTTTATCTTATTAAGGTTGTAAAACCAAATTAGGGTAAAACATATTGGTGAACTCGTACAATGATTGAATCGCATCAAACCCTAGGTCTCCATCAAGGTTTCATCCTATCAGGGGACAGCTCACATCTATTCTTAGGTATAGCAGCCCAAATCTCTCCTTTAGAGATAGCAACTCACATCTCTTCTCAAGGATAGGCATACATACCTCCCTATAAATGGAGTAATATTTTATTCAGAATTTGTTCTTTGTGTATATATTTTTTTCCATTCATTCGTGGTTCATTTTGCTATAGTTCTGCAATATTTTGTGCTGCAGTTGTAACTAAATCAATTCCACCTATAACACATTAAGTTTCTGCAATTAAATGTGTTGTCCACAGGATTCTCGGTCCAAACCGGATCACATCAACAAAAAAATTGATTGCATTGGGTTTTGAGCATGTTAGCATTATTAATGCTAGCTACTTGATCTATACAAAGAGTCCAGCATTCATGCAGACTGACTTGCTTAACGGATCATCTACTATAGAGGAAAGGGGTTATAGAAGTGAAGATATTCACTTTATTACACTTTTGTAGTCTGTAGATCTTGTGGATGACATCAAAGAGGACCTTTTGTTGTATCAATAAGGTACGTATCAAACTGCAATAATCAAGTGAAGTGACATCATATTCCACTGCTATCTTGGAATGCCTCAATGGCAAAGTTGATCGAACACTTGCAGGACATAAGCGTGCATTGTCCCTCCTTGATTTATTCGAAGTCGTATGGGTGTGGATGTGCTCTAGTGGGTGGATGAAGATTGGTCACTAATTATTTATAATCAGGTTCTTTTGGCTGCCATCATTGACGATGAGCTCAATCAATATGGCTTTTGCTTGACAATTATTAATGAAAAGAAATTTCTAGTTGTTGGGAGAATAATCATTGACCATGAGAATGGGATGAGAATTAGAAGCATTGTGATTGGATACCTGGATCTTTGTATCTCTAGGTTGTGGCTTCGAGTATGTTTGCCTTTTTCAATTTAAGGAACGGTGTTCTTGATAGAATATCTAGTGTGCTTATGATAAGCACAATACTCCCATTTCTAGCCGGAGCTGAACCCTTAGTGAAGCCACTTTGTAAGTAATTCCCATTATTTGATGACGAGTTGGCAGGGTTAGAGGAGCTGGCACAAGCAGAAGTCATGTTCTTCCCAAAGACAGGTGAAGTCTTAGAGGTCCCTTTTACTGCTTGGCATCCACTTGAAAGCAATGGTGAAGAGCTCTACCTCCCAGAAATGAGAAAACAACACTAAGACAAACTTAAACTAAAGGACATTGTCAGAAATATGTACCCCTAACTTGTTGGAGAGGGATTGAATTGATCAATATATTGTTGGAGTGAGTCTCCAGAGCTCTTCTTTGTATTGCAAGGATAAAAGCAATTTTTTGATAATTTCTCTGAAGACTACTCGAGTGGCAATGACTGGCTGCTTTGCTGTGGCTAGAAGTTGGACACGATACTACTGCTAGGTGAGTTCTTGATCATTCATACAAACTTCAGTGACACAATGCATTCTGGTTCCATGAGGGCCATTTGTGTCTTGAAGTATGCCTTCAGACTTAGAATCCAAGAATCCAACTTATCCCTGTCAATCGCGACATAAAAATGAGGGATGGGTATCGCGGTTTCCTACTTGAACGTAGGCTGGGCAATTGGGATGGCATTAGGATTACAGTTGGATGTTTGCTGTTGACATAGGAGTTTCTGCAACATGCTGGTCATCTGCTGCATAAAATTCAGTTGTAAGTCATTTTGTTGTTGCTAATCGTGTAGCTCTTGCATCACATTGGGGTTCTAGGTCACATGCGAGGTACTTTTGGGGCTGCTAAAAATGTCCATGAATGCTTCTTTAAAAATGAAAGAAATGGTGCTAGAAATTAGAACAAGGCAGTGCATCAAAGCAAGATGCAACAGCAAGAAAATGCACTAATTTTTCCTTTTATTATTTTTTTTAATACAATGGAAAAATATTAACATGACAATGATAACCCATGTAACAATAAAAGGAGTGATAAAGGTGAAACTCCCCCCCACCGTTTTTACTTAGATAAAAACCCATAAGACACAATGAGAATGGAAATGAATGATAATAAAATCTTAATCTCCTAGGTGGCAATTGTAAGATTCTGATCATTTTTAATAATCCCCTTGCGCGATAAAGATGAAATAAACTTTAGAAAAGACCAAAACTTAAAAACAGAATATTATATCTTTATTTCAATAAATTTCTAAGATGTAAGGAAACTTTTCCCCCTCTGCTAATCTGTTATGAATGGACAGCAATAGAGAGCTGGAGCTGTGCTGGTCACCATAAAGACACGTTGGACCAGTATTGAGACGGAAAGACCACACTTCCAATGCAAAGGAGATAATGAGCAAAATTGTTGGCTATCCAAGAACCAACTCAGAAGGCAGCTAGCAGGGATCTACTTTGAAAACTCTTGAGCAGAAATGGAGCCACGATATGAAAAGAAAGCCACCCCAAACAGGCAGAAAATGAACAGGCATCAAATGCAGATGATGGTACTGTGAATTTTTGGGAAGGTCCCCTGGGCAGAGCGTAGATGATACATTGACCGAATTAAACACTTGCCTAGGGGAAAATGGGCAGCTGGCTAGGCTCTGATACAAACTGATATGAACTTAGATAATGCACAGCAGAAAATAAAGAGGGAATACATGCTAACAGCAAATAAAGCCAGGGAAATAGCTGCCAAAAACTGACGATGTACATGCTTCATTAGTATAGGTTATATAGACTTATAAGTTTTAAGGATGAAGATGAATGCTGGTTGGATACACATGAATACTGGGCTTGGAAAATCCACCTCAGTCTGATTTCGCCAGTGAGGCTTCAATGAATGAGGCCAGGTGTGCATACAGATAACTGCAATGATGGAGATAATAAAAAGAGAGGAGATAACCATGAGAATGATTCTCATCACACCAATCTAAAGAACTGTTGTTTCACATTCACAATTTAGTTCCTATCTGATGCATGTTAATATGTAATTTATCTGCTCTGCTACATGTCTACATGGGTTGTTCTTTTGGTTCTTTAGTTTCACTACTCTTGCATGTGCAGACTATCATGTTGCAGGGAGATGCGTCCCCCACCCCCTGGGACGCATCTTGGATACTGGAACATGTCTCCGGTACGGGAGACGGGTATGGAGATATCTCCTGCACTCGGAGACGTCTGGCAGAGACTTTTAGTGTCTCCTTGGCGTTTCCCCTTTAAAAACTCCATTTCCTTTATAAACCCTAGCCGGGTTTTTTAACCCTGAGCACGTGGATTTTTCTATATAAAATACAACATACACTTCATTTTACTACAAAAGTTGGAGGAAACCCAGTTGCAGTTGCCAGAAAACCAGTCATTGTTGGATTACCAATCCTACTGTATAAATTATTTCCGCCATTTAGCTGCTGGTAAATTAATTTAAAGCTTTGAATTTAAACATTTTAGTCTTTTAGAGGGGTTAGGGCAATGCCCTGCACCTAGTGAAGTGCTGTCTTGCATTACCATTTGCGGAAATGCTCTGCATTGCAGTTCGAGTGTCGTGACGCCTCCGTGGCTGAGTTATTGACAATTGTTAAGTACTTTAGGTTTTTACAATTTTTTTAATAGTTTAGTTTTAGTTTTTAACGTCTATGAATTAAAATATAATAATTTATTATTTTACGGTTTTTATTTTTTTGTTTTTAATTTTTATTCTAGATAATATTTAATTTTAGTTTAAATTTTTATTTTGTATAATTTTTATTTTTAGTTTTAAATTCTAAATTTTTATTTTTATTTAATTTTAAATTAATTCAATTTTAATCTAATTTCCTTATTTTAAAAAGATATTTTTAATGTATTTTACATTTTTTTAAAGTGCAATGGCCTTTGTTTTTTGGATCAATATTAAGGGTTGAAGGGACCCTCACCCCAACAGAGATAAGAAACGAGATAACAAAAAATGAAAGGAAGAAGGTGGACTCCACACTTATCCGCAAGGGAACAAAGCCCACAAAGTACAGCGTATCAAAGCCCAATCAGGCAACAAAACCTGATACAAACAAACTACCAAAAAGAGACAAAAATGACACAAAGTCATAACCAAAAAACCCTCAGGCCAAGCCCCAAACAACCAACTTTGAACAACATGAAATCACAAGCCCAAGCTGCCTCAAAGGAAAGGCATACACCATGAGGAACCTAGAGAGGCATTGAAAATAGAGCAAAACTAGGAAACCAGAGCAAGGCTTAAAGAACAAAATGAGCGGAAGAGCCGCATCTATAAACCAACAAAAGCACCAATAACTGGGATAATTCACTCCGCAAAACAACTGCAACACACTCCGAGCCTTGACAACCCCCAACAAAGCCACCACACCATTCGCGCAAACAAGAGCCCACAATGAACAAAACAACCACAAGAACCAGATTATGCATAAAAAGGTAAATGATTTGCCAAAGAAACTGAACTCCCAAGAATAAAAAGGAATGAGAAACAAAATAACCAAGGCAATTTAAGCATTTGACAAGGGGCACACTCACCCCCAGCCCTAAATGGGTTAGAGAGCTAGGGAGAGGCGAAAGCCCAACTTACACTTGACTCTACACAGCACTCAATCCTTTTTGAAGGACTCTTGTGAACTGCTCAAAAACTGACTCATCCATGAACACATTGTCAAACCAAAACAGGCCAGACACTATCCCTGCAAATTGTGTTATACCTACATAATAGCAACCTTACAAAGGAGCCTTGACTGTCCTAGAACCGATACACAAAGAACTAGGAAGAATCTAGGAGCAGCGGGCCCTAGACTAGACCCACCTGAAACCCAACACCAAGCGGTGACCATCTAAGAAAAAAAGAAACAAACATAGCCAAATCATTGGCCAAGCGGCTATTGAAAGGAGGCTTGATAGCCAAAGAAAATTGCTTCCAATGTATTGCGATGGAACCCAAGTCGCCACCTCCAAAGTCTCTCAACTTGACATCTATTGCAGCCATGACATCAATGCCCGGTGCAAAGGCCAGAGAGATGAGAATAGGAGAGCGAGCCCCAAACCTAGGGTTGACATAAGAAGGGACAACCATAGGCCTTGAAAGGAGAAGCAAATCTCGGAGAGAAGGCCCGATGTAACCAAAACTGATCACCCAACCCTCAGGCAGAGCATACGAATCCCATTTGCCATCCACTTTGACCAAAACATTCTTGGAGACCGCCAAAAGCTTGACCTCAGACATGACTCCATAAAAACTCAAGCCAGCCCCATAAACCACCTCATCCGCTGGGGGAAGAGAAAGAGAACAGTCTGAAGGGTAATCACAACCAACAAGAAGCACAAAATTGCGGCCCTGATCAATAACTTTTGGAGCTGCTTCAAACTGGAGTCTTGCAGCATTAAGCATTATTAACTCCCCCCGAAAGGCCTGTTGCATTTCCAACTCCTACTCTACCGTCATTGGCACATCCACAACAAGGTCCACCATTATCTTCTCCACTGAAACCTCGATTACCCCCCCCAACTCTGCTGCCATCAAAAGACGCTTTGCTGCTCTGCCATTTGCGAAAGCCAGGAGGGCTTTGAAACTTCGCTCCATCGCAGTCTTGAAAACCATATTTTGTTAAATAATTTAAAAATTGCTTTCAAAGTGCAATGGCCATTACATATTATATATTTATCTATTTTTTTCATATATTTTTTATATTTATATTTTTCCATCTCTCTGTACATGTCTCCTAGTTTTAGAAAAAATGGCATACCTGTAGCTGCACTGAAATATCCTAAAACCCACCTGGAAACCAAATTTGCATGATTTTCTACTTGCTGCTGACTTAGGAATTTTGTCAAACACTTTACCTGCAATGTCTCACTATACCTGTAAACCAAACATAATATTTCAACCCTGCTAGTACTCAATCATTCCGTCAAACAGTTTGCGTGCACCTTACTATTATATGTAAACAAATATAGAAATGCAATCCAAATACTGATATGGAAAATCAGAGATACGTATAATTTCTAGAACAATTCCTAACCTCAGTATTGATGCTTGACAAGGCATGAAAGCGCTAAGGTGATTACACAGCTGCAACTCAGATCTTCTCCTAGAAATCTCTTATAGGCAGCTGCTGATATACATTTGCAGAATTACTTAGAACATTTGTCCACCACTTGAGCATAGACCTGGGACTGTGATCTTTCTGTTGCAGCTTGCTATAATAAATGAAAGGTATGGCGCCAAATATGAATGCTGCAGCTGTTTTAGAGGGATTGATTCTCCTTATGGAAGCTGCACCTTCTTCTAAACCCCACGATTGGCTGATTTTAAACTCTAACACCTGCTGTAGCTTGCGTTAACCCACACCATGCCTGCGTTGCATAAAGGAGGGCTCCTTTTGGGTCCACACACCCTCCATGATCTCCTTCCAAGCCCTACGGACTTCCCATGCTAAAATCAGTCCCTGCTAACCAAATCGCAGCAAACTGGTCCATATTTCTGCCTTCCCAAGAACCTCTTTTTTATCAAATGCACTCCTCCAGCAGTCTTTCACTTCCCACACACTTCAACACTGAAATACTACTACTAGGGATTTGAGGATTTGATTCCTCTCACCGAAATAGTTCATCCATCAAGGAAACAAGTTGCTATTGCACCAAAACCAGGGATCCCAAAGAATTTACTCCTGAGCAAATGCATGAACACGCAGGTCCATTTCTTCCAGAGCAAAGAGAATGAATTTCATAATAATCCCTTTTACTTTCTTTTCCATTCATATAATCCAATTCCCCCCCCAAAATGCATTCACCCTCTTTTTAAAATAAAAATATGAATAATAAGTAATAAATACTTATTAAAAAGGGTCTAGTGTCCATAGGGGAAAATAACACCCGTAATAAAACATCTCAACATTAAAACATAACATTAAGTGCTCATAAGAGTCTCGATATTCCTTTTATTTCTCCCACACCCCATTTCCCCAAGGGAATAATAAAGGAAGGGGCAAACTAGGCCAATTAGGCCTCTGAGTCGTGGGAAGGGGACATTATAGTCCTCCCTTCCCGAGATTGCTTGTCTTCAAGCAACTGTAAATTGGGATGCTGCAAAATATGTTCACCTTCCCACGTGGCATCCCCTATTGGCAAATCCTTCCACTGCACTAGATATTTTGTGATGGTTCGCTTCTTGAGTTTCTTTTTCTGCACCTCAATAATTGATTCCGGGATTAGAATCAACTTGCCCTCTTCGTCTGATGGTGGCAACTCAGTAGATGGCTCAATATGCTGTCCAAGTGCCTTTTTGAGGCAAGACACATGGAAAACATTGTGGATCCTACTATGCTCAGGGAGTTTCAACTCATATGCAACTTCCCCAACCCGCCTCAGAATCCTATAGGGCCCATAGAACCGTGGCTTCAATTTTTCCGCACCACACTTCTTCAAAGAAGATTGCCTATAAGGTTGCAAGCGAAGGAAAACTAAATCCCCAATATCAAAGGACCTCTCCACCCTGTGTCTATCTGCATACATCTTATGTTGTGCCTATTGTATATTCCCCTTAAGAGTTTTCATGATGTCTTGGTTTTCTTGAATCTAGTCACGAGCTTTGGGAGCTTGACTATCTGATATCACCAAGTCAACGAATGAGGAAGCATCATACCCATATAGTGCTTGGAATGGTGTCATGCAAATGCTCATATGATAGGTTGTATTGTAGCAGTGTTTGCCAAAGTACAACCACTTCACCCATGCCTTCTGGTGCCCTATCACATAATTTTGCAAGTAACCTTCTACCCATTTATTCACTATCTTGGTATGACCATCAGTCTGTGGGTGATAATTGGTACTAGGTGTCAACCATTGCCAACTAACCTGAACAACTCCCAACAGAATACACTCATGAATCTGCTATCCCGATCACTGACTATGTTTTTAGGCAATCCATGCAACCTAAAAACCTTCTCAAAGAGTAAGGACACTACCCATGGAGCACTATACTCAAACGGTATCGCAAAGAAGTGAGCATACTTGGTCCACCTGTAGACCACCACATAGATGCAATTCTTACCTTGAACCTTGGTTAAGCCCGTAATGAAGTCCATCAATATACTTTCCCATTTGTGGTTTGGAATGGGTAGTGGTTGAAGTAGTCTTGCAGGGAATGAATGCTCGGATTTGCTTTGCTGACAAACCACACACTCTTTAATATGGTTAAGGACATCATCCTTCAACCCTTTCCACACAAATCTCTCCTGTACATACCTGTAGGTCTTAAAGTATTTTGGATGTCCTGCCAATGATGTGTCATGTACGACACTCAAGATTTTCTTCATCCTTGATTCAGGCACAAGGTACACCTTGTCCTTGTAGTATATCACATCGTCAACAACCTTATACCTGTTGCCCTGTATCAATCCATCCATGACCTCACAAGCAAACTGGTTCTTGGAATACTCAACCAAGATGTGAGCCTTCTAGTCGGATAATATTTCTGATAGGGAGCAAAGGGAAGGTTGCTTGAATAAAGCATTAGCTACCACATTGTTCTTTACCTTCACATGCTCTATATCAAAATCGTAAGCTTGTATCTTGCTTACCCATTTTTGTTGGCGATCATTGAGGTCTTTCTGCTCCATGAAATACCTCAAGCTATTGTGATCTGTCCGAACCACAAACTTGTTAGGAAATTTAGCTTTTACATTGTTTTAGTTTCATTATTTACCGAGAGGTAAATAGTAATAGGTTGTTTGTTAATTAGTTTTGGTTAATTGGAATATTGTTATAAACAATATTATGATATAGGTTAGATTATATTATTGTTGTATGGGTAAAGAGGTTGAGAGTTTGTAGGGATTTGGGAATCCCTTATTATAGGAAACATTATCCTAAATATTTGTATGTATGTTCGAATGAATTAATCAATGAGAATTAGAGCAGAATATTATTATTGTGTTGAAATAGTTCTCTCTGTGTATTCGGCTTCTTTGTTCATGAATTAAATCTGTATTGGCTCCTCCAATTCTCAATATTGGTATCAGAGCGGGTTTGGCATCAGCTATGGATCTGTGAGAGCATGTGAGGGAAAACTACACTGCATTTTGTCTCGAGTGATGAGAAAAATTAGTTTTGTAAAAATTTTTGTGTAGAAATTTAAGATAGTTAGAACATAGATTAAGGTATTCTGTGTATTCGCTATTTGGCGCTAGACGGCTTGTCTACTATCTGCCACCATTGTGATGTAGTCTATCTTTGTGTTGAAATATAGTTCGAGTCTTATCTTTACATGCAATATCAGCTAAGTCAAATTCGAAGGTCAGATCTCAAAAGTGTAGAAAGAGTCTTTGGTCGCCATCACCATCTATACAATAGATGATAGTTTTGTGCATCACCAATATCTATTCTCCTATGTGGTTCGTGGATTTATACTCTATAGAAACCGGCCACATTCTTTGGTCAATGTCAGTGCAAGGTGTGAAAGGGCAAATTTCCTTTTGTCGAAGCAAGCAATGACTGCAAATTCCATTTAGTTTTCATACGGTCTTCCAACGCTATCAGATTCATGCGGTTAAATTGCCATCAGATGTTATACGCTTAGCTAGGAGGGATTTTTTTTAAAGGACACATTTAAACAAAGGAGTCGTGAATGTTTACTGTTCATCACCTATTTCCAGTGCCAGTATTTGCAGCAGAATTCGCCATACAATGTCCTTTGTCTGGGTCTCCCATATATTCGTTTTTGTAAGTCACCTGGAATATATTTTTGTTTTTTCCTGAAACTTTGTTTTATCAAAAAACTAATGCTTCCAAAATCTAGTTCGAGTTATTTTTAACCGTCCATTCATACCGTGTCTAGTTGACAAAGTCTTGTTAAGGAGTCTTAGTTATTTGAACAGTTAGTTTATATTTTGTTTAAAATCTTAGTGTTTAAGTTTTGTCAAATGTTAATTGTTTAGTCTACGTTTTGTAAAGTCTCTTAAATATTTTTAAATTTAGATTTTGTTGGTGATATATGTCTTGTCAAAAGTTTTTTATTTTATATTTTCAGAAAAAATAAAAGTGGTCTTTTGTCATTTTTACTATTAATATATCAAAAAGAGTCTTGTATATCTTTTTAATGAGTCGTTATTGTCGAAAAGCCTGTGTCTTGAGTCGAAAAGTTGTTTGTTTATTGTATGTCAAAGATAGTCATATTGTCAATGTATATTGAGTCATTAAGTCAAGAGTCATATTTTATGTGTGTCGTCATTTGTCAAAAAGTCCAAATTGTAAAAATAAAAAAAAAATTCCTTACAGATGCATTTTCGAGTGTACCCGAAATGCGGTGAGCATGTCAGTATTGTGTTGGGGGACCCCATTTCAGTCAAAACGACATGCAACTAAGCTTCATCAAGATATTTGCTGAGTGAGCAGCTTTATATACTGGAGGCTGGAGGATACACGGAGGATGGAGGTCTTTCAGTGATCTCTTGTCAGTTGCCAATGACGGGGCCGCGCTAATGATGTGGTGACTTGTGTGTGTGTGTTTTTTTATTTCCGTTGTATGATTTGCAAAATAAGAACATAAGAATAATGCCTATTCATGTAATGTAATTTGTGCAAATTTCAAACATGATTCCCTAATGTGAAAACATTGTGAAAGAATAGAAAGCACCAATGTAAGTCAGTTCATGGATCTTGAAAGGGTTTGTGGTAGAGATCCAGAGAACCACAGGGGGTGAATAGTGTTTTGACAACAATTAGGAGAGCAACTATTGCAGAGATCTCGCGACTGCGTTATTTTTTTATGGAGATGACCCTCAGTGACACGTCCATTGCGGTCACATAAAATAAATGCAGGATGCATTCCTTCGCATATAGTGGTCATTAGGAAATTTAGCTTTTACATTGTTTTAGTTTCAGTATTTACCGAGAGGTAAATAATAATAGGTTGTTTGTTAATTAGTTTTGGCTAATCAGAATATTGTTACAAACAATATTACGATATAGGTTAGATTATATTATTGTTGTATGGGTAAAGATGTTTAGAGTTTATAGGGATTTAAGAATCCCTTATTATAGGAAACATTATTCCTATATATTTGTATTTTGTCTGTATTGATTAATTAATAAGAATTAGAGCAGAATATTATTATTGTGTTGAAATAATTCTGAGTCCTCGGTGATGGCCAATCAATAATTGCTTGTATCTTCGTTTGATCCACTTTGATTCCTACTCTAATTACATATCCCAAGTAGAGGACTTATCTCATTCCGAACTTACATTTGGAAGCCTTCACATAAAGTGACTGTGCTCCCATGATAGACAAGACCTCATCCAAATGTCTAAGATGATCCTCCCATGTTCTGTTGTATACCAGTATATCATCAAAGAATACTAGGACAAATTTCTGCAAGTGGTGGTTGAACACATGGTTCATGCAAAACTGGAATGTAGCTGGGGCGTTAGTCAACCCGAACGACATCACCAAGAACTTGTAGTGTCCATAATGGCACCTAAATGTTGTTTTGTGTACGTCCTACTCCCATACACTAATCTGATGGTACCCTGAACGGATATCAATTTTGGAGTACTCTGCCCCATGCAGTGCATCAAGTAGCTCATCGATCATGGGGATGGGATATCGGTTCTTGATAGTTTTCTTATTAAGTGCCCTGTAGTCAATGCACATCCTAAAACTCCCATCTTTCTTTTTAACCAAAGCCACTGAGGAAGCAAGCGGGCTAGAGCTAGATTTGATGTGTCCCATGTCAAGTAGTTCCTTTATAGTTTTTTCGATCTCTTCCTTAAAACGTCGGGGGTGATGATAAGTAGTAATAACTGGTTTGGCCCCCTCCTCGAGTTCTATGACATGCTTGAACCCTCTATCAGGTGGTCTCCTTAGGGGTATCTCACTAAAAACCCCATGTTTATCCAATAGAGATTGTATGTCAATGTGGTAATCTTGCTTACCACCACCTGCATCCTTCATTAAAATGAAGCATTGAACTGCCCAATCCACATCACCATGTCTGAATGTCCTCTCCATCTTCTTGGCCGTAACCACGCGCGGGGCTCCATTGGACATTCCTCACAGAGCCACCTGCTTCCCATTCGCTCGAAATTTCAGCGGCAGAGTCTGGAAGTTCTGAGTGAACTCCCCAAGTGAGTGTAACCACTAAACACCTAAAACCACATTGGTATTGCCCATACCAACCACATAAAAATCATCAATCACTGTATGATTTCCCAAAGTAATACTAAGTTGAGGAACTCGTTTGATGCATGCCATATTGAAACCGTCTGCAACAACCACGTTGAAGCCCTCAAAGTCCTCAACTTGTAATCCCCGTTTTACAACTAGTGCCTCATCAATAAAGTTGTGGGTTGCCCCACTATCAATCAACATCGATACTCGCTACCCCTGAAGCATCCCTTGAACCCTGAATGCATTGTACCTGGTAATGCTAGACAAAGTAGCAATAATACCTCTTGATGTAGGTTCTTGTGCCTGAGTAGGTTCCAACTCCTCATGCTCACTATGCTCACTATGGTCATCCAGTACATCACTATCTGAAGCTTCACTATCCTCTTTTGAAAATACTACAATGTAGTGCATTTTTTCTCTCCCCTTGCACCTGTGTCCCAGTAACCATGGGCCCTTGCATGTGAAACACAACTTCTTCCTCCTCAACTCATCCGTAGTCTCATTCGTTATGAAAGGCTTCTTTGGCAATTCAGATCTCTTGTCTTGATTTTGAGGAAAACGCTGAGTAGGGAACTTTGATGGAAACTATGGCTTGGGAGCAGAAAATTCCAAGTTTCATGCCCTCCAAATTGAATCCTGTAGCAAAGGTCAACCAAATTCCTTCACCCAACCCTGTAAAGGCTCTACCATGCCCTCGATAAATAAGGATGTCATATGCCCCTCGGAAAACATCAGAAACCATGACTGACAACCTCTGGAAATCTGCAATGTAAGTGTCAAGTGGTCCAATTTGTCTCAAGTGTGTCAGTTCTCGAAAAAGTATCTCAGGATCCTTCTTATCGAACCTGTCTATCAACCTCTGTGTGAATTCTCCATATGTGTCATTGTACTTGTGCCCTTGGGTTACCAACCCATGGTGCCACCAATCATGTGCCTCCCTGTCTAGATGGAGGTAGCGAATTTAATCGCCTCTATCCCCTGCATGGGATTCTACTCCAAGTATGTGTCGAGCTTCTGGACCCATGCCCTTGTGCATTTTCGCCCACCATCAAAGTTTGGAAGAGTAAGTTTTCCCAAACATCTCTGCATATCCTGGTTAGGCCCACCTCTATCCTGTTGAGGTCTAGTGTTAAGTTTCCACTTGCAGTAATCTGGGAAAGGCATGGCTGCCTGAAAATCAACATCCATCTATTGGTATGCTCTCCAAAACGTTACCTCTAGCTCCTGCTGCTGTTTTGGTCTCTTTGGTATTGCCTCCTGTAAGAACATAGGCATCAATGGTCTCCATGGAACACGGGGTGAGTTATTCGTGCGGGGGGCATTATGTCTCGTCTCCCCATTTACGGTTACACCACCTTCATTACTGCGTACCCCTGAATGATGTGTTAGTTGACTCAAGTACAAATTTGTCTGTTCCTGTTGTTTGACCATATTAGCGAGTACCTTTTTCATGAATTCGTCATCCGGATCCTCTACAACTACCTCTTTACTTCTGCCCTCAGCCATTTCCTCAATCATGTGTTGATCCTCAAGGTTTGGAATAGATTTGTTTCTCCTCAAATAATACTGATGGGTACCTATATTTTGCTGCATGTGAACACTCAACCTTGCATAAGGTTATCCAAACTCACAGGCTGGCCGGAAAACCAGCGTTGATACCACCGAAATATCCTAAAACCCACCTGGAAACCAAATTTGCATGATTTCCTACATACTGCTGACTTAGGAATTTTGTCAAACACTTTGCCTGCAATGTCTCATTATACCTTGTAGACCAAACATAATATTTCAAGCCTGTTGGTACTCAATCATTCCGTCAAACAGTTTGTGTGGACCTTGCTATTATATGTAAACAAATATAGAAATGCAATACAACTACTGATATGGAAAATCAGAGATACATATAATTTCTAGAACAATTCCTAACCTCAGTATTGATGCTTGACAAGGCATGAAAGCATTAAGGTGATTACACAACTGCAACTCAGATCTTCTCCTAGAAATCTCTTACAGACAGCTACTTATATACATTTGCAGAATTACTTAAAACATCTGTCCAACACTAAATAGACTTGGGACTATGATCTTTCCCTTGCAGCCTGCTATAATAAATGAAAGGTATGGTGCCAAATATGAATGCTGCAACTGTCTTAGAGGGATCGATACTCCTTATGGAAGCTGCACCTTCTTCTAAACCCCACGATCTATATTTCTGCCTTCCGAGGACCCTCCACGATCTCCTTTCAAGCCCCACAGACTTCCCATGCTAAAATCAGTCCTTGCTAACCAAATCGCAGCAAACTGGTCTATATTTCTGCCTTCCCATGAACCTCTTTTGTATCAAATGCACTCCTTCAACAGTCTTTCACTTCCCACACTCTTCAACACTGTAATACTACTACTAGGGATTTGAGGATGTGATTCTCACCAAAACAAGTTGCTATTGCACTGAAACCAGGGATCCCAAGGAATTTACTACTTGAGAAAAGGCATGAACACGCAGGCCCAATTCTTTTAGAACAAAGAGAATGAATTTCATAATAATCCCTTTTGCCTTCTTTTCCACTCATATAAACCAATTCCCCCCTAAAACACGTTCACCCTCTTTTTAAAATAAAAATATGAACAATAAGTAATAAATACTTATTAAAAAGGGTCTAGTGTCCATAGGGGAAAATAACACCTTTATTAAAACATCTCAATGTTAAAACATAACATTTAGTGCTCATAAGAGTCTTGATATTCCCTTTATTTCTGCCACACTCCATTTCCGCAAGGGAATGATAAAGGGGTGAACTAGGCCAATTAGGCCTCTGAGTCATGGGAAGGGAACATTACAACACTCGTACTCGTCTCTCCATAACCGTCTCCTGGGAACTAATATAAGACATACTGAAATCCTTCTATAATTACCAAACATATGGAGGCTTTTGAAAAAATTTCAAAAATACTTCTAAACTTCTGCAAAGGGTATAAACTAAAATTGTCTTCAGATTGCAATATTACATTTCAATCTCTGTAAGGGATTTTTTCAATGTGGGCCTGCCAGGCAACTAGTTTTGCATAAATGCAATGAATTTCAATTAAAAGAGCAATCCACTAACAACTCCAAAGGAAAAATGACGGACTTCAAAGTTTTGAAACAAGAATTTGTCTGCAAGTTAGAGCCCCTGTGAATGCCTTTTGTCAATGATTCAAGTTAGAAGCATATCAAAGTTTTTCCAAGCCCTCTGCTTGACCCAAAGGAAGCTCTCATTGTAGACACTTAATTTTGACCACTTTCGTGCCTAAATCGAGATTCAACTCAATTTCTAGCAAACAAAACAATTTAAACCTAGAAATCACTTGAATTGCCCAAATTTGTCTGCGTAAGGGATTTAATTGCCCAAAAACGTGATGAGGCTAGTTTTTTTGGCATATTACCCTATATGCACCACTAACCTAGTTCATTTTTAACCCTAGTGAAATTATGACCTAGAAATTTGACACTTTTAGATTGTCAAGCTATTACTACATAACATTTAAAACAATTGTCAAAAGTTAAAAAGCACTAAGCAAGGTTAATTACATTGCAAATCTTAATTAACTTGCCTAAAAAAAATTCTTAATCAAATTAGCTAATTTCATTTATCAAAAAATGAATTTTTAGTCAAATATGAAGTCAAAGGTCAAAGGAACTAATAAAGTTATTATTTCCTAAATATTCCAAAAAATTATGAGTCATAACCTTACAAATATATAAAGTGAGTTGTCATGCCTCACAAATATCTGAAACTGAGGTGCCAAGATTTCATGCTGAAACTGAGGTGCCAAGATTTCATGCTGAAACTGAGGTGCCAAGATTTCATGAGTGCTTTGACTCAACCCAGGGTTAGCCTGACTCAACCTATGTTAATTTAGACTTAACCAAAGTTAGAATTTAACCTAACCTCGCTAGGGTTAGAGTTAGTTTTAAGAGCTATAAATACAAGTGCTCACACCATATGCCAACAAGCTTTTGTGTAAGATTATTCTGTTGGAATGCTTTCAAAAAGCCTTTGAGATTAGTGTTATAACTCTCATTTTATGCCAAGCTTCACACCAAGTCACGAGTGACCAATGGAGAGATGCTATCACCATGGAGAAGCATTGCTAGAAGACTCTAATTGTCATAGACCGAGCACAAACATCCTTATGCCAACAAGTAAGAATTAAATTTGACAAAGGAGGTATATTACTTGTATTGTTTTTATCTTTATTTTGTGATCTTGTTTAATATGTTATGCTTTCTCTGGTTTTTAGGCAATAGTGTTTAGTCCTAGTGTATTGTTATTTTTTATTTTTGTCATTTGGAGTAACAAGGGACTAATCTATGTTTTGTGTACTCTTTGAACTTCTAAGATATATAATGGCACGTCTGATGGGACCATGCATCTCGTATGGCCAATGAAGACAATATGCTAGCTTTAGTTTTTCTAAAAAATGCATTTAATTTTTCAAGTGTAGAGTTTTAGGCTTGAAATTAACGTCATTTTTTAATAGAGTTACAGAGATCAACGACGATCGTAGCAAATCGTCGATGATTGCAAACAATCGGCAACGATCTCTGCAGTAATCGATGGCAATCTCCACGTCAAAATAGAGCAATCCAGAAACATAGCAAAAATTAACTTTTCTTGCTTTGTTTTTTGTGTTTAACGATTTGTTTATTATCTTTATAACCTTTTCTTGCAAGGCCGTGAGAAATTAGAGTTTGAATCTTGTTTATCAAATGTTTTTCTTTTGAAATACATTTGTTTTTTGTGTGGTTGTATGAAACATCAATGATGTAATCAAATTAATGTCGATTGTAGGAATTGGCAACGATCTCTACAGGAATTGGTAATGATTTCTCTGAGACAAAAACAAAAACTCGAGAGTTCAAATATGGAATGTTGTTTATTCATTTGCTTTTTGGCCTAGAGACAAGCAAACCCCTTAACATTTTGCAAGAACTAAGGTGGAGAGAGAGAGGCCTAGGCATTTCTAAAATCTTACCTACACTTCTCTTTGGTGCTTAAAATCAACTTAATCACACTTGTCTTTTAGTTTTTGAAGTTTTTACAAGTGCAAACAAGGCCAAGGGGCCAAACTTGCAATCATACTTTGATTTGGTGCTATTAAAAGAAACATACATTTTAGTTAGAGCTCTTAAGAGTTTTTTCACTTTGTTTTTTGTTATTAGCTAAATTTCAAAGTGCATTAGGCTAGTTTCTTTGTTTGTATCAAATTAGAAACTATTGCAAGTATGCTCTCCCCCCGTCCCCTTTAGGGAACTCGAGTGACTAAAAGTGCTTAGTTTATTGCCTTGTTTGTTTGGTCTTGACGGAAAGAATGTCGCATATGTTCTCCCCAAGCTCCAAGTGACTTGGGTGACCCAGAAACGACCTCTAAAGTTTTTTCATTTTATTTTCTTTGCATTTGGCTTGTGGGCGGGAGCTCGTTTCTTCCTCACAAGTTCTTTAGGGGTGCATTGACCTAGGGCTTTATCTCACAACATCGTACCAACCTCACTCCATGGTGGGGTATATAAATTGGGCATGTGATACTGAGATTGTCAAGGAGCTGAGCGGCTAGCCTCTCCGATCCTATCGAAAACTCGAGTCAAGTCTTACTAAACACCGAACTCTACTAAGCAGTACATGGTTGGAGTCGTTATGCAAAGAAATAGACCCTTGCATAGTAAGTTAGCAGGTATGAACCCGATTGACGTGATTGCACCCTTGTGTTAGCCACACTTGGGACCATTTAGTGCGCGCAAAATTTATAGATTTTTATTAAATCCCACTTGTTGCAGAATTTCTTGCCAAATGCTGAGTGCTCCTCACTATAAGTTTGTGCCACGTACCAATGCTTAAGAGACAGAGGGGGCATAAAAAACTCTATCTACCCCTTTAATTTTTGAATTAACACTTAATTCCTTACAAGCATTGGTATATTGGTGGAAACTTTGGCAGAAACTGTGCACACTCGTGTCAGTTTTAAGGATAGGATAAGCCATTAGTGCTATTTCTATTTTTTTTGATTTACATGTGTTTAGACTAAAACTGTTTGTTTGTATTGTCGTGTCAAAACAAGTCCAAGAACTATCACATTGTTTTCATACCCCTTCAGCCTAAGAGGTGTTACTCTGTCCGTTTTGTATCACACTTTTTGCCTTGGAGGTTTATTCCAAAATTGCTTGTCTTGTTTAAATGGAGCGTAATTACGTTGCTTGTTTTGAATCAAACATTTGCCTTGGATTTCTGATTCCAAAACCATTGTCATGTCATTTGTTTGAAAGAGCGTTGTTACGTTGCCTAAACCATTCCAAATCTCTTGTCACTTTTGAAACCAAGTTCCAAACCATTGTTGTACCTCTCTTGTTTCAAATGCGTGGTTACGTTGCCCGTTTTGGTCTAGCTCTTTTATCTTAGAACATTCGAGTCTTTTTGCATTAAATTTGAAACTCAACCTTTTGAAATGCAAATCTTAAACTAATTAGGTTTATGCCAAAGCCTTGTCTAATTTGGGCTTAGGTAGTTTACATTTGTGTTTGGATTGTGTTACTTGGGTTGATTTTCTATTTGATCTAAAAGACCCCTTGCCTAGACCTAGCAATTGTTGTTTGTCTTTTGCCTTGTTTGGAGAGTTCTTTGAGACAAGTTGTTGCCACGTGCCTTGTTTGAAGTTTGTTGTGCCGAATTCTGAGTGTCCTAGTTCCATTGTTCCAAAAGTCTCTTGTGAATCAAGTATCAAGTCTTAGTGAGCCAATTACCGAGTGTTGTCTGAGCCAATTGCTTTAGTTTAGTTTGTTTTCAAGTACTTGTTTGAGTTCTTTGTTTTCGAGTCTAGCTTTGTTTTTCACGTTAAATGATTATGACCATCTTTGGACAGATCGCTGTTATCCTTTGATCATAGTTAGCAATTGTTCTACCTTGTCTAGATAATTTTGTCACTGATTATAATTGTCTTTGGAGAAATCAATACCTTAGCCATAGACGGGTTTTGAGCTTTTGTGTTACCTTTGCCACTGATTATAACTGCCTTTGGGCAAATCAGTGTTGTTTGTTAGATTGGTTTTGAGTTTGTTTTGTTCTACCTTTGCTTGGTTTAGTTGTTTTACCCTTTGGACCTCTTAAACAGAGCCAAAGGTTGTTTGTTTTTAGACCTCGGTTGTTGTTACCTTTGGACCTTAATTTTTCACGAGACCTATCTATAGATCCGAACATGCCTCATTACATGTGTAGCGGGACTATGTATAATCCAGACTATGAGAACTTTGTGACTAGTGACCCTTTTGTTCAAGAGTCGTATGATGATGTAGCTTATGAGATGGATCTCTATCCATCTTATAACATTTCGTACGTTGAACAAAGGCACGACCCATTAATGCAATATTTGGTGACTGTACCTCCTTATTCAGGCCAAGAACAAGAGCAAACGACATAGTACCTTGCTGAAACGGTGCCTAACATTGAACAAAGCCAACAACAAGAGCCCTACTATGTGACGACACCAACGCAGATTGTTGGACATAGTCATTGATGTATAAAGGATTGTCATTGATGTCAAAGGCAACATGTGCTATTACGCATTAATGACAAAGGTGTTGAGCTAAATGGTCAAGTTGTTGAGACCTCATGGAGTTGTGTATCTTGAATTCCAAGAACAATCATATGAATGCCTTTATGATTTTGTTTGGATATGGCTGAGTATACAGGTTGTTGGTGACAACATTTGCATACATGGCAGCATCTAAAGGAAACAATCACACCAGGCTACACAGGTTTGTGCCTAGTCTTGGTGGACCAAGTTTGTTGTCTTGCGGATGAGAGAAACAAAAGTTATGCAGGTGCAAAGTAGGCCTCCCATGGATTTGAACACTTAGTCGTTTTTACAAATTTGCATTTGTTTGGAAAGAGTGGTTTGGGAAAATGTTTGGTCTCTTCACTTAGTCGATTTTGCAAGCTTGGGAATTTTTTCGGGAAAATGGTCTGGACTTTGTTGGACAAAATGTCCGCAACAAAGTTTCTGAAGGAAATAGGTCCTGATGATTTCTTTCGGGAATTTTGTCTAAGTCCCCTTGACACAAATCCTGCAACAATTGTTCCGAAGGATATGCTCCGAAGGGTATGTGCCCCAAACACAAGTCTTGAAGATTAATTGTGGGAGATTTGAAGGGCACTTTCACAAGTGCCGAAGGGTAAGTTCGGATGGATCAAGGACCACTTCAAAGCCCCTGAAGGATAGTTTCGAAGGACATAGGGCACTTTCACAAGTGCCGAAGGATCAAGGCAAGATAAAGGTCGAGTAAGTTTGAAGAGATCAACGACACGAAAGCAATACATAGATGCCAAAGAAAACGAGATGAAGTCAACATATTGAAGGATAACGATCAGGACGTGATAAAAATCATGCATCTTCTGAAATCGGATGACACGTTGAAGCTTGATAAGAAAGATGCAATGAAGCGAATTGGAGTCAGTGAAGCAAAGTGACCTATAGTTAACGACACAATAGAGAGCTAAAGATTGAGCATATATGAGATAATCGAAAGGAGCGAAAGCGACCCAATTATATAGGAGATAGCGAGATGTAAAGAAGAGCTCGACGGTTAATGAAAGAGCGAGGTAAAATGCACACTATTTTGGAGATCCAACAACTTGTGGGAGCTTGGATAAAGAGATTGACGGATGCGTTTCAAAAGTTGAACTAATGCATACAAAAGATCTGATAGAGCAAGATAAACTGTGAATGGCGCCAAAGACAAGATCAACGATCCTCATTTAAAGACATGACCAGATAAACGATTCGCTCGATGTGTTGACACAAAGACCAAGATTGATCGATTCAACCGATTAGTTTGTGATTAGAAGACATGCGCATTTAAGATTTGGCACAAACGGTTGCCATAGTTAATAAGAAAGAGTGGCGGGTTCCCTTGAAACGAGACGCAAAAAGCATTCATGTCAAGTCACATTAAATAAGAATCCAAAATTGGAACCAGAGAAGGGTAGTCTGAGTGTGAACACTATGTGGTGGTTAACCCTAAAGAAAAAGCACTGTCATATATATTAACTTCATGAAAAAGGTAAGTGTGGGGCTGCCACTATTTGCAATTGCCATTACGATTGCCAAAGGCAAGCATCAGAGCAATACAAAGGGTGTCAAACAGAAGATGCAAATACAAACCAAGACATCATAGAGAAGATGAAGAGAGTGCAGAAAGCAAGATAAAGTGTGTCAAATAGATATACATACAGACACAAAGTAACATAGAGGCAGATTTGAAGAGAGGCACTTAGAGATAAGGTGCATAGTATGAGCAGTTACAGACAAGACTTGTGACAAAGAGTTTGATTCCTTTGTATTATGAAGTCGAAGCTTCATAATTCTGATTGGTTGGTGCCATCAGACAGACTGAGTTGGTGCTCAGTTAGGGAGTGGGTGCTTCCTTAGAGTGGGTGCTCTTGAATGTAATCAGTGAGGTTTGCCAGTGAGGCGTTTTCACTGTGAAGCTGGATTAGAACAGTAGATTCTAGCAGCCTTTTTCACATTGGTTTTTCCCTTTGGGTTTTCATGTAAAAATTGTGTGTAATGAGCTCTTGTGTGTGTGAAGGATCTCTGCATTTGTTTTCTGTATTGCATATACTTTCATATTTATTGTTGAAGAACTAGTTTTTAGTTTATCTACTGATTCACCCCCCTCTCAGTAGATAGTTGTGTTCAACACAGACAAGCTACGATCCATACTTGTTTGAATGTCACTTGTTAGAGAACAAAGACGAAGTTCTCGTTAGAGCTGTCGAAGTAGGAGTCAAGTTTCCACCAGACTTTCCACACAAGTTTGAGTAGTTTGATTAGAATTCCTAGTAATGCGCCTCAAATTCAACCATTCGATCAAACATCAACTAGTTATAGTCAAATTTTATTCGAAATGCCACAGCAGAATCAAAACATACTTGCAAAAGGGAAAGGTCCTATGGACAAACAAATGGAATAGGTACAACAAGCGTACCAAAACTATCTCAACCTAGCTCGCAATCTTAATGCAAGAGCTGTTCTTAACACACCGCTTATTGAGATAGCTCCGTCAACAAGGCAACAAATAGGCGCTTCGGGTTATGCAAGTCAAAACGTAGACCCATTTAGCCAAAGCACGTTGGTTGGTGACATGTATAATGTCCCTATTTCAACTGAAGAGACTATCGCTCAAACATAAGACCTCACTCAAAGCGTTGTGGATAAAACGCAAGTGCATTCCAATTTAAACAAAAGTGGGTCTAATTTTCCGTCGAGCAATGCATAACAAACTCCTCCAAAAAATGCTACGACTAGATTGCAACAAGGGATAGGTACGTCTGCTTCCCAAAATCAACAAGCAACCTCCACTCCTCAACCAGTTGCTTCCTCGAGTGTGCAACAGGGGGCAACAAACCAACAACATACCAACTTACCACTGCAACAAGTGCAAACACTATGCCACCTCAAGAGGTGACAACGAATGATCTGCCACAACAAGCACAGACCAATGTACCTCAACAATAACAAACATTGTCTAACCAACGTGTTTCTATTGGTCAGAAAGTGCCAGTTGGTCAACAACAAATGTCAAACCCTTAATGATTACTTAACCAACAACAAGTGTCAATCCAACAACAGGGGTTCAACCAACAATGATCTTATGTACAACAGGTACCAAGCGCTAGGCAACATTTGGCTTTCACCCAACGGGTATTACACGTGCAATAAGGATCCAACTTTTAACACCTCCAACAACAGGGATTAGTCAACAATGTGTTCCCTATATACAACAGTGTTCGACAAGTAGGCAACAAGTTCCCTCCCAAATCCAACAATACCAACACATCCCACAGAGCCAAATACCATTACCGCAACCACAATTTGCTAGCCAGGGTTATGTAGCCAATCCAAACCAGAATGTGTTTCAATAGTAGCGTATTCCATATCCGCAGTATAATCCCAATGCACAGATACGCATACCTGGTTGTCCAGCCAATTCAACCAATATTCTACAATATACCTACCCTGGTCAAGATAATCCACCTTTGATTGCGCAACCTCAACAACAACAAGCCACTCCATTTGATTTCCTTGCCCAAGAGTTGCAACAAATGACAGATGCAATTCAAGCTATATAGATTGGAAAACAAAAAAAGAAATTCAACTAGATGAAATATGCTCTTATCCATTCAACATGAAGTATCTGCAAATACTATTTCTGCTGGGTTATGAGCCGCCTAAATTTGACAAATGCAAAGGCAAAGGCGACCCTAAAGAGCATTTAAAAGAATTCTTTGTTGCATGCCAGCTAGTGGCATATAGCGACATATACTTGCTTCTACTATTTCCAAGGAGTCTAGCTAGACAAGCCATGAAATGGCTATTGAAATTACCAAAGAATTATGTACCTGACTTCGATGATTTTGCGAAAAAGTTTGTATAACACTTTTCATATAATTTTGAGCATGAGATTACTATTGTGGATTTAGGCCAAGCTAAACAAAAGACTGGTGAAAGCTTTGCTTCATACTTGCAATGTTGGAGCGCACTAGCGAGCCAATTTACTCATAATATGCCAGATAAACAGTTGGTTGCGATATTTATCAAGGGCCTACACAGCGAGATATCTTACCATCTTGAATTGCAATGTGCTCATACATTCAAAGAGGTTCTAGAGATAGGAATACAAATTGAGAAAACCCTCATCAACAAAGTGATAATCAAGCTATCCTCTTCTAACTAGGGCTAGAATCAACATCAAGGCTAGCAGAACCAAGGCCATAACCATAATCAAAACCCAATTCAACTACCGACTTTAACGCCACCTCAAGCCTACAACAATGAGAGACCTAAACCCTATAATCACAATAAGAATGCTGTTGGCAATGGGGTCACTGAATCACACCATGTTCAGACGGTGCAAACAGCAACTGTCCGTCTACCTCTGTCCACTTAACAACCACCTCCTCCATACATTCAACCAAGATCTCCACAAAATCAACCGCCATAGAATCAAAACCAATTACAAGTTCCTCCCCCAAGGAGAATACCGCCTATTGCCAAACAATTCAGTGATCGTGGTGAGCCTATTGAGTTTGTGTTCCGAAGATTGATTCAGGCAAATATGATCAGTTGGCCAACACCAAGGTCATTTCTTGAAGGGATTCCTTTTCTTGATTGGTACAAAGAACATGAATTTTGTGAGTACCATCGCATAAGAGGACATTCCATACGATAGTGTATCCAACTCAGGCATTTGATTTAGAATATGCTGGACTTTATACATGTCACTGGAGGACCCAAAGTGGTTTAAACTAGGCACATCCCTCACTGAGGAGGAACATGAAGTTTTTACAGCGCTTTTGAGAGAATTTGTTGATATATTTGCATGAGCCTATTTGGATATGCTAGGTTTTGACCCTACCTTGGTTGTGCACCATCTCGTTGTACATTTTGATGCCAAGCCCATTAAACAGACGCTGTGTAAGATGCATTCTCGTATTGCCGTGCTAGTCAAGAAAGTTGGAGAAATTCTTAGACATGAAATGCATCAGGCCAATCGACTATTCATAGTGGATTTCAAACGTTGTGCCAGTAAGCAAGAAACCAAAAGGTATCAAGATCTGTACTGATTTTAGAGATATCAACAAACCCTGCTTGGAAGACAACTTTCTTTTCCCTAATATTGACATGATAGTCGACTCAATAGCTGGCTATGAAATGCTCTCTCTAATGGATGGCTTTTTAAGGTATAATTAGATCAGAATAACACCAGAAGACCAACACAAGACAATGTTCACGACTTTGTGGAGAACCTTTTGTTATCAACTGATGCCATTTGGACTTAAGAATGGCGGGGCCACATACCAAAGGACCATGACACTGATTTTCTATGATATGATGCACGACATTGTTGAGGACTATGTCGATGACATCTCGGGTAAGTCAAAGACCCGTGCCAATCACCCAACCATACTACAAAGAATCATTGAGAGACTTCGCGAGTACAACATCAAGCTTAATCCGAAGAAGTGTGTATTTGACGTAACTTCTGGCAAATTGTTAGGCTTCATTGTCTCTCATAGGGGCATTGAAGTTGACCCAGTGAAAGTTTGTGCAATTACAGAAATGCTACCAGTAGTTTGTAGGGCAAAATTCAATCTATTAGATGCTTTATCTCACAATTAGCTGACAAATGTCCCCTGTTTATGCACTTGCTGAATAAGGACGTTACGTTCTTCTGTTGAATAAGGGTGTTACGTTCTCCTAGAGTGAAGAGTGCCAGAAAGCATTCAATCAACTTAAAGAATATCTTGCCAACCCACTTGTTTTGTTGCCACCAACGCCAAACAAGCCATTACTTTTTTACCTGTTAGCAACTGGGAATGCCCCGGGGGCACTTTTGGCACCACACGATGAACATGTCGTGTATTATCTGAGCTGAACATTGGTCACTAATGAGCATAACTATACACTGATTGAAAAACCCTATTTAGCAATGGTGTTTGCAGCCCAAAAGTTGCATCATTATACGCTGAACAACAAGACCATTGTTATTGCCAAAGTAGATCCGCTCAAGTATCTACTTTCCAAATCAGCTCTATAGGGCCGCATGGCAAAATGGATCATGCTATTGAGCGAATTTGAAATTGAATATGCCAATCAGAAGGCCATTAAGGGGCAAGTACTCATAGAAGCTCCTCTTCAAGATACTCAACCTTTTACATTTGGATATCCATATGAGGCCATTATGACTGTTGAAGAAGTAGAAGCACTTGCTAACACCGAACAATGGAAGATGTATATTGACGGTTCATTCACACCCTGTGGATCAAGGGCCAGAATATTGTTTGTAATGCCACAAGGGGATCTCATTCCCAAGTCCTTTCGTATCAGATTTCCTTGTACCAATAACATGGTTGAGTATGAAGCGCTCATTGCAGGGCTTCGTCAAGTAGTATAGTGGAACATTCAATATTTACTGGTGTATGGTGATTCTTAGTTAATCATCAATCAAGTTATAGACCAGTACGAGACCAAGGACAAGAAGTTGGTGTCCTATAGAGATATGGTTGATATTCTCAAGAAGCAGATTGCTAACATCCAATTTGAAAGATTACCTTGGGCTAATAACCGAACAGTTGATGCCATGGCCATTATTGGTTCCATGATTTAGATCACAAACGGAGTAAGGGATTATAAATTTCTTATTAAACATCTCTTAACTCTGGCACTTGAACAATCCGCCGTCGAGATGGTTTGTGACATTGTTGGTCCCACGTCTCTTTTGTACTCAGACATATATGCTTATCTTCAAGACTAAACCACACCTGATTTATCATGTAAAAAACAAAAAGCCTTTGCCCACAAAGCTTCTTGCTATACCCTACTTGGACCAATGTTGTATCGTAGAAGCTATGATGGAACTCTGTTTCATTGTTTACCTTTGGCAAAATTTGGATTACTGTTGAGAGATGTCCACGAAGGAGTGTGTGGAGCCCACATCAGCTGGGCAATCTTAGCCATATTGTGTACTGGTTATTACTAACCAACTATGGAAGTAGATGCAACTGCATATGTAAAGAGGTGTGTCAAGTGTCAGAAGCATGCCAATTTGATTCATGCTCTAGCCAAGACACTCAAACCATTGACAACACCATGGTTGTTCTCAATGTGGGGACTCGACCTCGTAGGGAAGATCAATCGTACATCTTCCAATGGCCATAAACACGTCCTAACTGCTACTGATTATTTCATTAAATGGGTGGAAGCCATTCTTCTCACTCATGTAACCCATAAACGAATATCCAAGTTCATATTCAATCATCTCATTTGTCATTATGGCATCCCATTCGACAATATATCTGATAATGGTGGATCATTCAAGAATAAAGATGTGAAAGCACTTTGTTCTCAATACCACATCAAACATCTCTACCGCTTACTACCCGGAAGACAATGGCCAAGCTGAGGCTTCTAATAAAATCATTGTCAATATTCTGAAGAAGATTGTTAATGATGCTGGTCGTAATTGGCCCTTGCAGCTATTTAACACCCTTTGAGCATACCGTACCACATTCCATACTCCAATAGGAGCTACACCCTATTCACTTGTTTATGGAACTGAAGCCATTTTTTCTGTCGAGGTGACATGATTGAGTTGCTTTCTCTCCGAACTTAGTTGCAACACATCATTGACGACGAAGACTATAGAGTAGCTTGCTTGTAGGAGCTAGATTTACTTGATGGAAAACACTTGGCCACCTTGATTAATCTTCAGGCTTATTAGAACAGAATAAAAGGCCAATACAATAGGAGTGTTAAGCATCTTGAACGTGAGCTTGGTTACTTTGTGTTAAAGGAGAATCAGAAAAATGTAAATGCTAAAAATAAGAAGAGGAAAGTTCCAACCAAATTGGTTAGGTCCCTATGTAGTCATTAACTATGGTTCTGGAGCATACAGGCTTGCTACGCCAGAAGGAGATGAACTTGACAAACCAATGAACGTAATGCACTTCAAATGTTTTTACGCTTGAGGGACTCGGATTATTGTCTACAAGAATTTTTTAAGTTGTGCCACACTATACCTATTCTTTGTACTATATCCATTTACCATTCTACCATTCCCTTAACCCTTCGCCAACCAGTGCTTTTTACCTAACCCCGCCTATCGCATTTGGCCTTGGTTTCGATTCATTTGTACTTCAGGCACGTTCAATGGTTGATGATTGATTCAGTTCCAGTAGTTGTTTCAGAATTAAATGTTTGAATGGTAGCATATGGAAGCAGTATGACAGTGGTCCTAGCAATTCCATCCTTCATTTGTTGTTACGTTCTATACTTGGGTACTAATTATAACCGTCTGTGGGCAAATTAGTACCACTGACCCTTTGCCGTTGTTTTCTAATTATAACTGCTTGTGTGCAAATTAGGAACAAGACTTTTACCATGCGTTGTTGCATCACCTTACCATTACTGTTGCCATTACTTTGCCATTTTACCTATCCCTGAACTTGTTGGTTCTTAATCGAACGCCTTTTGTGTGGGCGGAACTACAGTGACTTTAGGCCCTGTGGGACTATGTAGGCAGCGCTTGATTCACGTTGAGGTCAGCTCAGTCACCCCTTTGCCACGCTCTCGCTATTTTGTGAGCATTTTAAATTTGAACGCTCTTACCAGTTTGTGAGCAACCTAAGCCACGCTCTTGCTGTTTTACGAGTTGGACCATAATGTGTCTCGTAATTCTCAATCGAGTTGAGATGCCTAGAAAATTTCAAAAACATTCAAAACAATTCGAAAACCCCTAAACATTTGTAAAGACCTAGGAAAGTCCTAAAAATCACAAAATCATGAAAATTGGCTTAGAATTTTCACGCAAGATATAAAGCTGTCAAATCTTTTTGGGATGGGCCATCTTATCTATTCAATTTCATTTCTAGACCACCTTGGTCTTTTTCTTTCAATTTCTGGGAGAACTACATTGGCTTGAGGTCCACACGGATTACGTAGGCAACACTTGGATACATGGGGTATCTCGGGTTAGCTTGGCCACACCTTCCTTTCTTTTTCGACCACTTCTTTGCCTTAAGGACTCTGGGACTCCTAACTATTTTACGAGTAATCACTTGTCATTTAGTTTTTCCATCCTTACTGGCATTAGCCGTAACCTCTCACCTTTTTGCTAGTTGTTGTCAGCATTGTGCATTTGAATTTGATGCATTAATGACTACTTGTCTCTTCTTACGCTCTCTCCGTTTTGCGAGCAATTTTTGTTTGAACACTCGTCATTTTGTGAACAACTTCAGTTTATATTATCATCATTTTGTGAGCTCATTCTTATTCCAAGCTTTAGATGTAGTAGACACTATGAGCTATCAATTTAGTTCATTTGTGGATACTTGTCACTTGTCTTTTAGTGTGGTTTTAGCATAAACCATACTCTCGCGCTTTTGCGAAATGTTTGTGTCGACATTTCATGACTATGAATGTCATTTCTCTTTTTCTCATGCACTCGCCATTTTGCGCGGTCATTTCTATTTTCCTCTACAAGTCAATCATGTTTTCTTATTATTCATTTTCTTCTATCCCATATCCTGGGAGAATTACATTTGGCCTGAAGTTTACGTTGAATCTTGTGCCCATGGAACCATGTAGGCAACGTCCACTTGCCTGGTGCACCTAGAGTCAGCTCGGCTACCCCTTATTTCTCTTTTATTCCGCCCATTTTGTTTGTTTTACTTCATTGTCTCCCTTAGCCTAGGGGCAATGTTCTTTTTGTTGTCTTGTCTATGTCGTTTCTTTCCTATGGCCAAGGGGCAATGTTTGCTGTTTTGTTTGTTGTTGTTCTCCATAGTCTAGAGGCAACCTTGTGCCAATGTTCTTTTTGTTGTCTTGTCTATGTCGTTACTCTCTTATGGCCAAGGGGCAATGTTTGCCATTTTGTTTGTTGTTGTTCCCTATAGCCTAGGGGCAACCTTGTGCCTTTGTTCTTGTGTCGTTTTGCCTGTATTGTTGCTACCTAGCTTAGGGGTCACCCTGTCGTCAAAAGCAACACCTCTATTACATATGCACAAACAATTTGTTTTCTGTTTGTACTAACATTGTGATTAACCATTGTTTGTGTATTGTTGTTTGTTTAGCTTAGTTTGTTTGTTTTTGGTGTGTTTAGATTAGTTTGTTTACTACATTTTTCTTTGGATTGTTTTGTTTTGTTTGTTTTATTTGTTGTAGCTTTGTTTGTTTTATCTGTTTTTGTTTGTGCGGTTGTTTGTTTGTTTATTTATTTTTGTTTATTGGTGTTTTGTTTATTGTTTTGTTGTTGATTGTTTGTGGTTGTTTAGTTATTTGTTTGCGTGTTGTTTGTTTATTTGTTTTTCAGTGTTTTGTTGTTTGTTTTAGTTTTAGTTTTATTTATTTTTGTTTGTTGGTGTTTTGTTTGTTAGTGCTTTGTTGTTTGTTTGTGTTTTGTTTATTTTGGTTTATTGTTCATTTTTATTTTTGTTTTGTTTATTTTTGTTTGTTTGTGTTTTGTTGTTTGATATTTGTTTATGTTTTGTTTATTGGTGTTTTGTTGTTTGTACAGTTTGTTTATTTTATTGGTTTTATTTGTTTGCTTGTATAGTTTGTTGTTTATGTTTGTTTGTATAGCTGTAGTTTATTTCTCTATTTGTTTTGTATGTTTTGTTTGTTTGTTTCATATTTAGTTCGTTTGTGTTTTGTTTGTTCGTTTTGTTGTTTTTTTTTTTTTTTTTTTTTCAATTGCCGTAAGATTATTACATTTTGTTTACACTTAAGTCTTGATTATCCATATTATGCACTTAGGTTGTGAATTTTTGTATTTAGTGTTAGACTTTGTTTATTTTTTATATTTACATTTGAGATTTGATTGTTCATATCTTATTTCTAAGTTGTTTATATTTACATTTAAACTAAAGTTTCCATGCTTAGGGTATATGTTGCCATTTTAGTTGTCTATAACTATCATGCATAATATCACAAGCTACAACAAAAACATGCACAAAGAGTCTATCCTTGCAATGCAATGGCAATACTTCTCCGATATATCAAAACCAACCAACTACCCAAACACATGCCTGAATCAACTGAGTAATAAACAAGAGTAAACATGATTTATTATGTGTTTATATAGATCTGCATATCTAAATAAACATAGATATGAGTGATACAACATAATCAGATGATAACCAATATAACATTTCATAAACATGACATAAGCAATAAATAAACAAAGCGTACATAAGCATCAACATTAACAATGCTAAACATCCATAATGTGAATCAAAGCTAAACATGAGATAAAGAAGATAACAAGCATGGCATCATATAGATATCATAGGAATATCATATACGTGTACTTTCGCATGCTCCAGGAAGTGTATTTTTCACATCTGTGGTCCGTTTCGCACGTCATTTGATTCTATGTGCCTTATTTTTTCAGCCGTATTGTAACTATACCATCTTTTTAGGCCTCTCTAGAGACCTGTTTAACAACATGATCTTTTAACCTATATCCCATGTTTGTTCGATCGTGCATTTTTGAACTCACATTTTAGACTAGAAATGTGTTATTATTCTTTGTCATGTTATCATAAATTCGTTTTACAGATTTTTCGCATAAGCTACCCTTGCCAATTTGCCCTATTGCGGCAAATTCTTTTTCGATCGATCAACTAACTATCCAACATTTCTGGGGCAAACTCATTTTAAATCACGTGATTTAAATGCACAAATGATTATAACCACTTGTGGGGAAATCTTTATTTTTGCATCTCGTGCTAATAATTATAACCACCTGTGGGCAAATCATTATTTTTGTGTCCTGTGCTAATGATTATAAACACCTATGGGCAAATCATTATTTTTGTGTTTCGTGCTAATGATTATAACCGCCTTTTGGCAAATCGCTATTTTTACCTGCTCCGCCCGCCCTTCAGGGTTAATTGTCTTGTTACTGATTATAACTACCTTTGGGCAAATCGGTGTTTTCTGTTTCGTCATTGATTATAACCGCCTTTGGGCAAATTAGTATTCGTCCTCTAGCGTTATCAAGGCAAATATCCGTATCACTGCTTGTAATTGTCTATGGGCAAACCAGTGTCACTTTTTATTATTGATTATAACCGCCTATGAGCAAATCAGTGACTCAGTCGCCATTATTGTTTATAACTGCCTTTGGGCAACTCAGTAATTCTACCCTCGTTGCCACTAGATCAAGTTGTTTTCTTCATTTTGAGGGAACGTTCGACGACTATGTTTTGCTACCCGTTCCCTCGAGGGGCATCAAGGGCTCATCGTACACCCTTTGGGGTATGAACCGTTTGGCTTAATGACTTTTTCATTCTTTAAAAAGATGTTATTGTCCCTGTCTCGCAACACCTTCTCAAACAGGGGCAAACTGTAGACACTTAATTTTGGCCACTGTCATGTCTAAACTGAGATTCAACTCAATTTCTAGCAAACAACGCAATCTAATTCTAGAAATCACTTGAATCGCCCAAATTCGTTTGTGTAAGGGATTTAATTGCCCAAAAACATGATGATGCTAGTTTATTTAACGTATTACCTTGTATGCACCACCAACCTAGTTCAGTTTTAACCCTAGTCAAATTATGACCTAGGAATTTGACACTTTTGGTCTGTCAAGATTTTAATTCATAAAATTCAAAACAATTGCCAAAAGCCAAAAAACACTAATCAAGGTTAATTACATTGCAAATTTTAATTAACTTGCCTAAACAATAATTCTAAATCAAATTAGTGAATTTTATTTATCAAAAAAATATTTTTTAGCCAAATATGAAGTCCAATGTTAAATGAGCTAATAAAGCGATTTATTATTTTCTAAATATCTCAAAAGATTATGAGTCACAACCTCATAAATATATAAAGTGAGTTGTCATGCCTCACAGATATCTGAAACTGAGGTGTCAAGATCTCATGAGTGTTTTGACCCAACCCATTGTTACTCTGACTCAACTTAGGTTCATTTAGACTCAACCAAAGTTAGAATTTAACCTATTCTCCCTAGAGTTAGAGTTAGCTCTTAGATCTATATATACAAGTGCCCACACCATATGCTCTCAAGCTTTTTTGTATAAGGTTATTTTGCTAGAATACCTTCAATAATCCTTTGAGAGTAGTGTTATTATGTCCATTTTATGCCAAACTTCACACCAAGCCACAATTGACCAATGGAGAGATGCTACCACCATGGAGAAGCATTGCTAACAGACTTTAATTGTCATAATCGAGCACGAACATTCTTATGCCAACAAATAAGCACCAAATTCAACAAATGAGGTAAATTACTTGTGTTTTTATCTCTATTTTGTGATCTTGTTTATTATGTTATGCTTTTCCTATTTCCTAAGCAAGTGGGTTTAGTCCTACTTTATTGTTATGTTTGATTTTTGTCATTTGGACTAACAAGGGACTAATCTACGTTTTGTGTACTCTTCAAACTCCTAAGATACACCCATAAGATTTCTATATTAGAGGACAGACTGGAACTAAGCTCCCCTCTATAGCAATTGTACAATTTGAGTGTTAGCACGAGGAAAGGTCTTTAAAATCTATCCTAACTAGTACCAATGGTCTTACAAAGTGCAACTTCGGCCATAGTAGCTGAATCGCTCTTCCCTCAACACCCCTTTGCCATAGTGGCAAGAAATATGTCTTTTAAGCCTCAAAATTTATGTCCTGCTAGCACGTGTGGTTTCTAGTAGAACATGGGGACTGGATTGAAAGGCAAATTTTGCTATTCCTAGCTCCAACATTAGGAGGTGCCCCCCAAGCATTATCTAGAGCTTCAATGTCTTGGAGATGACTTAAAAAATTGAAAATTGTTGGCAATTTTGGCTGATGTCTGTAATATTGTCATTGATGTCAAACGCAGCTTCTGTTGTTAGACATTAATGTCAAAAGTTGAATTGCACAGAGTTACAGTGCAAATTGGGTTTATGAAGAGCTTCTACCTATAAAATAAGTAAAGCAGTCTTGAGAGCCCGAATGGGTCTTGTAGTGCAGATCGGGTTTATGCAACGACTTTACTTGTCTCATTTTTATAAGTCAAGTTGCCTCAAGAACCCGAAAGGGTCTAGAAGAGTTGATCAGGGTTTCGAAAGCACTTTACTTCTTTCATGTTTATAAGATAAGCAATGTGGAAAACCCGAATGGGTCAAGGAAGAGGTAATTGAGATTTCAGAGTGACTTTGCTTCTCTCATGTTTATGAGTTAAGCAATGTGAAAAACCCGAATGGGTCTAGATGAGTTGATCGGAGTTTTGCAACAACTTAGTTCATTCTAATAAGTGAAGCAAAGTTGAAAACCCGAATGGGTCTGGAAGAGTTGATCAGGTTTCTAAGATGACTTTAATTCTTTCAAGTCTATAAGTCATGCTGAATGAAGAATCCGAAATGGTCTTGAAGAATTCTTTCGGAAAAATTGTCAAGTCTTTTTCAGAAAATTGTTCGGAAACAAAAAATCCAAAGAGATTGTTGCAAAATTGCCGAAGGGCACTTCTCAAGAAGTCCAAAGGGCAAGTGGACTGTTCAAGAAAGCCGAAGGGCACTTCTCAAGAAGTCCGAAGGGCAAGTGGACCTTTCAGAAAAGCCGAAGGGTATGTGGACCCTTGCAGAAAAGCCGAAGGGTAGTTTGCAAAAATCCAAAGGGTATGTGGACCCTTTTCTTTCATAAAAATTGTCAAGTCTTTTTCGAAAAATTGTCCGGAAACAAAAATTCGAAGAGATTGTTGCAAAATTGCCGAAGGGCACTTCTCAAGAAGTCCGAAGGGCAAGTGGACCGTTCAGAAAAGCTGAAGGGTACATTCAAGAAAGTCCGAAGGGTATGTGGACCCTTGCAGAAAAGCCGAAGGGTAGTTTGCAAAAAGTTGATGGGTATGTGGACCCTTTCAGAAAAGCCGAAGGGTAGTTTGCAAAAGGCCGAAGGGTATGTGGACCGTTCAAGAAAGCCGAAGGGCACTTCTCAAGAAGTTCGAAGGGCAAGTGGACCGTTCAAGAAAGCCGAAGGGCACTTTTCAAGAAGTCTGAAAGGCAAGTGGACTGTTCAGAGAAGCCAAAGGGTAGTTCATAGAAAGTCCGAAGGGCAAGTGGACCGTTCAAGAAAGCCAAAGGGTAGTCTACAGAAAAGCCGAAGGGCATGAGGACGTTTCCAAGGATTCCAAAGGACAATTTGTCGGGGAAATTGTCTCGAAGAATTTCGGCGGGAAAATTGTCTTAAAAGATTTCTTCGGAGAAATTGCCCTGAAGAAATAAGTTGGGAAGATTGTCTCGAAGAATTAAGTCGGGGAAAATAGCCCGACGAGAAAACCCTGAAGAAAATAACCTAGAGAAAATACCCTGAAACAAAAGTCCGAAACAAAGTTCCCAAAGGATACCTTTGGATGAAATGGACCATTATAAAGCTTCCAAAATAGATCATTTGCAATAGTCCTGAAGGACATATAGACAAAAGTAAAGGTCGAGCACAATAGAATAATCTAAAGGAGCGAAAGCGATCCAACTATAGAAGATATAGTGGAAAACATAAAAAGGGGCTCGATAGTTAGAGATGGCGCGAAGAAAGAAATCAAAGGCACGATTTAATGTGTTCCAACGGGAAATGGAGAAACAAACATAATTGGTGTAAACCCTGCATGTGATTGCATAGGACTCAAGATTGATTGTCCCAATCATACTAAAATGATTGATCCAAGAAGCGGCGCAATAAAGCCCTAATTCCCACAGTTGTCAAAGATAGAAATGAGAATAGACAATTACTATATGATGCAAGAACCAAGACACGGGAAAATGCAAAAGTCAAATATGCATTAAAGAAGAATCCAGAATTGAAACTGGTTAAGTGCAAATAGAATGTGAATGCAATAAGTGAGTCAAGAAACCCTAATGAATCCCTATATAAACACGACTCTTAACACATCATAAAGGTGTTGTTGCTATTGCGTTTTCAAGTGAGAAAAAGGGCTATCGATAAAAAGAAATATGCAGACAGAGTAAAACGTAGAGAAGAAGGAAGGGGAATGAAGTGTATCTGAAGAAAGCATAACCATATGTATACAGATCCAGAGTGAAAGACATATGCAGACAGAGATTAAGCAAGTAGGAAGATAGAGCACACAGATAATTAGAAGAAGGTGAGCAGTTACAGATTAGACTTGTAACAAAGAATATTGAACTGGATTCACTTGTGAATCTATTTTGTACACTGGAGTTGTAGCTCCATAGTTCAGGTAGGTTGGTGCCTACATACAAATTGGGTTGGTGCTCAGTAAGGAGATTGGTGTCTCCTAAGGATTGGTGTCCTTGAATGTAACCAGTGAGGTTTGCCAGTAAGGCATTTTATTATGACGCTGGATTAGAACAGTAGATTCTAGTAGCTGACTTTCACCGTGGTTTTTCTCTTTGGGTTTTGCACGTAAAAAATTGATGTTATGTGCTTCTTTGTGTGTGACTTTTGCATTTGTTCTTTGATTTGCAGATGAATTTACATCATCTGTAAAAAGTTTTAAACAAACTAGTTTTTAGCTCATCTACTGATTCACCCCCCCTCTCGGTAGACTCCAACATTAGGAGGTGGCCCCCAAGCACTATCTAGAGCTTCAATGTCTCTGAGATGACTTAAAAAATTGAAAATATGATGTGAAATTGCTCAAAGATGGGTGGGGGAATAATTTCAAAGGCAAAGAGCTACCTGAGTTCGAACTAACCCTAGCTAATCCCCATTGCAAAGAAAACAAAATACAAGCAATAATTCCTAGACTCTTACTCAGTGTGAGAGCCTTCTCATGGGAAAGCATTCATGTTCGTAGTGAGCCCCACAAGGTAAGAAAGCAGAGTTATACACACAAGCAATCAAGGCATTCAAAAATATCTCAATGCCAGATGGACATTTACTGTCAGGGTCATGTTCCTTTCAGAATGAACACGGCAACAAATCTCTTTTGAATAGCTGCAGTATAATAGTAACTTGCTCTTTGGATATTTTAGCGAAGTCTCTTGCTAAGAGGTGGTCACTCATGTTTTGGCAAATATAGCTTGGAAAGATTCGGTCATTTATTTAAAATGTCCTTTGATGTGAGGGGTTAGTCATAGTCTATCTTGGATATGTATCTTATATTAGGAGATACTCAGTCGCAATATCAGTTTCTGTTAAATATATTGATTTAATATATTAGTTAAACTTAATTAATACTATATTAGCTAGTGTTAACTAATGATAACTACCAACTACCCCAACTGTATGTAACTTCCTTTGTCATAATAAATGAAAGATGCACATGCACTTCAAATTGTGCCTTCCAGTTTCTACTTTTTCTTTCAGCAATCATATTTGCTTACAATTTCTAATGAATAGTGTAGGATTTTAATATTTGTTTTCCAGCAGAAGCAGAACCGTCTGCCATTTGGTAATCTTATGTACTTTTCTTTCTATGTAATATAAATGTTTTTTCCCCTAAAAAATAGAAATACTTTTGCTAGAAGTTTGGTATACATTACTCCTCTTTATCCAAGTTGAGTTTAGGCATTTCCGACTTGAAAGGTATAGGGCAGCAGATGATACACGAAAGGTTGGGCCTCAAAAAGATAATGGCAAAATATTTTACTCTGGATGGAGATTTTGTTTCAAAAGGCCAATGTGTTGGCCTTTTATATATTCTCATTCACAAGATTTAAAGGTGTTCTGTTATGTATCTGGCGATAACATGTACTGTTTTGAATTGAAATGGATGTCTGCAATACGTGAATAGTCTTACTTAGGTGTCCAAATGTAGTCTTGGTATGCTGTTTTCAGTGTTTCTTCTACATGGTTTTGATGTGGTGCTTATCTCATTAAATATCAGGTCTAATTGACAAACCGCTGAAATATACACTATTGCCAGCTCTATCAGTTTATAAGTGTGTTTTTACTATCAAAAAAGGGAAATGCCGTCAATATTATAGAATTTAAGGTAGGAACAGGTATAGCCTTACATAGAAGTTAGAATCATATACATGCATGATAGAAGATTATGTTGCTAGTAGTTACCCATGGCTGTTTTTTTGCAATTGAAGATGGCATTCTTCGCCCCAACTAAGCACTGCTAGCTCTCTTCTAGTAAGTTTGTTGTGACCACCGGAAATCCTTAGATCGTGGAAGAATATTATTAGGTAATTTCTGGAGCTTGAGTTCTTTATAAAACAATCTCCTGTCATTTATATGAGAATTCAGTGTCCTACACATATCTATTTCTCTGTTATATATTCTACAAGTTATTATATATATGTTTAGCATATATACATATATACACAGAGAAGAGGCCTCATCCCTAGGTGCAAAATCGCTTCAACCTGGCCCACAAAAGTCCTATCCCCTTCCTCCTGTTCAAAACTGCTCTAACCTTCTGTAAGGAAATCCTGGTCAGACTAATAACCCACTCATACACCACCAGTGTAATCCAAAGATCACCCATGCTATGAATCATGCTCAGTGGTCTAATATTTCACGCCTCTGAACATGTGCGAAATTTTCAATCTCTCCTATCATTATATGAGAATTCAGTGTCTAGACATATCTATTTCTCTGTTATATATTCTACGAGCTGTTATATATATGTTTAGCATATATACATATATACACAGAGAAGAGGCCTCATCCCTAGGTGCAAAATCGCTTCAACCCAGCCCACAAAAGTCCTAACCCTTCCCTCCTGTTCAAAACTGCTCTAACCTTCTGCAAGGAAATCCTGATCAGACTAATAACCCACTCGTACACCACCAATGTAATCCAAAGACCACTCGTGCTATGAATCATGTTCAGTGGTCTAATATTTCGTGCCCAGGAACATGTGCAGAATTTTCAATCTCTCCTATCATTTATATGAGAATTCAGTGTCCTACACATATCTATTTCTCTGTTATATATTCTACGAGTTATTATATATATGTTTAGCATATATACATATATACACAGATAAGAGGCCTCATCCCTAGGTGCAAAATCACTTCAACCCGGCCCACAAAAGTCCTAACCCTTCCCTCCTGTTTAAAACTGCTCTAACCTTCTGTAAGGAAATCCTGATCAGATTAATAACCCATCCCCACACCACCAATGTAATCCAAAGACCACCCGTGCTATGAATCATGCTTAGTGGTCTAATATTTTGTGCCTGGGAACATGTGCGGAATTTTCAATCCAACCCTCTTGATAGCAGTGCAATCCCCACAAGGGTGCCAGCTTATTGCTGTTGTTAGTAACATCACTGACAACATACAAACAATGAACAAGAACATAATGGAGAGAGGATTCCCAAATCCCTTTGTGGAAAAATACATTGCCAATCTTATCTACATAACCAACCAATAAAAAAACACATAGAAGCTATGGACAAATACATAGTGTATACGACCAATAATCTTCAGCTCCACCTGCAAAAGCTTGATGCCACTGAAAAACTGCTGCTCTCTGAAAATACTAAAAAAAGGCTGGCTAAGATCCTAATTGAACAATGTGCTGCTCATAATCAGCAAAATGGGCAAGCCATGGACACTGAAAGTTTGATGGAGGAAACAATGAGAGGTTTTGCTTTGCAACTCCGATATAGAAATCCCAAGCCATACCTGCTGCTCCTGCTTTGCAGACCCCTCAACCTGAAAGCTGATGGGTCTGGCACTTCTGCAAAAGGTGGCCCAGATTGAAAAATAACAGGGGACAAGACTGTAGGCATGTTTTTCTCATATAGTCCATTGTCCTACACAAATTTTGATATATTTGTTAAAGAACTGCTCAGCCAAAGCAGCACTGAAATCAGGAAATTTGACATAGCTGAGCTTTGAATATGTAACAAGTATAAGTTTCAGTTTGAAGTGTTTTTAGCATTAGTTCAAGGTCTCTTTCGAAGGTTTTTATGCTCCTTTCTCTTGAACAGCACATGCATACAATATTGTGGAGCTTGTTTTAATGCTTTTGCCTATGAACTATACTCTGGGCACAAGTTGTAAATACTCTTTTCTTATATATATATATAGACACACACGCATAGATACATTATATGTACTACACATAAAAGTATGTATATTACTGAGATGACAGGGGTGAGCATGTTGTAAGAAGTTGCTGATCAATAGGAATGGAATTTGTTTTTTGATAAAGCAAGAAAGCAATTGTTGAGTTTTCAAAAGTAGGCAAATTGTGACTGGAAAAACTAATTATTCCAATGGAGATGCTGATTTGTTCTACATAGATATTTGCCTTTTTTAATCTTTTAGAAGATTAATTATTTCATTCATTTCGTTCTGTCAATTTACAGGTCTTGCAAATCCTGCACCCATAATTGAAACATTCTATGCCGAAGATAAGATAGTGAAAAATGTGAAACTTGATGGAGTGGTTACTTTGGTAGATGCAAAAAATGCAACAAGACATCTCGAGGAGGTTAAGCCAAAGAGAGTAGTGAATGAGGCAGTGGAGCAAATTGCATATGCTGACCGCATTATACTGAACAAGGTCTGATACTTAGGTTGTTGATTACCTTCATTGAAATATCTAGAAATGTATGTTTGGTGTTCTCATTTTTCATTGCGCTTACAATGCAGATTTGAGTTCTTCTTTGAGACTGGCCTTGTGGATCATGCCTTTGATCTTTTTTGTGCTTCTTGCAGACTGACTTGGTTGGTGAGACACAGACAAAGGCTTTGATGGAGAGGATAAAGGTTTGAAACTAATGTTTATATTCATTATAATGGATAGATATATAACTTCTTTGCTATCTGATTGGAGAGAACTCATATTTGGGTTTGGTTTTATTTTTTGAGATTGAAAAATTGATGGATCTGCCCTTAAACAAGAAAATCAAGGCAGCTTTATGATACTTTTGATTGACTAGATTGATGAATTTTAATACAGATTAATTTATTCTGCAAGATTTGTTAAATCCACAAGCAATGTAAATGTTCACATAGAAGGAGAGAGAGAGGTAGTATACACAATGTATGAAATAACACTTTCGCATTTGAATAATGATTTATAGATGAGACACAACTCCCATCTATTTGTACATGCGAAGTCTCCTTACTGTGAATGTTTATATCTCATGTTGACTTCCTACTATACTAAGGTAGGTCAAGAAGAGTATACCAATACCATGGTAAGGCCCAAATAAACCTAGATCCCAAGGTACCATAAACCTGTACCTAGGTTATTTGGGTGCATGCATCCAAGTTCCCAGCCATATTTGGGCTGTACTGGAGACACCCACACCGGTTACACACCTGCACCCAAATCCACACCCAAGGCAAACCCAAGGAAAACTAACACACCTTAGCGTACCAGGTGTGTTTCTCTAAATTTATGTGCATCAGGAGCTGCATACCCACACTTGCACACCTTGCAACCTTGACTAGTACCTAATGGGTTCGCTAAACAATGACCCAAAGGAACATCACACGTTAGTGCCCCATGGGGATAATACCCAACCCCCAAGCATCTCAAGGAACAATCATAACTGATGGTCAAGAAGCCCAAGAAGGCGGGTGTGCAATAATGTGTAAACATGCACTAACAACCCCCACATAAGCTAGATTTGGAGGAAAGAATGTAGATGGCACACCGCAAATATCTCCAATATATCGGCTCTTGAAGCAACTGGGAAAAATTTCCCCCATGCTCCATAGCCGCAAATCACTTTCGTGAAGTTGGAACATCAGTGTTTCACAAAAAAACTGATCAATGCTTGAACACAGAGAGCCAAGGATCATCAACTTTCAACAAGAGCAATAAGTGAAAACCGACAAATCCAACTCAATTTCTTTGAGTCTGGATGACAACACTCCAAGAAAAGCAACAAAGGAGCTATTAAGATCCGGTTTGAAATGAAATGGGCGCACTGAAGAGCTAAGGGATGACCAATTCCTCAAAATTATCAATAAGATACCAAATCTGAAGCTATTTGGGTCAATGAACAATCAGCTCAACAATAGAACATCATAATCTACTCAAAGAAACTCCATCAAAGGCAATGCATGCTGCAAGATGTAACTCCATAATCAGGCAATCCACGTGAAAAGAAGCCATATCAATGCACATCAGCAAGTCTGTACCTCCTAGACACAAGAACAAAGTGCATTGATGAACCAAGTACATATAAGCAAGCCTCAACCTCTGAGAAGTAGGCTCAAAAATGTATCTATTGTGTGAAGTAAACATTGGCAAGTTTTATCCACCCAAGATCAAGAATCAAAGTGCAATAGAGTCATGTATCAAATAAATAATATCCGCTAGGCTAGAGTATAGATTGTCATACCAACATCCCTCGTCAAGCCACACTCACCAACTTCCCCCTTCAAGCCATACTCACTAGCTAAGAAATCTTAAAACTTTGGGAATTAGTGCATAATAATCTAAAATAAGGGCCTGCCATATCATCAACAATGCCATCAAAATACCTCATCACGATCATCTCATGAAGAGTCCCACTCAAGAATGGACTCATTAAGCATCATATGATCATGAAGAGGTGATTGTAAATGTAAAAACAAGAATCTAGCATTATTAATCATCAGTGTATCCAAACCATCCACTATCCAAGCAAGAGATGGCATCTCAAAAAATCATCAAAGTCAGCCGTAAAGCAACCGAGAATAGCAGATTAACAAGCAAGGCCATTGATCTCAAATCGAAGGATGAACTTCTCCAAAACTGAGCATCAAATCATCAGAACTATCCATTAAACAACCAAGGATGGAATCATCAAGTCAACTCGTCAACAACCTTCACAAAACAACCAAGGATAGCTACCCAGGTTGGCTGATGTTTCTCTAGTTGTGTTTGTGCATGATAATATGCATTCTTAATCCGTGTTCTCGATAAATTCTATACTATCGGTGACTAGTTTTTTCACTCATGATTTATTTGCATATCTAGAGTCCCTACCCCTAGGTATCTTTAGCAAACAAAATGTCACATAATGATAAATCCCACATAAAATATTTGAGATCCAAAGAACTCCATGAATGTGTCCGAGTCACATATAACATGTCTCAACATGCCTGAGAGTATGAGAATGCCATTATACAACCTAGTCTAGTCAAAGTACATAAGTCCTACTAAGAATTAGGAGGTAGTATGGTAATAATATAGTCTAGAGATGAACTGGGCGTGTCTACAAAATGGGTGCCACATGGTGGGGCACTACATTTAAGGTTATGTTTGTTTACAGTGAAACTACACTACCAAGAACAAGAAGTACAGAATAATAAATGCATACCATACTATAGCATACGAGAGTACATGAGTAATGCCAGCTTTACATTTCCAATAGATGGTGCTCAATACAAATGTGTGCAGTACAGGGAGGACCTGATACAAGTGTGCTTTCCCCAATGTACATACTAACGAGAGTCATTGCAAAACCACTTACAGCTGACAATACAATCACTAATCATGTGATGACGTCGGCTTCTAAATTATGTAATTAATCAAACACTGAAACCCATGAAATACTAATATGACAAGCTAATTACTCCAAGACCCCTTCGTCATTTTGCTTCATCTTACCTTGGTACCCATCCACCAAGCATTCTTCAGAGTCCAAATTAGATGAGTCTAATGACGTTGCTTCCTCATTGATTTCTCGATTCTTCAAATCTATGACATCTTTCTGGTTGTTGTTTTCAATGGAAATTAGATTCTCTTTCCAGTTATGGTTGGCTTTGGCTGCTATCAACCAACCCTGACCGAATAGTGCATCATAGGTCATCTTTTGCAATGAGATGACCACAAAATTCAACAAAAAGTGTTGGGTGTAAATAAATGCCTTTTGTCCCATTTGGACATCCAATACCTTAATGCTGTGTGGATTTGCTCCTACCACTTGGAATGTTAGAGGCTACATAGTTGGCTTCCCAAGACTCTTTTAAGCCTCCTCTAGAAGAACATTCATGCCAGAACCAGTATTGACAATAGTGTTTATCAAATTCGCGGCCAGAATTTGCATATGCACGGCTGCTAGCTGTCAAGTTAGATTCATCGTCACGAGCTTAGGTTGATCACTTGGCCACTTGACAATAGGGGCTCGACTTTGGATTCGTTTTTTGCTCTTTGCACTCCGCATCACCCAATGTTACACCATTTGACATTAAGTGCATTATTGTATGCTCCTTGTTTGATCCAATGTCTTTTATAGTAGCAAATATAACATTCTTGAGTTTCAGAATGCTTTGCAATAAGTCAGCTTTCTTCACAATTATAGTAGTCTACAAGACTTAACTTGTAATGGCTTTGTTGGACTCAAGTACGCTTGTCACTGTACTTGTATGTTCATGTGATTGACTTTGTTCTTTGACAATTGCCCTCTTGACTTCCACCCTTGCTTTGGCCAACCTTTCCTTCTCTGAACGTGGGACAAGATAATTAGTTTTCTTCACTTGTGTTCTGGGAATTGCCATAACCGCCTTGATCTCGGTCACGTCAATCATATTGACATTGACTTGCATTGGGAAATTGTCGTCATTATGGTTCCTAGGCTCATATCATCTACAAAGAAGTCCAATGTTATTTCAATATTATGAAATGGCCCCACTTACTGCACTCTCAAAACTGTATAATTGATTGTCCTTGGGAGACTTATGTTGCCTCTATTAGTCTATCATCGGCAATTTCTTGGCGGTGTGGTGGATGGTATCGATTGCTCTCCATGGATGCATGCCTTGTAACTTGACAAATCACATAAAACAACTTCTTGGCACAATTCACCTTGGTGTGACCTTCTACCTTGTATTTGGTACACCAAAGATCCTTGCCTTTGTTATTAGTCTCGTTGATTTCCTTCATTGTCTAGGGCATGCCTTTTCTTAAGGCTTGCACCGATCCAATTTCATTGTTATCACTGGATTCATGGTCAGGGCTGTCTTTTTTTGCTTCTTGAGTGTGAGCATGTCTTATTCTCACTTTAAATGTCCATGGCTTAGTGTAATGTCCCCTTTTCATATAATTTTGGTAATTAATAAAATTGTCGAAATAGTGATTTTAATCATTCGAAAATATAAGACAATTTAATTAATTATTAAAATAGAACTATCTTGGATAATTATTTGAATTACCGGAAAAGTGGTTTTAACCATTTGAAAAATTAAGGTACTTTTAATGATTATTCTAAGGGGTCTTATAATTAATAAATTGCTTGAAAAGTGATTTTTATCACTTCAATTATTAGAGAAATTTAATTAATTATTGAAGCAAGGATCTAATATAAAATGATTATTTAATTTGTCAAAAAGTAATTTTAATTACTAATTTATTAAGGCAAGTTATTTAATTAATTTAAAAAGGCCTAAAGTGAAATTAAAAGGAATGTTGGCTTGGGAGCTAAAACAAAGAAAAAAAAAGATATCCTAAAAGTTGGCAAGAGAGGGTTATGAGGTATTTTACCTCCCCAAGGTGGTTTGCCCCCTTTGGAAGGTACAAATACAAGGTGAATATCACAATTGAAGATATGCTGAAAAATGATATTGTTTCTTCATGCTTGAAGAAGATATTGGGATATATATTCAATAGGTGTTCGTAGATTTGGAGTTGATTATTCTACAAAAGATTTTTTTGACGCCACCTATTGCTAAGGTGGATTTGTTACTTGCCTTAGAGTGGGGCAATTTGCTTTGTGTGCTTGTTGAGAGGGTTTGGTGGACAATTTGATGTTTAATGTGAGCATACTAAATCTTATTATTATTTGCATTAATTTTTTCAAGTGTGGCGACTTGTTTGGGATTGAGGGTTTGATGTTTGAAAAGGTAACTTTTGAAAACTAGGGTTTTTTCGAATTTCAGAGCAAGTTTTTGTGATCTTCCCATGGAAGGAAAATTTTGAAATTATTTTTATTTGATTGTCATTCATTTTGTGATCAATTTGAACTCTTATTTACATCATAATTTCAAATATTGAGTGAGTTATGAATTTTTATAGTTTTAGCTGTTCGTAGGAAATGATATTTGTTGAAGACAAATTTGCAAAGGTTTTGATGTCCTTTTGAGGGTGAATTCAAGGCACAAATTTTGATTTAATTATTGCAATAATTTTTTAAATATTGGCGATTGGATTGGACTAAGGTTTGATCACTTTGGAACTCTAATCGCTGATGATTCATTGATGATATGACTGCTGTGATTTTTGTATGATTTTGTTTACAATTTGTGAAACCTAGAGCAGGGATTAGAGTGGGAAAGGACATCAATTTAGATAATGTGGTGCTAGGGTTTGGAGGATTGAAACATTCATTTTAGGTTCTTTCTTCATTGTGGTAAGAGCCATTGGTGGCCAAATTCACAAGGTATTTATTTGTTATTTATTTCAAGGAGAATTGGGATTAATTTTTAGTTTGGAGGTGCAATTACAGCAGTTAGGGTTTGCTAATTTTGCTAATTACAAAATTCAAAAAATTGTGGATTTTAGGGGAAACCATTTTTTGGTTGAATCGTCCCATTCGGGGACATTGCACTTAGTTGTATGCATTGTAATAAGATAATGGTGCGACAACCTTTATCTTCCTCCAAACTGAGGGTACCAACCCATCAATGAACCATCTCTTCTTCCAGTGGGTGGCAAGTTCTTTTTCAAGTTTTGCCAGGTGTTCTTAGAGTCTTTTGTTATAGGCTTAAACATTCTTGTGTTTACCTTTCCAAGTATTATAAATTTTTGTGGCAATCTCATTGTTGTCTTTGAGGATCCTAAATTCATTCTCGAATGCTTTTGTCAGTTTCTCCCATGTAACCTTATCAGTGTTTGGTGCATAAGTGTACCTATCAATGGTCTTTTTTTGAAGTATGACTGGAAAGCAACACAACCCAATATATTCATTTGTGTGCCAATTGACACTATAGATTGTAACACATCTTGCAATGTTGTATGGGATCCTCTGATCCGTAACCAATGAATTTTGGAAGCTTTTCCTTTTGTGGAGATGGAGTTGATGGGGTAACCATAGCTCTGGTTATGGGTTGCTTCTGACATGGCTCTTTGAATACTATTCTTCTCCTCGAGAAGATTTGTTCTTGACTTCCGCTGGTCTCTCGGCACCATTAGACACGTCTCTATGCTAAACCCTTCCTTTGGTAGATATTTGTACACTAACTTATGCACTGTCAATGCCCCTTTCGTGCTACTTCCTCCAACTTGTAGTTTGGAGTGCCCTAAACTCTTCACGTGATTCTCTTGCAACACCTTTTGACCCAACCTGGTTAACAAGGTTTGCACTTCCTTCTTGTGGGAGGGGTTATGGCAATCGCTACCCACGCCTTACTCATGAGTGGCGTAGTGCCTATCAGTTCTGGTGGAACCCTTTCATTCTTTAAACACCAGATCTCCCTCTCATTGCCTCTTACGCTTCGACCTTGGCGTATGCTTTGGATTTTGCTTTGTACTCTATATTTCACTTGGTAAATTTTTAGAGTTGGTTGCATGTGGCAACCTTTGTTGACTTTCTAGTTGCTCCACCAATCGAGTAGACCGTTTAACTTTTTGGTCCTATCCCTGACTGTGTTCTCTTCTTCTCCCACCTTTGTTCTTAGTTAATAGCATTGATTATTTCTCAGATGGTATTGGTCCTCTTCTTCTTGACCTCTTTATAACCATTGTAATTTCTTTTGTTGTGTTTCACAGTTATGCTTGAGACAAAGATCCTATAAGAAAATGTAGTGCCTTGTGGACAATACGTATTGTTGACTGGTGTTCACTTTGAGCTGAATTTTAAGTTGACCTGACGTTCTTTAAACGCATGCCACCAAAATGTTTACAATGAAACTACACTACCAAGAACAAGAATATAATAATAAATGCATAACATAGCATAGCATAGGAGAGTATGAGTAATAACAACTTAACTTTGTATTTTCAATAGGTAGTGCTCAATACATGTGTAGTACAATACATGGAGGACTTGATATACATGCCTTTTCTCGACATACATAATTCTATTTGTGTCAAGAAGACCTAACATTTGTCGGTTAAACACAACCGACAACAATTGAACATACCAATGTGAGTCATTTGCTATGCCCTTAATCGATAGTGTGTATTGGGATATGTGGCCGACTTGTTGCTAGCGTAACCCTTTACCTAGTCATATGATAATTTATATATCTTCATATTGGTAGTAGTGTCAGCCTATGGAGTATCCATAACCTAAAGAGGGTATGTATAGGAGGTAGTGGTTAGTTTTGGGATAACATATTATGAATTTTGTTCTTATTGCAAGCTTGTGGAGGTTGTACCCTCGAAGTGGCTCAGTCATATATTTATAGTATTTTGCTCAGTTATCAATCATTTGTGTGGATTTGTTCTATTTTGCTCTTATAATTGTGATTCACTATTGTTCTATTCTTGATATTTATATTGACATCTATTGTTGTGACTTTGCTTTATCTATCGAAGTAATTTCATTACAAGTGGTATCAAAGCTTCGATTTGAGTAAGGTTTTGTGTCACATTTGATCAAATTCTATTCTTTTGGTGGGTTTTACAAAAAAAATTTGATCTAAAAAGAATTTAATGTTTTCATTTGCACAAGGGAGATTGCTTTTTTTAACAAAAAAAAGTTTGGAAGTTTTTAGCATCCTTGCATAATATAATAGTTGTTGGATTCGTTTCGGCAAGATGATTGTAATGGCGTAAGCATCTCTTAACTTTAATTTTCATGTTTTTTACCCATATGCAATATAGCAATTGTTGAATTCGGCTCGATGAGAAGATCACAAGGGTATAAGCCCCCAATAACCCTTTTTGACTTCTAATCGACCTTGAACCCTAAACCCTAAAACGTGAACCCCAAAAAATAAACCCGAAACTCTAAATCCTGAACCCTAATCTCTAAAGTCTTTGCATGGCAGGATTGCACACTAGGGACTGTGGCAAGAGGTATGTCACTCTAGGAAAAACCCCTAAAAAAGAAGAGATGGGGTCAGAAACAAGAATTAGTGATAATTGATGATTTGCTACATGAGTTACATTATACTGTGATCATAGAGTGAGCCAACTTGATTACAATACACAACATATAGTTTGATAGCAATATAATTGATAATATATTAATCAGAGGTGTTGTAACATGTAAGTATTAAGTATTATTATCTAGTATAATGTAACATGTCTTGCAATGTTGTATGGGATGTATTGTATGGGATCATAGAGTGAGCCAACTTGATTACAATACACAACATATAGTTTAAAATGGCCAATGAATGAAATCTAGACAAAATCAATCAATGATTGGAGTAGCTCTCGCATAGATATGATCAACTTATGGCTTGGCAACAGACTCCGCAAAATCAACCACAATTCACCAATGCACAACTCAACCATGGTGGCTCATCTACCCAGCCCAATCCAAATCCAAGTACAATGCAGCCTCAATGCTTAACTTGTTCCAATTTAGGACCTCAGAACATGCTACCAAAAGTGCAAATGCATAAGCTTGATGGGAAGGATTCGGTCACCTTGATCAATGAAATGGATATATTTTTTTGATATACATCAGATCCCATGTGGATAGAAGGTCATAATGGCATCCTTATATTTGGAACTTGAGCAATTTGTTTTATGTTGATGGTTATGTGCTCAAAAGAGGAAGAAGACTCTTAGTGTCACAAGGGCAGTTTTTATTGAGGAACTGCAGTCACACTATAGCAACAATGTGATAAATAATTATTTGTATGTTAGAATACTATGACCAATAGAATCGGTCAAGAATCATATTCATCAAGTCCATAATCTATCCCTAAGAGTGGAGACGATCATGGATGAGAACTTGAATGACCTATTTCTTGGGGTACTCAAAGATCACATCTGACATGAAGTACGCACGTTTAATCCGCTTACTATATCTAATGCAATTATTATGGCACATAGGGTGAAGGAAAGGATACTAGGCAACAAAAGGTAGGCATTCACAAGCATAAGGGATCAAAGCATTCCAACACCATCATTTCCTTAGCCTACTAGATTTACTCATCAACAAATTGAAGAAAAAAGGAAAAAGGGTTATTTTTTAACTGTGTTAGCAAATATAGTCGAGGACATAAATGTGTTGAAAAGAATCTATTCTACCTTGAAGGTGACAATGAAGAAGAGGAAAAATAAATAGAATTAAACGCTGTTGACGAGGAGGCTGAGGAGTTAGTCGATACCCAACCATCTCTTGCTATGCACTTTCAGGGATTAGCACCCAACAAACCCTCAAGGTAGTGGGTTTCCTTAAAAAAGAGGGTGACGATATTGATTGATTTGGGAACTACTCACAACTTCGTCAACAGTAAGTTGGCTGCATGCCTGAACTGTTTTGTTTATCCGGTTCTATAAATTCAGGTCATGATTGTAGATGGCGGTACAAACAGTTCAAGGAAATGTCATTACATTACACTCACTAGGGGAGACTACTTGCTAGATTGCCCTATGTTCACCATTCCCAGGGGCAGAGCAGATATTGTGTTAGGAATCCAATGCTTCACTATCTTGGGAATGATTGAGATGACTTTATATGAGCTGTTCATGCATTTTCATTCACAAGGAAATTTGAACTAAGTGGGTTGCGTGCAAAGTCCCCACAACTGGTTAGTTCTCATAAGATACAAAAGATTCTCGAGAAGGGAGAGGATGGCTTTGTGATAATTTTTTTCATTAAAAGCACAACCAACAAAGGGCCTACACTGCTAGATTTACAAGCAATTGTTGATGGGCACTCAGTAGTTATATGTTGAAAGGACTACCACCTAAAAAGGATCATGATCATGCCATTCAACTGATACTAGGAATCCAATGACCCATATGCACAAAAGAGTGAGATTGAGAAGATAGTATAGGAAATGCTCAAGGGAGGGATTGTCTGACATAGCCAAAGTGTTTATTTCTCTCTAGTGGTGATGGTGTGTGAGAAGGATGACACCTAGTGCATGTGTCGATACTATAGGGAACTCAACAAATACACCATCAACAATAAGTTTTCGATTTCGATAATTGATGATTTGATAGATGAGTTACATTATACTGTATATTTTATGAAACTAGATCTCTGCTCAAGCTATCATCAAATCAGAATTAGAGAGGAGGATATACATAAGATAGCTTTCAGAGTTCATGAGGGTCACTATGAATTTCTAGTGATGCCCTTTGGCCTCACAAATGCACCATTTATATTTCAGAGTTTGATTAACTGTCTTTCAACGATTTCTACAAAAAATTGCGTTGGTGTTTTTTGATGACATTTTTTATACAACAAAACATTTGAAGATCACTTGTAACATGTGAATCAGGTTTTGGAAACTCTGGCACAACATCAACTTTATTCCAAGCCTTTCAAATGTGCTTTTGGAATCAAAGAGGTTGAGTACTTGGTCAATTTGTTTCGCATGAAGGTGTAAAGGTGGACCCTCACAAGATCAAGGCCATGGTTGAATGGCAAGTGCCTAGAACCCTAAAGAACGTACAAGGCTTCTTAGAGTTCACAAGGTACTATCATTGATTTGTAAAAAACTACAATAGCATCGCAACATCACTCACAAATTCATTGAAGGGCTCCTTCCATTGGAATTAGGCTGCCACTAGGGCATTTGAGAAGCTGAAGGAGACTATGTGCATCATCCCTATTCTAGCTACCCAAATTTTTTCCAAAACTTTCATTGTTGAATGTTATGCTTTGGGGTATGGCATGGGTGCATTACTCATGCAAGAGGGACGACCTATTGCATTTGAGAGTTACCAACTCCTGGATAAGAATTTGTTGAAGCCCACTTATGAGAAAGAAATGATGGCTAACCTTCATGTAGTCAAACCATAGTATACATAACTATAAGCGACAAGTACTTGCCGTGGGGATTTTTTTAACCGAAGAGTAACTGACAAGTGGGGGTCGAATAACCAGGAATAACTGACAAAGGAAAAAATACTTAAATTTATCAAAAAACATAAATTTTATAGATATTATAGTTACAAAATGTATCAGAGGAGTCTGTAAAACGTTGGAAAAGTGTTTTTTATTAGATTTGAACACAAATAAAGTACAAATTTGCATAATCATGCAAATACAATTTTGACATTGTCAAGTTGTCAACAACAAACAGATACAATGATATATACAAGAATCTAAAAGATTACAAGTACAAATTACAAGAATCTATAATTTTTTCTTCCCAATTCTCTAAAAAACTAAGGGATTCTAAGAAAATCTAGTCCTCCCACTTGTCTGCTCCTCGCTCTGCCTAGAACGTTGTGGCTCCACCTCCACTTCTACCTTTGCCTCTGCCTCTACTGCATCCTCATCTTTAAAGATGTCCTCTAATCCAATGTTTCGTCCTTCTATTGCAGTTGCACCCTCCATAGCTTGCCTCTTGAAATCAACAATCTCACTCTGTGAATATGGAGGCCTCCCCCTGTGTAGTCCAATCACTGTAGGGATCAATCTCATTTAGATCGATAGGCTCCTGTGATGTGTTTTCCAACTTTTTTGTGCGAAGGCGAAGGTTGTATTGCTAAAAAAATAGGTCATTGAGGTGTTGTTGGCTCAACTTGTTGCGCTTCTTCGTGTGAATAACATCAAACAAATTCCAGCTACACTTACATCTAGAAGTGCTACAAAGTTGAGATAAAATGTGGAGGGATATTCTTGAAGATTTAGGGTATTCCCACCCCAATCTTCTCACCACGACCTTGCAACACAAGATATTCAAAATTTTGTAAGTAATTAATAATTATAAATTTGTAATTGGTAAGGTACAAGTAATGACTTCATTTTCTATTACTTGGTGACTGCGTTGTTGTAATGCCCCCTTTTTGGGCTTAATGAGGTTGGAGCTGTTGGCCGACTCTTTTGTTTCCCATTGGCTAAGGGAAGGGTTTCTAAATGGGAAACTATGTTTCTTTTTTCAAGTTGCTAAGAAGGTGTTATTGTTGGCAACTTTGGTTATTTGAATTTTAAATAAGTGAGGGGGACCTTTTTTATTAATTTAAATCAGCGCTTAAAATGCCCCTTTCGGGGCTGTCAACTGAAAATAAGGATTTCTCCCCAAACCCTAGCAATTATTTTATTTTATGTTTTGTAGGAAAACCCTAGCTACTATAACAAAGTTCAAAATACTATAAAGAGGCCAAAATAACCACAAAATATTATTATTTAATTCTAAAAATTATGGAAAAAATACACTAATTCCAGCCACAATAAGATCAACAAAACTGAAATTTCCAACGTAATATTGTTGGAAATTAATTACAAAAATTTCAGAATATTGTGTAGTTACACACCCACCAAAAGACCATAGTAGGCCCAAAAAAACCTACACTTAACCCTCATAAGGGTTCACTACTCCCAAGAGTGAATCATTGCCCTTTTTAGCAGTTCGTTGCACTAAAACCAGCGCCCAATTAGCTCTTTCAGCCCACCAACTTGATTGCCCCACCTGCAAATAGAGAAATGATGTTGAAAACACCTTTTTGCTGTCAATATTGCTCAATACAACCTCTTTGTGAATTTGCCCTAGGTATGAAATCAAGGGTTTCCGTCGTTCCAAACAACCTTGAAAGGATTTCGTCCTCAAGACAAAGTCCAACTTTTCGTGCTTAACACTTGAAGAATTCAATCATCAAAAATAGCATGAACCTCTCTACAAGATCCCCCCTTTACTTTTATAGCATTTCTCCAAAGGGGTGCGTTTAAAAGGGAGGGAAAACAGTTCAAATATTAAAAGGACCTTTTCTTATAAGCTTTCACTTAATCACTTGAGTGCCCATGACCCTCAAATGATCCCTTCTTAAATGAAAATTATTCAAATTTTAAAAGGACCTTTTCTTATAAGCTTTCACTTAATCACTTGAGCATCCATGACCCTCAAATGTCCCCTTCTTAAGTGAGAATTAGAATATTAAAGTAGTTTTATAATTGCTCTTTAGAAACCCCAAGTGTTTCTCTTCTTCTTCCTTTTCCCCTTAACCCTTGGGCAACAAAACAAAGCTAAGGGTCTTCAATGGCTCCACAATAAAAAAGGGGACATGCTATTTGAATTTTTAAATAAGGGGGACTTTTTGTTTTAATTTAAGTCAGCCCTTATTGATCTTTTCTAAAGAGGGGTGCTTTTTGAATATTGTTTTTCCCAACCTTTGTGGGGTGCCACCCTTGGGGAAAGTTTGGAGGGAAAAGGAGAGTATATAAGAAAGGGGTGATTCCTAATTTTGTGGGATGATCAATAATCTAATTTTTTTCTCTAAATGTTGAGTGCGTTTGTTTGCATTATCAACCTATGAAGATGAAAACCCTCATTAGCTTCTAGAATTGGGGATGAAAAGTCTCATTTCTTTTGGTGACTTTGTTCAAAGGTCATAGTTGGGCGGAATATCAGATTTTTAGCTTTAAAGGTTTGCTTGGAAGGTGGGCGAAATAGTTTGGGGATTTTGTAGGGTTGGATGCAATAGTGGATCAGTGTTTTGGGGTTAGCGAGGTCGTTTCCAGCCACTTGGAATGTAGCAACTTGGTTGAGAGACTTGGACAACTTTTTTTGCATTGTTGGATGAACGGAAAATTCAGTTTCCACTTTCATTGGTTTGGTGATATTTTTTAATAATTTCCAAGTTTGAAATTAATATCAAAATCATATTGGGTTCCCATAAATATTTTGAATATTTTACAATTTTATGAGGGTTATTTGATGTTGGAGAAGTTCATTTTCGTGCCTAAATAATCATTTTTAGAGTTCTGGAATTTTCAGTTAGGCTTTCAATAAATAAAAGTCAGAATTTATATTTTCATTCCTAGGGTTTGCTGGAAAACCCAAATTGTTTTAAATCTGCCCTAAAATGGACTTTTTAGTGGTATCAAAGCCATCTCTTGGCCAACTGTGGGATTTGAGTTGTCTACAATGGATTGGCGACCCAAGTTCTTACCGAAGGAAGAATACATAGATCTTATCCAAGAGGTATGAATGCAAATACAAAAAGAGCAAACAAAAAGCCAAGATATTAAGAATCAATGTTTGAAGCAGTTTTCTATTAGTTATAAAGCCCTAGAGTCATTTAGAAAAACGTGAATGAATGATCCTATTTAGGAAGCATGGTTAGATGGACAATGTGTTAGAGATTAGGTCAAACTTTTTGAATATGATAAGAAGGCTGATATATACATGTTTTATAATACCTTTGAAGAATTATTGGAGGTATACATAGAAATTAGAAATAGAAGGTTGAAGAAGGAAGATGGAAGGTTAAACCCTTAAAAAAATTCTAAGAAATCAGGGAGCAAGAAAATTTAGATCTGAAAGACATTAGTGAGCAACCCATAAAGGAATCCACCATGCAAGTGTATAGTGAAGGATCTTCAATAGAAATAAGTATGATTTTTGATAAACAAAAGGTTTGTATTAAAAATGTTAAGGAAGAACATGCATTACATGTTGAATGCCAAGTATCCAAGATTGGAGTTATTCTAGCCCAAGAAACATTACATGTTGAATGTCGAATATCCAAAATGGAGGATGTTTCAGCCCTAGAAACATCTTTCAATCTTCCAAGCATTGCAAAAATTGACTCATTACTGTGTGAGTGATTTTTAGAGAAACTATAGTGATGAGCATGCAAGCAAGGAGAATGCTTTAGTTGCTGCCACTAATTCTAAAATTCTGAATTACATGGATGGTTGTGTCAAGGCAAATCTCTTAAAGGCTCCTACTTCTAAATCAGAAAAAGGAAGTAAACAATTAGATTCCATCTCAAGATATAAAGAGGAAAGTCATATTTCATGTTTTTTATTTCGTACTATGCCATTTCAGATTTGTTGTCATCATGGTAAGCACTCTTATAATGTCAATTCACAATATAGGAATGAGAGCACAACTCTATTTCAGTTTCACCATCATTCCAAGCATGGTGAAAGAATAAAGTTAGAGCCTTTGGCTCAAAATGCATTTTGCATGAGGGTATGGAATCCAGGTGACATTTTGAGATCTATAAAGGGTAGAATTTTAGATTTCAATATCATTGTTGTTGATAATTTCATTAACCCATACAAATGGATAAGGGAAAAATCAGAATTGACTTCAGAGAAGCATAAGGCAAATATTATGAATGACAATGGGATTCGGTGGTTGAAGCATAAGAGCCAAATATCTTAGCTACAAGCCATTGATCAACAACTGCAACAACAAAACATTCAGTATTTACAAGGTAGAAATTCATGCCAATACCATAATTGTTGGATTCAGATTTGATGGTTGGATAGAGAGTACAATTGCCCGAACAATAGTCATATTTGAAAATGAATGTATCATAATATGGGACATGGTGATTGGTAATAAGTTGGCAAATGACTGTCTCCTATACAGGGTCCATGCTATGCTAGACAAAGCAGCAACAATTTTCTTTTTTTATACGGGTTTTAGTTGCTAATATACCATTCAACACTAGCATCATATTCTCCATTATATGAGTTGTATTCGTATAATTGGTTGTGTTTGCATTATCATGATCCGACAGTGGTAGTCAAAGATCAAGAAGATAAGTCACAAAGCTACCTACGTATTCTAATATGGAGTTTCAGAGGTATGTCTAGATATGAACCGGGTAAATATCATGTTGATATTCAGATTTTTCAGAGTAAGTGTATGGTGATGTTTAGACATTGTGTTGGCATATGGGACTTGAGCAAAATTCTAAATGACGAAGCGAATAGAAGCTTTGAATCTACTCTGGCATTCTTCATCTTTGGCAATTGGTTAGAAAGGGAGTTCATGAGGAGTCATATAGGATACATAATAGTGTATTCTAACAAAGTTGTGAAGGATCAATCCATAGATTGTTCCTTGGAGCTGAGTTCCACATTTGAAGATGAGATCATAGGTGTTGACAAAACAGAGAGTGCCCACGGAACGCTTGATGAGGAAAGGTGGTCAGCCAAACAGATGTAATTTTGATGATCAAGATGATATGAATTAGCAGGCCATGGTTGGATGGGTCTCAAACTACATTCAGAATTGCCACTCTTGGAGGAATGCGGAATGTGCAGTTGTTACAAGATGTTTTTCAGCCACCACCATTTTTATTTTTAGTAAGAAAACACAACACTTCAGTCATGCTTTGGGCAGCATGGAAGGAACTTGTGAAATTCTAAGTAATCATGGTTATCCCAATGAATGTGCAGCTGTTACAAGAAGTTTTCCAACCACCACCATTCTGATTTTTAGTAACTGAATGCAACACTTTAGTCATGCTTTGGGTGTGCATGGGGTATATTTATTTGATAAGGCACAAAAACTTGTTAGTACTTGGGGTAGACACAAGGTATGCAATTCCTATACCATGGGTCTAGATGAGGTAACTTCTTATGATAATGTTTGGGCTATTGTGCGTGTGCACAACATAGCTTTTCTAAGGTGGCCTCTCGATGAGATATTGGTGATGTCATGCCCTGGATTGAGAATATCCTCTTTGAGCAGCTACAGATCTGCTGGTATGGAGAAGGTTTCTTTGTTTTGATGTGGTGTGTAGGTCTCACATATTGAGATCATTAATTGCAAACATTCCAGCATCTTTAGTGCCGATCGGGGAGAAATTCAGAGCCATGTATGATTGTTACAACCACCAATCAATTAGCATACATTTTGATCCGAACTGTTTTTCGAATGGTAGTACCTAGGGCATCATGATAAAAACTTTTGGAGTGCAAGGTAATCAGTGTAACAACAATCTAGAAGAGGTGAGCACAAGTGTTGGCATGCATTGGTCATATTTATTTGATGAAAGGAAACTCAAGGATGGAAAGTTTGTGGTCACACAGTGGAGTAGTTTCTAACTCATCAACCTTGTAGTATTTTCAGATTGTACAAGGCAGTTTCCAGCCCTTACATATTTGACTTTTGGAAGGAAATATTAGTTTAACATCTACTGTACCATTGTCACGCTGCTGATTTCAATAATTCTAGATCATGAGCTGATGCTATCAGTCATAAACAGCTATGGATTTGTGTATTTTGGGAGAGTTTTCTTGCATGATGATGTTAGTAAAAGATGTCCACTATTAGGGACAAACAACCTAGCCATCTTAATACTGATGGGGATGAGATGCAAGGAGGTATGTGGTTGCTATGGATTGGTTCCAGCCTACATGCAAGCTTTTTTGTGCCATGAAGTGAAGGGGACAACCCACAGTAGAATTAAGGGAATCATTAGAGGGCAAGGCTATAGTCATGAAGTAAGTGTTTAGGTTTACAAATCCCAAAAGTGGATTTGAGATCCAGGTAGTGGAAAACAACAGTGCTCAAGGACAAACAATTTTGAGAGGGGAGGATTGTAATGTTTCTTTTTTGGGCTTAATGAGGTTGGAGCCCTTGACCGACTCTTTTGTTTCCCATTGGTTAAGGGAAGGGTTTTAAAAAGGGAAACTATGTTTCTTTTTTCAAGTAGCTAAGAAGGTGATATTGTCAGCAACTTTGGTTATTTGAATTTTAAATAAGGAGGGGGGACCTTTTGTTTTAATTTAAGTCCGCCTTTATTGATCTTTTTGAAAGGGGGGTGCTTTTTGAATATTGCTTTTCCCTCTCTTTGTCGGGCGCCACCCTTGGGAAAAGTTTGGAGGGAAAAGTAGGGTAGATAAGGAAGGTGCGATTGTTAATTTTGGGGGACGATCAATAATCTATTTTCTTTAAATGTTGAACGTATTTGCTTGCATTATCATCCTATGAGGACAAAAACCCTCATTAGCTTCTAGAATTGGGGACCAAAACCCTCATTTCTCTTGGTGATTTCATTCAGAGGTCACAATTGGGAGGAATATCAGATTTTCAGCTTCAAGAGTTGCTTGTAAGGTGGGTGAACCAGTTTGGGGACTTTGTAGGGTTAGATGCAGTAGTGGATCAGCCTTTTGGGGTTAGCGAGGTCATTTCCAGCTATTTGGAGTGTGGCGACTTGCTTGGGAGACTTGAACAATAGTTTTTGCATTGTTGGATGAGCAGAAAATTCAATTTTCACTTTCATTGGTTTGGCGATATTTTTTTTTATAATTTTCAGGTCTGAAATTAATATCAAAATCATACTTTGGGTTCCCATAAATATTTTGAATATTTTGCAATTTTATGAGGGTTATTTGATGTTGGAGAAATTCATTTTAGTGCACAAATAATTATTTTCAGAATTTTGGAATTTTTAGTTAGGGTTTCAATAAATAAAACTTAGAATTTATATTCTCATTCATAGGGTTTGTTGGAAAACCCAAACTGTTTTAAATCTGCTCTAAAAGGGACATTTTAGTGGCTCTCTCTCAAATAAGCTAGGGCTGAATTAAAGACCATCCCCCTAGCCTGCTTGTAGTTTTGCAATTCTGAATAATGATGTCCCTCACCTCAATGTCAGGTGTCATGCTTTCAATGCATGTTGAAAGCCCCTCCATAACCTCTCCAATAACATTTGTGAAGTCATCAGAGTAGAAAAACTTGGGGTTAAGGTAGTATCCCGCTGCATGGATGGGTTGGTGGAGTTGATTGTTCCACTTCCAATCAGTCAACTCCTAAATGAGATCAAATCTGACACGATCCCCCTATAATAGTTTTGGACGGCCTCTTTGGCCTTATCCATGGCCTTATTAATATGACCTATTGGGTTTTTCTCCTCATCCACCAAGCGCAAAACTCTCACCAAAGGCTCCGACACCTACAATGTTACAAACAAATTAAAGTTACAAATTTATAAATAAAATAAATATTAAGTTTAAATTGAAAATAAGATAATCGACTTTAATTTTAAATTTAAATTTCAATTTACCTTGACAATTTTTGTGGCTCTCTTTTCGAAGGCCTCACTGAAAATTGCCTTCCCAACCTTGACTTCATCAACTTTCATGGAATATGATGAGTCTATCCAAGCTTGACTCGCAAATATTTGCTTCAAAGAAGTCAACAAACTACAAATACTTTGCAACGTAAGAAAGTGTGTTGTAAACCAGTTGACACCTGGTCGAACAAGTTCTTTCCTTTTGGTGTGTTCTCTCATCAAGTTGAGAACCCAAGGCTGATTGTATATATGATTTATAATTTCTCTAGCTTCTTCTACAACTAGTCGCACCCAATCAAGTTGCCTATGTCCTCCAAAAGAAGGTCAAAGCATTGGGCTGTGTAAGTGGTCTACAAGATTGATGGATGTCTCTCCTTGAAAAGTCTCCTAGCCGCCATACATGCTGTTGCATTGTTTGTGACATGGACAACATTTTCGATGCCCACCTCTGAAACAACGTGCTCGAACATCAAGCTCAAATTTTTTGCATTCTTTATCTCGTTAGATGCATAAACAGATTTTAAAACAATCAGCTCACCATTTGAAGATGATGCCAAAAAGTTGATGAAGTTGTGGTTCTTTTCATCCGTCCATCCATCGGAAAGAATGGTGCATTTGAAATTACGCCACAACCTCTTCCGATCTTCCACAATTACCTTTGCATCTTCAATTGCATTTTGGAGCAACTTTCCACTTAGGTCTCTTGGAGAGGGTGCCTTGTACTCTTTCTCTACAACTGTCAATGTTGTCACCAAATATTCGCAATACAAATTATTTGTCACGTTGAAGTACAAAAAATTTGCACTTTTTTTTTACTTCTGCATGCGCCTCCTTGTTCCATCTTGTACCTTGTAGTGAAGGTTGTGCCCCAGGTGTGTTTTTAGGTACAAAAAAAGATCGTATCTAACTCAAACTTGATGAAGATGTGTCATGGCACTTGCATGGACCACGAGTAGAGCCCACGATTTCTGTTATAATTGCTTCTTCTTTTTCTGTTGATGTGGGAGCAATCCCTGCTGTTAGAGCTGCTTGCATCCTTGCCCTCTCTAATTTTTTTTCGTCTGGTAATGCAAGCTCCACAATCATCTTTCGTTTTTTCTCTTTTGTGATATTGAGACAAGGCATGACATCACGGAAAGGAATGCATGAAATGTGGTATTTGAGGTGATTGATGCCACCGACATCTTCTTTGAATAAAAAAAACAAATTAAAACCATCTAGGAGGATCCAACCTGCATGGCATACTTTCAAGCAACAGTGCGAGCATTAGGGGGACCATTTGCCCACCACTGACTGAATTTGACCCTGATGCATTAGCGGATGCCATTGTTTGATAATAGATAACCTACAAACTTGTTCAAAAAAACATTTAAAAATTAAAAAATAAAAACATTTAACACGTTAAAATACATTTAATTTAAAAATATAACCTTACATCATAAACTTGTAAATTTAATTTTAATTATTTTGACGTAACCCTAAAGGCTAGAACAAAATATCGAGAACATTGAGAACGATTCTCTACAATAAATAAATTATAATGATAAACGAAAACTATACCAGTTAAAAAAGCAACATTTTAAAACAAAAATTATGCATAAATTGTAAATAGCATTCCACAGAATTAAACGGAATGCACGAATATTTATCAAGTATGTTTATTATTAAATTAACATTCATTTACATGTCAGGAAAATTTAAAAGGAAAGTACTAACCTATATTTGCTAAATTCTGAATTCTCCTTTCAATTTGCTCTTGAAAGCTCCAAATCTTGTGTGAATTCAATGAGGGGGTTTGTTTCAATTTATAAGACAAATCTCCTTGTTTTTTCCATGTTTTAGCATTGTTGTTTTTGTGTTTTGTCAGCCTGGATGCATGTTGGAAGCATCCAGATGTTTCTAGGACATGTACAAGCCTGCAGGCGAGTACTTGCTGTGTAAATGCGAGTACATGACGAGTACTCAGTTATAGGCAAAAACCTGCGATAAAAAAGGCGAGTTTGAGCAACGAGTAATTGTTGCAGGGTTTTTTCGGCGAGTACTGGTTGGTTATGTAAACTATGAGTCAAACAATGGAGACCATATTTGATGGGAAAACACTAAGGTGAAGACAAATCATGATATTCTAAAATACTTTTTAGAACAGATGCTCTCATTAGAAGAACAAAAATGGGTCACACAAATGTTAGGAGATGTCTTTGAGATCATCTACAAGAAAGAAAAGGATAATTTAGTGCATGATGCCCTCTCTAGGAGGGATGAGTCCACATAAGCACTATTGTGTGCCATGTCCATGAGGCAGATTGGGTGGATGAGGCAGGATTGGAATGGGAGAATGACATAGATACATAGAATCTTAATTCGAAAGCTCCAACAAGAACCTAGCGGGTCCAAAATGGGACATTCTAGGGTACAAAAATAGGCTACTCCTATGGAAGAACTCAAACCTTAAGCATAAGGTTCTTTTAAAGCTCCATGCTTCTTTAGCAGGTGGGCACTCAGGGTTCTAGAAGACTTAATATCATAGAATCAAGCATGACTTATTTTGGGAAGGAATCAAAGGGGAAGTCTAGAAATTTGTGGCAGAATGCATGGTGTGTCAACAAAACAAGGGTGATATAATAAAGACCCCAAGTCTTCTGCAACTGCTATATATTCGTAGCTAGAGGTGGGAGGAGTTTTCCATGGATTTCATCATAGGGTCGCCCAAATTTGAAGGGAAAAATGTCATCATTGTGGTTGTGGATAGACTCACCAAATATGTCAATTTTTGTGCCTTGTCACATCCATTTGTAACAACTACCTTACCATCAAATTTTATGGATACATTTCAAAAGCTACATGGGACCCCAAAGATCATAGTGATTGTTATCTTATGTTTACCAATAATTTTTGCACTAAGTTATTCTCGTGCTTGGGTACTTAGTTGGCTCGTAGCTCGTCGTCTTATCCGCAATTTGATGGACAAATGGAGGTGGTCAACAAGTGATTGGAGGCTTATCTCTGATGTTTTGCTTCGGATAAATAGGGGATATGGGTTCAATGGTTGCCACTAGTAGAATGGGGGTATAATACTTCTTTTCATACGTCATCCAAAATATTCCCATTTTTGGCAACCTATGATTACTAGGCACCATCCATCACCTCATCCTTGAGGGTTCAACTGAAGGTTTGGGTAGTCGAAGAACACATTCAATACCAATAGGAGGTACTCTCTAGTCTTAGAGAGAACTTGTCAATGGCACAAAACTGAATGAAGCGACAAGCTGACCAACATCGCATGGAAAGACATTTTGAGATAGGGGATTGCGTTTTTGTGAAATTAAATGTCATTGAAACAACGGAAGAAGGATAACAAGCTTTCACCCAAGTATTACAGCGTCCATGAGGTTTTGTAGAATATAGACAGTTTAGCATACAAATTGGAGTTACCTTATTCAATGAAAATACATCGTGTCTTCCATGTTTTTTGCTTGAAGAAGGTCATTGGACAAAGAGTTTCAGATCCAATAGAGTTACCTAAGATTGATGAAGAGAGCAATATCATTTTGGAACTTGAGAAAATCCTCTAGACACACACTACTTGGTTATGAATGAGGGTGAGTATAAAGTATCCAATCAAGTGGAAGAATTTGGTCAGTGAAAATGCGACATGGGAGGATGAAGCTTTCTTGTGGAAGCATCTAGCAATCGTTAATGTTGAGGACAATATTGGTTTGAAGGGGAGGGGCATGTTACACCCTTAATCGATAGCGTGTATTGGGATGTGTGTGGTCAACTTGTAGCTAGCATAACCTTTAACTCAGTCATATGATGATTTCCATATGTTTATATTGGTATTAGTGTCGACGTATGGAGTATCCATAGTCTAATTAGGGTACAAATCAGAGGTGGTGGTTAGTTTTGGGATAGCATATTGCGAATTCTGTTCTTATTGCAAGGTTGTGCAGGTAGTCTCCTCAATGTTGCTTAGTCATATATTTCTAGTATTATGCTCTGCGATCAATCATTTATGTGGATTTGTTCTAATTTGCTTTTATTATTGTGAATCCTTGCTGGTGTTCTGCGCTTGATATTTATATCGCCATCCATTGCATTGACTTTGCTTTATCTATCTAAGTAGTTTCATTACATCATTAGAAAACTACCTAAATCTGAGAATACGCTTACTAATCAATTAACAACATTGGCTACTATATTTGAGAATATAATCAATAATCATGTAACTACATCGGCGACTAAATTATGTAATTTTTCCAATGCTGAAACCTTTTACCATTAATATGACGGCCCACAATATGTTTTAGCTAGCTCATTTTGTTTTAATTTTAGAATCAGCAGATCCTTGCCCTTTTCGTTTTTTTGGTATGTACTTGGATGATTACTCTATCCTTTAGAGTGTTAAACATCAAACACAAAAGAGAGGATAACCTCAAGATCTCAGCTGCCTACAGACAAGTTACTAAGTATAGTATTAAAATAATCTCCCTGGCTAATTTTTCTGAACATATAGCGTTAAAGGGAATTTAAAATTAAACGGAGAGTTTGGTGTTTGGGATGGTATATTAATATGCATTGAGAATTTTCAAGATAAAATTTTAAGGCTATGATTCTTTGAAAGATCCCTGATGGATCTCTTCTGCTGATTTGCTGTAATTTTTGTTATTTTAAATTGATTTTCCCTGTTTGTTAATATTTTCTTTCTGAAATAGACGGAAGTTGCAGAAGGGTTTGTTTTTGTGTTTTGATGAATTTTCAGCAAGTAAATAATGAAGTACAAGAACATGAACAATTTCTGAAATTAAATACCAAATATAGCCAGACAAATTTGCTTCTAGGCAGAATTTTGGAAATAAAACCAAATAGATGACTAGATACAAATTTCCAATAGTCTAAGGAAGATTACAATCATAAATAAACCCAACCTGAACGTTGAAGGAGAAGTGTAACCCAGAAGGAAGCTGCGGCAAGGTTCCAGCCCTCTAAGTGCTGCACGTGGGAAGGAAGATGGCTGCCAGGTACAGCCGTACAGCTGCAAGGTCCTCTCAATTGAAATGAACTCTCAAATCCACACTGAACTCTGTCACAATCACTGCGCCCACTAGAAAGAATACTGAACAATCTCCAAGATGCTACTGAGCAAATCCAAATCATCAACCAATGAATTGGGGGCTACGTCCCAAACAAGCAAGGCATTGGGGTTGGCGTCCCAAATGCTGAAAGCTCTTCCAGAGCCAAAGCGCAAGTCCCAAGATAAAATGTCAAGAATCAATTAGAATTTGGTCTTGACCTCCTTATAACCCCTTCACAATTAGCTCGAACCCTAAAAGCAACTCAATGTGGCGTTGAGTTATAAAATGTTATATTTCTCCTTTTTAAGTGGTCAAGTACATAGAAAATGATCTCTTTTTCAAATAAAAAGAAATCCGTTCACCGAAAGGATCTGAGTCAAGAGAGAAATATTTAGAAAAGTCCAAGACCTTTCCAACGAGCTATTACACCATGGGATACACACTCAGATGAGGCCAAAAACCCCTTATTACTCCAAAATGGCTATAAACTTAGCCTTATTTAATTAAAAAATGCTAACTTAAGAAATATTAAAAATATAACCCAAATAGCGACAAAATGCTCCAATGACACCACAAACCAGAAAGTCACCCTGCCACCTGTCCGTGACTGAAGTCGAAAATCAAGGATTCACTAGGAATCTCATCCCTAAAATCTAGGGATGCTCCTAGAAACTAGGAAACAAACCCTAATCCTCTGAAATTGAACTCAAGGAATAATCTCATGGAGACCCAACCCTGGGTATGATCATACCCTCCTAAGAAGTAGGGATAACCCCCATAAATTTAGGAACTGCCTCCTAAAAATAAGGAACGTCTCCAAACTGATCAGCGACGGCCAGAACACCAAGTCCCCAACACTGTATAACCATACTGGGTCTCTATCCAACATTGTCAACCTACAAGACCCCATAATACGCTGACTCACATGTCTCTGCTAGACCGAGCTAAAGAGGGGACTTGACATTCTTATGATGTTCCTTTCCTAATACCTTCACACAATGCCAAAATACAAAGACACTTGGAAAATGTTCACAAGGTTTAAGACAAAGGAAACATGAGGGCTTCAGTATGGCGAAAGGCCATCACTAAATCACATTTGTAGACAGGGATCCCTTGATGTTCTTCTCATCCTATTGGGATAAAATGGCTCATTAAGTTGGGGCTTCAACCAACTTATCACTTTGATCATCCTCAAATAACAATGAGAAGTGGCGGAGGTTTGACAATAAGTGCTTTTTCCCATAGGTCTATATGTCAATAGATATGCCAGTTTGTTGAGCTAGAGCTACAGATTTGTTTAAGTATCTTGCCGATAGGCTTATATATCAGCGAGTATATATATGTGCCCACATATCAGCAAATTGACGTGCATCTATAGGTCTATATAGTAGCAAATGTGCCCGTAGGCCTATATATTGACAAATTTGTGCCCATAAGTTGTTTGGCAACTTTTGTCTCGGGCTTAAGCAATATCATTCTCAAATAATAATGAGGTGGTGTGAAGGCTTGACAATGAATGCTTTTGACTATTGACTATGAACAAGACCCCCTGGCAAAAGCAATAGTGTTATGAAAGTTTGTGCAACAAGCTGAAGCAATTGCTCCAATATTTTGCATCTTTGACAATAAAAGAATGGGATGCAACAAATGAACTGCAAGTTACATTTGGGTTATTGGTTTTGGTGGACAAATTCTGCTTCCTTGGTTGTTTACTAATACATCCTTAGGACTTGATAGGTTTTATTTTACTTTTAAAGAAATAAGTTCAGGAAGAGGAGGCTCACACACCAGATACATAGATTAGTACTGGTTTAAAAAGCATTATGTTTTCATTTGGTAAGATTCATGATTGATTTCCAAAGTATAAAGAACATAATTGCTATTGGCAACATAGTTATGGAGCAGCACAGTTCTCTTTGTTATGTACTTCCAAGTTATTGTTCCTATTAAAGTTATATTTTTGTATTCTCTGACTTCAATCCTTGCCTCTTACATAGTATCTTTATACTTGCAGCGGATCAATGGGATGGCTCGTGTTAAGTACACCAAGTTTGGTGTTGTTGATATGGACTACGTCCTTGGAATTGGTGGCTTTGACTTGGAAAAGTGCGGCCCCCCTCTCTTCGAAAAAAAAGAAAAGAAAAGAAAATAGCCTTTTGTCTGCATGCATGCACAAACTTATTATCTGCTTAGCAAAAAAATGATAGGATGTGCTGTGCTAGACCATCATGATGTTTTTTGTACTGTTTCAAGAATATGCTGGTTTATGCAAAAATATGACCATTCTATGCTAGCAAAACATTGCAACTTTTACATTTGTGTAATAGATGCTATAAACTCCCAATTCTTCTAGGCTAGATATAATTTTTCGGCATTTTCATTCTTCTTTGTAATTAGTTTGTATTAGAAAGAATGCATTTGTTTAAGCAAAAATTGTAGATTTTATGTCTTTTGCACTGTCCAAAGGATTTGGCCCAAGAGGCTATAGATTCTTGAGTCCTCATGATATTAATGCATTTCTTTGACATTTTCACACTGAGCATTCCAACACTATATCTGGCAGAAGTTATCTGGGAGAACTGATTATTTCATCCAATTGAATATGGTTTTGCTCAGTAAGGAGAGAAATGCCATTGCTAACATGGGGAATGATTGAGGTCTCATGATTTATTTTTTATATTAAATCTTTTTAAGGATTTCTGACTCTTTTGTTAAATTGTTTTTAGGATTGAATCTGAAGTTCATACAGAAAATTCAAGTGAAGATCATAATGACCACAGTCATCATCATGAACATCAACATGAACATGGTAAATATCAAGTATGAAAGTTCATTCTAATGTCAAACATGTTTTCTGTAAAACACAAAATAGGTTAATTAAACAATCATCTCAATTTATGTTTATTGTTTTACTCTTGAGATATTACTGGCCGAACAAATGTTACTCAGTGCTGAAACCATTGAGTTTCAACTGTTGTGACAATCAGTGAGAAACACTTTGATTTTTTATAAGATCAACTATTATGATGACAAAATTGTTGCTAATCTCTTCAACATCCTCATTTGATTCGTTGATTTTCATTATCTTCTTCATGGTAGTTGGGGACTACAAAAATAGAAAATATACAATCCGCAGCCAATCATATAAAGGCTAAAAATAGTAAATAGGTATCTTGACATCAGTCTTGGAATATGTACACGAGGATAAATTAAGAGGCTATCAAAATGAACAGAAAATTATTTGTACATATCTATCATTTAAGCCGAAGGATCCTTGAAACATGTTAAATTTGTATGATCAAATCCTAAATAGGTTTCAAATCACATGCTGCTGGCGTGTTAAAGCTTGTGTATAGAAAGAAGTATGTTAAATCTTATATCTCAATTCTTCTAATACACATCTGCAGTGGTGGATTCCACATTCTCAACCTGGAGTCTTCTAGGTTCTAACATTCCTTAACATCTCAATGCCAAATCCAATACCTTCTAGATAGACTTTGTTTTCTAACTGATGTGCTTCAACATCTTCCTGCATTACTTCTGCAGCAGTCTAAAGATGCTTTCTCCTTCTCACCGTTCAAAACTACGTCCTCTATACACTCATGTCAGTACTAAATTGTATGCCAATGTCTCTCAAATGTATCACATATAGAATTTTGGCTCCTTCTGTAAAGTAAGTTTCACTTTTCCCAGAAATTCATATTTGCAATTTTTCCTTAGCTTGCAGACAATATCTGCACGGTATGCAATAAAAACATGCTTGTATTTCTTCATCAAGTTTGGAGGCGGATATCTTCATCACAGGTGTTATTCCCCCCTAGCTTCATCTTCCTTTGTTGTGCACACTAATGATCTATATATTATCTCTTTCCAGAGATTATGCATTAATCCTCTTTGGGTGATGTCATTTATTTTGGTGATTTTAATGCTGGAAATAGGACCTGCCTATGTTATTAATGCCATGGAGGCCTTCTACCTGTAACATTACGATTCTGGTATTGGTACTGGTCTCAGGTACCTCTCCGTTGCATCCTAGATTTGCCTACCAAACCCGAGACGTACCCAAGTGTCTAAAATACAGTCATAACAAAACAATTATAATCAACCAAGATTTAAAAAACCTAAGTAAACCTAGCTCAACCACTAACACATTTCTAACAACCCTAAATTAATTTTGTTTATTTTGTCCATTTTTTATTATTGTGTACAGATGTACCGAAGCTGTACCAAATCCAAGGTCCCAAAAATAGGTAAATGCTCTTACCCAAACCATTTTCGTACCTTGGCAACTTAGTGATCCGCTAGACGCCTATACATGATCTAACTAGGACAAGCTATGTCCTCAAGAGAGGGACTAAAGAGTTTAGCTTACAGAGGACCTTGGATGACGGGGATAAACTTATCACGGCTCATGGAAGACATTTTCTCCAGCTAGCTGAGTCCTTTTGATTTACCATGTTTAATGGGCTACCTTATTTCCTTGATTCTAACATATTTAATTGCTTCTGTCATAGTGGGGCTGCGAGTATGGTTGATTACGTTCTCGCAAAGTTAGGACTTTAACTTTCCACATTTGTGATTTTCTTATATCACATTGGCTTCCGTTCGCAAATCATGTTTGGATATCACCTTGCATGGGTCTTCCCAATCCTTCTCCCCTCCACCTTATGATCCACCCATAGTCAAACACACCATGATCCGTTTTGATGTTGAGTATGTGATTGATTATTTTGCCTGCCTTTCCTAACTAATGAATCGCTGCAGCTCTCCTTCCATTGTTGCAATCAAGTACGAGCTTTTATGTCATGTCCTTTGGGTGGAAGCCTTGATCTTTTTCCTTGCATGATTTACACTTCTATTCCACCTCGTCCTCCTAGTTCCTAACCTATGAATTTCCAATACGATGACCAGTGTAAATCTATGCATTAAATGCTCCATTTTTTCCTAGCTTGTGATCCTCCATCCATAGCCTTAATGCATGGGTATTATCTCTGCCTCCATTGATGGATGGAATGTTTGTTTCTTGCGCCAAAGCAACTCAAGCTGCTTAATGCCCTCCACCATTCCCAAAAACCGTTTGCTTGCCCTCCTCTCGAGAAAAACCCTACTTCAAACATTGACCCCTAGACTTGGGTTTCTAATACTACTTCTCTCTATGATATGCTAGATAAGTCCTCTATGACTTACTAAATCAGCCCATACTCAATCACCTTCCCTTCTCCCACTCGTCATTTTATTTTCTACTAATGACATCAGGAGAGCTATTTAGAAGCTCAACACAAGAATAGTGGTGGATTGTGAGGGAATTATGTCTGATTTCCTTAAACATGGTATGGATCCTCCTGCCTTCCCTATGGCAAAGCTATTGAAGAAATTGTTTGCTCGACGCTTCCTCTTCTTTGTCACATAACATCATCCACCCTATTCACAAGTAGAGAGATGGTTAAAACCCAAATAACTACTAAACCATAATAATTGGGCATACATTTGCCAAACATTATTCCAAAGTGCTTGTTATAAAACTTTCTAAGTATTTGAAGAGTGGTAATCATAGCATCAGGGATCAAACAAGCTTTGTGGGAGACATCTTGACCATTATCCACAGTTTTACACTTTAGGTTATTATTGAGGATGCTCATTAGCGATCTTCCAAAGTCTTGCTACTTTGTAAACTTTAGGACCTTTGACGTCGTCTTGACACATGCTTTTCCAGAATTTGTGTAGTATGGGTGTCTCTATTTCTTTCATTACTATCATCATGAAGCTATATGAAATGTGTTTTGGCTAATACGGGATTTCCCTTTATCTCTCTTATCTTGCCAATTATTTTGGTCATAGTTCGCATAATTGGTTGGGGCGAGCACTCTCCAAGGGGCCAAATTGGGTAACTGTTGGTTATTCGACCCACTCGATCGAATAACTGGCAATAACCGACAGGGAAAAAATACTTGAAATTTGCCCGAAGTAGACAGTATAAGTATAAGATTACATTTAGATAGGGACGTCTAGTTTCTTATACTTTAAGTTATATTTTATTTATATATTTTTAGGGTACAATGCAAATTCTAGGTTTTGGAGGATCTTATCATATTTTAGACTTAGTCAGATTTCAAGGTTTCAGGCTTTTAGACTTAGCCATATTTCAGTGTTTCAAAATTTCAAGGAGACATTTTAGGAGGGATGAAGGTTGCATGAAGGGAAGTAGGTATGATAGAATAGTATGAGAACATCTCTTGCAAAGTGCCACAAGTCGATCCCATCCCATTCCCTGTGCATAGATTACTAGACTTTCTCAGTCTCCCTTAGTTTTCCAGAGAGCAGGGAAGAGAAAAATATAGATTCTTGTAATTTGTACTTGTAGATTCTTGTATGAGTATCATTGTATCAATTTTAATCTATGCACAGGGAATGGGTGGGGTCGACTTGTGGCACTTTGCGAGAGATGTTCTCATACTATTCTATCATACCTGCATCCCTTCATGCAACATTCATTCCTCCTACGACGTCTCCTTGAAATTTTGAAACATTGAAAAATGGCCAAGTTTGAAACCCTGAAATCTGACTAAGTTTGAAATATGATAGGATCCTCCAAAACCTAGAATTTGCATTATAGCTCCTAGAGATTCCAAATCACTCTCAAACATCTTGAAAGTATATAAATAAAATATAACTTAAAAGTAGAAGAAACCTTATACATAAATGTTTATTTTATTTATATACCATCTAGTTATCTAAATATATACCAGTATAAGAACTGGTATTTATATACATTTGATCTACTTATTCCAAAATAAGAGACTAACTAATAGTAAATGATAAAATCACATAACTATGTTCGTCTATCAAATGTCTTAATGAACCCACAGAGTTCTGTATATAAATCCCAGTACAAAGAATACATGGATAATCAAGTGATCAACTATAATCATATCCATAAACCGAACTTATAAGATTAAACTGAATATAAAAGATAAACATAACATTATTTGTATCAAATACAATTATAATGAATTACAACTATAATGATTAAAATAGATTACATAAATATTTTAATTCATCTACAACCAACTATCACAACTCGAGATAAAGAAGTGAATCAAAATTCTTTGCATGCAAACCAATGAAGCTAAACCCGCCTCGCCAGTCCCAATGAGCTCAACATAAGTGGCCATAGACCACCCCAACCGTCAGTTGGATACGGATCATGACAACAAAGAAACGGTGGAAAAAGGACAACGAAACGAACTGAGCTTGACAACAGAGAAACAAACGAACAATAGATAGAAACCAAACCACATGAATCCAACTCACCAAGATCCATTAACTTGGTACTTGATTACGACTGCAACTCATTTTCCAAGCTTCTTAATTTATGAGCCATATTCTATTCATAGACTATAATATGGTCCGTAAATCTTTATGCCATACATTTATCAGGTGGTCATCCTCACATACTAATTTAATAGGTATTAATGAGTCAAAATAAAAATTTGTAAAAAGAAGACATCAGTTTCAACGAACTAAAAACGATAATTAAAACTCACATAAAGCTATGGATCACATTTTTTATCGAAATAGACTTTTACTAAAAATAGTTAAAGATTCAATACCAACTGTAATGATATAACATAATCATAACAAATAAAATACTCAATTGATCATTATTTTTAAACGCAAGTCAACCTAATAATAATCTGAAATAATTCAAACTTCATTACCAAAATTATGCCAATAATTCCAATAGGATTTTTACAAACCCGAGTCAACCAAATAATAAAATAAAAGTCAAACATAATCATGCAGACAAAAATAATATTTTTCCACAAGATCTCTAAATTCATTTTGAAGCCCATGGAGACTCAAAACATCATTGCCCCCATGTGTATGTCCATGGGTTCGAAATAACAACAGGGTAAAACAAATGAAACATTATTTCTTTATAAACCCGTATGAACCCAGGTAGGGTTTTAAAATATAAAACTAGTTTATAAACTCAGCACAGTCAATGACATGCACAGCCGTCACCCAAGATAAACGTCATATTGAAACAATAAACCCAGCCCGGATTTTTAAATCATAAAACAAATTTTAACCAACACAACAAGAATATTCTCAGCCATAGCTATTATCAAAACAATCCATCATAATACACAACCATAGCCACGATTAAAACCACGTAACAATGTTAATAAATTCCAGCCACAACCAACAAACAATATATATATGATGGATTTTATTAACAATATTGTTTGTTGGTTGTGGCTGGAATTTATTAACATTGTTACGTGGTTTTAATCATGGCTATGGTTGTGTATTATGATGGATTGTTTTGATAATAGCTATGGCTGAGTATATTTTCGTTGTGTTGGTTAAAATTTGTCTTATGATTTAAAAATCCAACAAACTATATATATATATATATAATTTCATAGTTACCATGTTGGACCGAACATGGCTCATGTTCGGTTCGAACCGAACAAATGGCATGGACCGAATTTGTGCGGTCGAACTTGACCGAATAACCTTTTTTTTTTCGGAACCCAACAGTATGTAAATAAAATAAACATTTAAGTATAAGTTTACATTTACTTATACTTTAAGTTATATTTTATTTATATACTTTCAGGATGTTTGAGAGGGGTTTCGGACCGCTAGGAGCTATAATGCAAATTCTAGGTTTTGGAGGATCCTATCATATTTCAGAGTTAGTCAGATTCCAGGGTTTCGGGGTTTCAAACTTAGCCATATTTCAGGGTTTCAAGATTTCAAGGAGACATCATAGGAGGTATGAAGGCTGCATGAAGGGATGTATGCGTGATAGAATAGTATGAAAATATCTCTCGCAAAATGCCACAAGCCGATCCCACCCCATTCCCAGTGCACCCCTTAAGGCATGCACTCTGTGAGATTCAATGCACCGATGAGCCCTTGTGAGAGAAAGTGTCAGTAAATGATAAAGTTGAAAAATAATGGGAGTGGCATTCATGATTTTGTGGGCAATCGAGATGATTTATTCTAGATTTGAATGTACATTTTGTCTTTGAAGTAATGAATGAATGAATGAACGATGGTGCTAGTGCTAGTGCTAGTTTTGATTTTGAAGCTGGGTTTGATGTTGCAAATGTTTGAAACTTAAGTTCTATATCAATTTTGAGCTTAGGCTCTAAACTATGAATATTTTTCTATCTTTTAATGTAATTCAAGTTTGAAATTCTTATGCATTTCTCATTTTTGCAAGTGTTAAACTTAAATTAATGTTCATTCCTTAGTAGATTGAAATATTTTGCATATATATATATAATTCCGAACTTCCGAACTTACCGAACCGAACTTATATATATATATATATATATATATATATATATATAATTCCGAACTTACCAAACCGAACTTATATATATATATATATATATAATTCTGAACTTCCGAACTTACCGAACCGAACTTTTTTCAAAATTCCGAACTTTTTCCCCCTTCTGAACAAACCGAATTTTTCAAACATGGTAACTATGATATATATATATATATATATATATATATATATATATATATATATGTACAATATTATATCCATAAAAAGCCATGGCCGAGCTGTTTATGGCTGTCGTACATCAACACAAAAACAAAACAAAACCATTGACTCTAGTTAGGGTTTTATCAATAAACACCATAATGCAGGGAAAATCCAATGCCAGTGTTTATGGCTAAAACCATAACATAGTTCGCCATTTTTAAACCATTAAAAGCTATTAAATAATGCAACTCATAATTCCAAAAACACCACTTGGAATCTAGAAGTTGACCATTGAAGAAGTTTTTCTTCTCTTCCAGGCTCTCAAGTTGTTTTGCAAAAACCAACATCCAAAAATCCACATTCCTCGAACAAAACCAATCGAACAATATAAGCGAAAATGAACCCTAGTTAACTCTACGATACTCCTGCATGACCGACAAGATTAATGACTTAAATGTGGTTCAAGCTCCTGAAAATCCTCATGTTAGAGCTGCATTTCATTCCCCTTGGCCACCATGCTAAAATTTTTGGCAGAGTTTCTCCAAGGCACATAGCTCTTTGAACATCCAAACCAAATGAACAAAATAAAACCTAAACACCAATGGAAGAGTCTCGATCCATTGCATGGTAACTCGAGCCAATGCCACAACTCTAAAGTCATATGGCTTAAATAAAACAACACACAAAACCAATTACCAGTGCCCCAAGGTGGGTCGTAACATCCTAACAACCTAAGCACATGCCCAAGCCAATCTTGGCTATCACAAACAATGCCAAATGAACAAACATTAGAATGAAGTCCTTAATGCAAAGACCTTAATGTACAAAGCAGATAGAACATGTTCACAATTCCCTGAAACCATAGCATGGTTGATATTAAACATTAAGTCGAACAACTTCAAGATAATTAAACAAGGTGATAAAGAGTCAACATTCAAAATGACTGTGAACACAAAAGAGCAATACATGACTAAATGCCCTATTGAAGTTGACAGTCATTAAGCCAACAAAACATAATAGATCATAGTGATGAAACAATGACATCAACAAGCAATCAATAGTCACAAAACTAATTATGACTCAACAAAGTGACAATATTCAAAATTGATAACATCAAGTAACAATTGCACAAACGTCGAAACTGACTAAAACAATCAATAAAGAAGTCGAACATAAAAAGGATAACACTCGATACTTAAATCATATGAACAAGATGACTAAATTAATAGTACCATCAAGCTCAAATTTTACAATCGAATTCACTATTTCGTTCATCCACGTTATTTATCCACGTTTCCTTGTTGCTCAGGTGCGAATACAACCTAGCTCAAGTACGTGTCCCTACAGTCAACATATGGACCATCAACAACATCTGAACATCTAAATACAATCAATGTAGTAACAACATTTAAATAACACATCTGGACTGAATAGCAATTTAGTATTCATCAAGCATAAATATCCAATGCCGTAATGAAAGTGTATCAATAACTATCTCAACAATTATAATAAAATGTATCAATGTAGATCACAGAATTGTAACACCACAATAAAGCAAACAAAATATGTCTCAAATAGTTCACAACTAACTATATCAGCAATATGAATTAAATGTAGGTCAAATGGGGTCACGACACTTATTTTTGCAAGCATTGCTAGTTTATGGTGAGCCTTAAGAAAATTAAAGTCATGATTTTGAATATCTCTAGAGATGCTCTTTTTGGTGTTTCAATTTTTCTACAAAGGAGAACCTGTGGAAGTTAGAACAATATACACCTACTTAGAAGTCTAGTTGTCTAGAGGGTGGACACTCTTTTAGTCTCGAGTTGGCTTTGCATTCACAACACGACAAGGGATTGTGTTTTTCTATTTGGGAGTGCAAATGTTCTTAGATACATTTCTAGCATATCCCTTCGAAGATGTGTCTCTTCAATGCAATCATTAGGCCTATAGTTCTGTATGGTTTTGATGTTTGAGGCCAAAGTTTGTGATCTAATAACTGGGCTTCTATTGAGTGGGTCTTGATTCATTGCAAGTGGATAGTTCCACAATGTATCATCCAAGCCAAGTTTGTTGCCCAAACCCTCCTCCTTGAGAGTATCTTTGAAATTAGTTACTATATTTGCATATATCCTTGGATGACTTAGCCTTAGGCTCAAAGAGGTACCCATTTTTGGTCCTTTTTTATTTGACATGATTGTCTCTTTGGATCCCACTAGATGTCGTTATTGTTGGTATCTTAAGACTAGTTTTCTACTTCAATCTATTGGGATCTCTATTGATCAGTTTCCTACATTTAGTTTCCTACATTTAGGTACTCCTTGGATGCCCCTCCTGGGCTTCTTTTCCCAAAGGTCATTAACAAGGTTGTCAAAAAGGATAGATATGTAAAAGTATATTTTGGCTACTTGGACGTCTCCTCCACAGCCGGTTAGCCCCAAGTTGGCTCTTTATATGGAGCATTACATATAGATTGTGGATGGCGTTATCATTCAATTGTACCATATCTAGCATCATTGATCACATGACTTGAGTATTGCCCTAGAGAAAACAAGGGTGTTCTCATACTAGTTAAGAGTGGAGTCTAACAACCATATTCAACGAGGCTATCAGATTTGTCATCTATGCCCCTTACAAGAAGTGGAGATAGAGGAGCACATTATTTTCAAGTGCCCTACCTTCTATGACATTTGGGGAAGCTACCACTATCTATATGGAGACTTGAGTGGTTTGTTTTCTACGTTCTTCTAATATTATGATCTTGGCCCTTTTTTTGGGAGGTTGTTCTTCTCAGATGTAGATCCTTGTAAAGGACCCATATAGTTATCAAGTATTTCACAATTTTACTTCTTTCATCCTACTATAAGTGTTGTAGGTGGAAAGTGCTAGTTGGATATAGTTGAATCACACACATGGAGGAAGACTATTGAGATGGCATTCCTATTTTCATATAACCCCTCATTTTACCACAAGGTTGTCAATGAGGATAGATTCTAATTGCATGAAACCGTAGCAATTTGATATAAGAATTAATTTTTTCAGCTATCATAAAATAGCAATTGATTTTCAAAAATTGGCAAAAAGGTACATCTTTTCCATTTTTAGTTTGTTGCTCATATTTGCAAGTATTAAGGTGAATTTTAGATGAATTGGTTGTTGAAAATTGTCTATATACCTCTTGCATATTGGTGCCTAGGGTTTATTGATATTTGGTAATTGTTTTGTATCATTTCTTGCATGCTAGGGTTTGTTGATTTCTAATTTCAGAAATTTAGAATTTTGTGGATTTTAGGGGAAATTTCTTTTTGGTTAAATCGTCCCATTTGGAGACATTACAGTGGTATCAGAACACCGATCTTGTCTACCTGTAAGGTTTGATTGCAAGCAGAAAAAAAGATTTGGTGTTATCAGGGAAGAGAAAGAAACCATGGAAGAAATAGAGAAAGAAATGCTCTACAATGCAGGTAGAAGGCTGGGGAACCTATGCCAACTAGTGGAGGATATAATCAACACCTTGGAAGAAATAGAAAAGAGGTTATCTAAGATAAATCAATCACAATATAAAACTATGAAGTGAGCAGTACAACCCTCAAGGACTTATTTGGTTCAACATTAATTTTTGAGACACACAGATGAGGAGGTAAGGCTCTTGGTTACTAGTTGTATTAATGAGGTTTCAAGACTAACGGTTCCCGAAGTTTCCTACAGTGATAAAATCATGAGGGAGATATTTTTGTTGATTGTGGAGAGCTTCCAAGGTCTCAAAGAGGACGAAGGACACTCCTTGGCTAGAAGGGTCAACATCCTGAAAACTATAACTTCAATCAGGGCATGTATTTTGATGTTAGATATAGAGTGTGATGAACTTATTGTTAAGATGTTTTAACATTTCTTTGCAATTGCTTGTAAGTATCCTACCAAAAATGTTGTAGCTTCTATGTAGAGAATCTTGACCTTGACACTCAATGAGAGTGATGATCTTTCCAAGCCGTTATTATCTATCTTGTTGATAGGTTCGAGGCTAGAAAGTAATTTTTTTCCAATTGCACATATGCAGTTTGAAAATATTACAATTCATTGTGAGGGAAAATCGAGGCCTTATTTGATAGTGGAGCATGTAGAGGAAGAGAGTATTGAACTGCATGGAGAGTTGGAGGAAAAGAATGAAGGGACAACCCTTCATGAGGGTTCTTATGAAGAGGCCAATGAAATAGAAAAATCAGATTTGAAGGAGGAAGGTGAGCTACAAAAAGTTGACACTTTGGGGAAGCGTAGAGTGGGAAATTGTGAGAACCAAAAATCTGAGTTTTTGGAGCAGCAAAGAGGGATGCAAATGATGGATGAAAATGAGATGCTAGGTGCTTTGGGGCAGCCAAGTACCCCGAACTTTGGTATTCAAAAAGATGATTTTGAAGAAGCCAAAGAAACCGAGATATTCATAAAAAGGAATGAGTTGAATGATGACTTTTATTTGGTATCTAATGATTGTTCAAATTTGTTACATGACTCTAGATTTGATGAAAGAGTTTGGAAGGAACAATTCCTAATTACAAATAAAAAGAGAGTGGAAGCTTTGACAAGGTTGGATGGCACAAAGGGGCTTCTTGATAGATCAATGCACAATGAGATGAGGGAATGCTTGACGGAAAAGAACACTATGATGGACTTACAGACAATCAAAATGGATATGGGAGAAGATCAAGATTCCAACTTATTGTGGAATATAAAAAGGCAATCCATTGTGTGAAATGGATAGGAAGGAAGGATCAAAACATCAAGAAAGGATCCTAGAACTTGACAAGTGGATCAAAGGGGTGTTATTAAACATCAATGATTTTCGTAATTTGTTTGTTCCATGTGTACGTTTATTTGGGAGATCCTTTGTAAAGGTGGCAAGCAAGGAAGTCATTTGGCATGACATAAATGATGAAGAGGGTCTTACATCTTCATCTAAGATTATGTTTGGTAATGGTTGTGCGAGCATGAGAGAATAGAAAGAGAGGTTTGAAGGTAGAGCAAGAACCACCATGAGACATCATGACCAGCGTGTTAGGAGATCCCCTACAATTTCCATGGTAAGCATGAACAAAGCTGATTTTTGCCATTTATATTTTGGATACTTGGATAGGAAGCTTGGCTTCAAGGGGCATGAGATCCCTTTGAATGGGGCAAAAGCCCAAGTGGTGCACAACTGGATGGAAGGTATGTTTTTGAGCGAATTTCGGTTTCTCTTCTTGTCAAAAACTTTTGAGGATGTTTTGCTACATTCATGGCTCAAATCCTATATAGAAGGCAACTCTTTTGGCATGGAACAACCAAGTAAAAGTTTTGAAATTTTGTGGACAAGGTCCAAATTTGTTGCTTCAAATTTTTTTGAGTATGGGGAACATTTCCAACCACCGATTGAGGACAAAGAGGATATAAAAAAGAGCATAATGCAGCCCCTTCAGAGGTATGGAAAGTCTAATTTTTTCTATTGCTTACAGTTGTCATCAAATATTGAAAATTTGGTTGGAATACGTGAAAATCTTGCCTCCAACAATTTTGAGTCAAAAGAGAATTTTCAGCGACTTAATAAGGATGAAAAAGGTGGGGAAAAGTCTTGTATACAGCCCTTTGAAGAGAATTTGTTGACTGATTTTATTATACCATTCAGGCAGTGCCTATGGCATGAAGAAAAATTAGGTTCATGATTACTTTTACAACCTCATTCCAAGTACATGTCTGATTTTAAGGTACAGGTATAATAGTTTTCTACGTGGTATTTTTGGAATGTTTGAGTTGTTTTTGAGGTCAGTTTCCCACCCAACATTCGCAATGAGGGATAGCTTTGGGTTGATCATTATTTTTGCATGGGAGTGACCTATTCTAGTAGGGTTCATGGAAGGGTAAGTTGCTTCCAAGGTATGGTTCTTTTTCCTACATTGCATCTTTGTGAGATTACTTTGAGGATTGGAGTATGGAGCCGGATACTTTTTGGAGGACATAGTTGGGGCAACAAGATTGGATACGTCTTCATACCCCACTTAGTTTTGAGTGAGATAGGGGCATACAGGGGCACCGAGCCATTAGATGACTTTCCTATGATTTGAGACACATTGAGGCATTCCACAAAATACAAGTATTATAAGTTCAAAATTGATTTGGATATTTTTTCCCTTTGGAAAACATATATAGGAGGGGTTTGCATTCTGGTATGTGTTGACAAGGTGGATTGGCATTCATTATCCATTTGGGGAATGTCATGCTATGCTTTTTGGCAAAAGTTAGTCCACTTAACAGGGATATGAGTAAGGCTTTTTGAACACTACAATAGGTTTCACCACTTGGATATGGTAATTGGGCATTTGAGTTTCCCTTTGCTTGAGGGCAAGCAAATTTGGGAAGGGAGGATTGTGATGTCCCTATTTCCACATCATGTATGAGCAGGTATTGAAGACCTTTCGTCTACTTCCCATAGACTAAAGGATTTTTTTTGAGGTTTTATTTTATTAGTTAATTATTAATTGCCAAATAGTGATTTTAATCATTTGCTCATATAAGAGAATTATTAGTTGATTAATAGAATATTTTATAAAAATGGGTTTTACCACTAAGGTATTTAATTGAAATAATTATTGAATTATTGCCTAAAATTAATTTTAATTACTATTTATTATTAAGGCAATTATTTTAATAATATATTTGAAAAAGAAGAATGTCAGCGTGGGAGTTAAGCAAAGAAAAGAAAAAGATATCCTAAAAGTTGACAAGGGAGGGTTATAAGGAATCTGACCTCCCCAAGGTGCTTCGCCACCATTTATAAGGTACAAATACATGATGAAAATCTAAATTGAAGATATACTGAAAATTGATATTTATTCATCATGCTTGAAGAAAATATTGAGATGTATGCCCAATAAGTGTTTGTAGATTTGGAGTCGATTATTCTACAAAAATGTGTCTTTTGATGCCACTTATTGCTAATGTGGATTTGATACCTACCCTAGAGTGGAGCGATTTGCTTTGTGTTTGTTGAGAGAGTTTGGTGGACAATTCTGATGTCCAATTTGAGCATATTAATTTTGATTATTATTTACATTAATTCTGCAAGTGGGGTGACTTGGTTTGGAAGGCTTTTGGGAGTGTTTTGAGATTCTTTTTGGGGACTAGTTGATCAATTTTATAGTTTGAAATTTATTGATAATTTTTTTGAATATTGGCGTTGGGTTTTGTGAAGATTTGATCAAGTTTTGAGGCTCTAACTTGCTATGATATTCAATAATAATTTCTAGACTTATTATTTAATTTATTGATAGGGTTTCTTGATCAAATTGACTTGTGAAAGGTGGGATTTTGTCTAATAAATATTTTACAATTTATTCTACACCTTGGTGACTTGGGTGACTACCTTGGAAGGACTTTTGGGCCACTTTGGATGTCCTAGGGGATCGCTGGATTTTTTCCTTATTTTTGGCACATGTGACATGTTATTGGCAAGGGTTTGAAGCAAAAATTAAGCAAGAAACAACTGTATTTGATATAAGAATTGTATTTTTTCAGCTATCATAAAATAGCAATTTATCCTCTAAAATTGGCAAAAAGGTACATCTTTTACAATTTAAGTTTGTTGCTCATATTTGCAAGTATTGAGGTGAATTTATGATGAATTGGTTGCTGAAAATTGTCTATAGACCTCTTGCATATTGGTGCTTAGGGTTTATTGGCATTTGATAAGGGTTTTGGATCATTTCTTGCATGCTAGGGTTTGCTGATTTCTAATTTTAAAAATTCAGAATTTTGTGGATTTTAGGGGAAACCTCTTTTTGGTTAAATCATCCCATTTGGGGACATTACATTTTAAGAAGAGTAGATCTTCGTTTTGGCGTCAAGGGCCTTCCCCTTGTCCACAATGCTAATCATAGAGGCAGACACACATTACTAGAATTTTATCTACTACCAAAGGTTATTAGTTGTGGATATTAGGAGATGTTCTAGGGGGAGTGCCCGACTTCCCCTAGCTCACTTAGTCTTGGACATTCCCCTATGAGCATTATCAGATCCTGCATTGGCCCTTTCATGGTGATTAATGATAATGTTGGTCCTCCTAGCCCAAGCCTTGCGCCAAACATGTGACATTGTTGGATTAATGTTCTAATCCTTTGCTTTCATTTTCATCAGTGCCCACGCTTCATTGGCGGATACTCCTCCCGACAAGCCTTTTTGTGCTCATAGTTAGTTCTCATGCTTCTGGTTTTGACCACTTTAGTGTACCTCTTTATGTTAACAATTATTTAGTGCTTGGTGTAAAGTTATTTTCCATAGCTTAGGGCCCTTTTACTCTATTATTTCTCTATTGTAACTAAATATACTATTGAGATCCATTGACCTATTTTGGTCATCCATGGACATTGATGGTATTTCTTTCTTTCAAGCATCAGTTTGTGATCAGAAAAAATGCATAGTCTCACTTCACTGTCTTCAACAAATTCTACATGCACAAGACTCGAAGGGTTTGATACCACATTATGATGATGTTATGAATGGTTTTATATGTTCGACGTGGATTCTTTCATACTATAAATATAGCTTTATAGGTCATCCAAAAGATGGTCATAGAAGGGTAAGAAACTCTGGTTTTGGTCCATAATTAAGGATCTGGATCAATGTCTTTAGTTTTTAAGTTTTATGACTGAAACTGCCGTGGTTCGTAAATAAGAATTTGGAGATTGAATTATTCCTTCTGTTTGAGACTTCTGAATTCCATTACCGAGAAACTAGTTTTGAGGAATACTTTTTTCTTTTTTTCTATTGCTTTACCCTGATAAACTGAATGACTATCTTCTGGTTTTAAGGTTTGTTTCTTCAGGGTAACAATGAGTAGGATTCTTCTGGATTCATCTTTATAAAAGAGTTCTGAATAAACTGAAAGACTATCTTCTGATTTGCTTATATTTAATTTCTGAACTTGTTTTATATGAACTTGGGGTCCCTTGGGGTCCCAAGCTCAATTTCTGAATCAAGGTGTATTGATGAATGTAGAAACATGGTTGAGTTTAAGTGCTGTTACCATTATAGTGTTACTTTGATGTGTGTTCTTTCATCTTTCCTATAATTTTGCTGTCTTTTCTAGGGAAAAATGAATTCAACCAATGCTGAAAGCTAGTTTTGCCTCTTTTGATTTGCAGATCATCATGAGCATGGACATGAAAATAACGGTCACCATCATGAGCATGACCATGTACACGATCCTGGGGTTTCTTCTGTCGCAATTGTTTGTGATGGAACATTAAATCTTGACAAGGTTACCTCTCTCACTTTTCGATTCTCACATGCATGCGAGTAAATATTACTAAATCTGCAACTGATTGTTTTTAGTTTTTTATTTTCTTTAGAACTTCTACATATATAGTACATTTCGTACCTGGGGCTTGAGTGATCTTTGATTTCGCGTACAGTTGGAGTGCTTTGGAGGGACTCTTGCATATCTATATGTTTCATACACAGCAGCGGTCATATCTGGGCCACATGTTGCTTCTTAACAATCATACACAGTTGACTCCAGAAGAACCTTAGTCATCATGAGTAATGACTGCAATTAGGACAACTTTATCTCCAGTTTTCGATCTAATAGATTTCTCTCATTTGAGCCTACTCAATCAAAAGACAGTCGATAAACAGTTTATTATCAGCATAATTTGTTATTTGAATTTTGAAATTAATAAACTCTACCATAAATAGTAAAGGAAGCATTAAAACTGCAAATAAGTCATTACAAATTCTAGTTGGTGGCACAAAATCATGTAATTTTCTACATTAACAATATTAAATAATAGCTGGTTATGGGAGGTGAGGAAACCATGGCCGTAGCATATAAATTGATTTTAACATAGTAAATATTTGCACTCAGGCATAATAAATACTCCATATCAGTTGGCATGGAACATAGATTAAGGGGAGGGATGGGAACGGGAACATCATTTTGAAATAGTGTACGGGAATATATGAATAAGGTGCACATCTCTATTACATTTAAATATGGTACCAGGTGATGTGGGTACGTGTATAGGGACAATGTCCCCATCCCGGAACCCAAGTTTCTTAGTGACTATGCTAGATATTATTTTTCATGACTCATTCTTCTATTATAATATCAGAGCTTGATGCGTCTCCTAGGTCGAGCCTGTGATGTGAAGGATAAAAATGCGAGCGCCAACTGTTCTTATTTGTGACAAGACTTTGTGGAGCTCCACAGTTACAGAGAAAAACTACAAGCATAGTTGCTCGTAGAGCAAATATCCTCATTCCTTAAACAATAGTTTCTTGATGAGGGTTGCAGATAAATCAAAATCTGGAATTCGAGTTTTACCAGCATCAAGTTTACAAGCCCGTAGGACCACATGTCCATAAACAAGACTAAGTTGCAGACATGAAAACCCTAGATAAAAAGATAGACGTCCTGCTCACCAAAACAGACATACTTGGAAATAAAACAAAGACAAGCTTCAAAAAAAGATCACGTTGTAGAGGCCATTTCAGAGCAATCCTATGGTGGACATTGTTGACCTTTAAGGACAAGGAATTACAGAACAGTGAAAAATGTATTACTACCCTTGCTCTGTGGCCATTGAAAGTTTGTTTACAGGAGCCTTAAACAGAAATAAAACAGAAGCTGTTACAAATTCAACCATATATATATATATATATATATATATATATATTGTATTGCAGAAATGGAGCAGATTGTGAAAGTATGTGTGGAACCCATGAGTCATTTTTGTAGAGTCCATTATGCTGTTTCAGAGCCATTTTGAAGTCAAGCCGAATCCATGAAGATTTATTATATATATATATATATATATATATATATATATATATATATATATATATTGTATTGCAGAAATGGAGCAGATTGTGAAAGTATGTGTGGAACCCATGAGTCATTTTTGTAGAGTCCATTATGCTGTTTCAGAGCCATTTTGAAGTCAAGCCGAACCCATGAAGATTTATTATTTTGGAAGAAATATTTGATCTGCACATTTCTATAGAGATTGTTGGACTGTTGAAGCTTGATGAATGATAAAAAACTGTAGATGTGAAGGAGATAAACCTACTAGAAAAGACAACACAGCCCATGGATCTCCAACATAGACATCATCAACATAAATATTCATACAAGAGAGAGATTCACCAATAAATACACATTGTACTATGTGTAATATACAATGTATGTGTGCAACCGACAATGGTTGCACTAAAACATGACTCTCTAAAAGATTACATCTCCATTAGCTCTAGGGATGACTCTAAACTCTATTACTTTCCACAATAACACAAAAGGTTCTTATATGGAAAAAGTAAGATGCGAGTGAGAGATTATTATTGGTGGACTAAAATGTGGAAACATTCCCCAAGTTAAACATAACTTTTTTCACATGTGAGGATAAATATCGCATTAATTGTGCATTTAATAATAATGTGCACATAATAAATCACATCCTGGTAACACAACGACCTAAGGTGGACTTCACATCAAGTGTGAATATGACACACTCCAACACCTCTCTGGAAGGTTTGCTTAGGTGATATGGTAAAATAAGAAGTCTTATGTTCATAAGTTTGGGTCTCAACAACTACCTTTGATGAGGTACCCATATATAATGAAAGAGCAAAAAGAACAATGAAGTTACTAAAGTAAATGTCGGCTGAATCTGATGATTCCTTCAATGGAATAAATCAAAAGTTGCTTCCATGAATCTAGTTGTGTGAACTGTTGACGCAGTGGATTGCACTCGTGGGCAGGACGCCTAGCTCCTGCCCTTCCACATGCAACAATGGAAACTCCCCTCTCGCCTGTGGGACTGGTGAAGCTGGAGGGGAGAGTCTCTAGATGAGGGCTAGCTCCCTCTGATGTATCTTTTAGGCCCTGGTTTCTCCTACTGCTAACAAACAAATGTAAAAAAGGGGGGGATGAAAAGGGAGAAAGAGATGCTGAAAACAAAGCCTAAGCCTAAAAAAGAAAAGGTGATACACCAGAAAAGTGTGATCTACTCCGCCCGAACATACACTTTCCACCAAAAAGGAGTGCCTATACACTTCATCTGAAGTGAGAAAACCTTCTGCATCAGTGGGTCAGGGGTCTGTGGAGATACAGAGAAGAAATAACTACTAGAGGCGTTCTGAGACACACTGCAGCAGCCTATCCACTTCACCTATACTCCTCTAGGGACACTTCTGACAGACCTGTAAAAGGAAACTCAAAAATACACCAGATATGCTGAAATCATTCTACAAAAGCATTAAGAAAATGACTTAACACAGAATCAAGGCATAGACACATACTAAAGATGCAAAACTCAGAATGGAGGTAAAAATGCTAAGTTCTAATTCAAGGTAAAATTCTGGGAGAGCTCTGCCTTACAAGCCCGAGAGATTTTTGGGTAGAGTTTTGCCTTAAGGCTGAGAGCGGATCCCTTTCTCAAAAGAGAAGTTTACAATTTATAGAAAGATGAAGAGAACTTGGCGCTTCTTGGGAAAGATTTTGGTGCTCTTTTCTGCAAGTGGCCCATGTGCGTTATGAACCTTGGGAAGAGGAAACCATTGTTACTGATGTCATTCTTCAGAAAAGCCCTGCTGGAACCATGCTGTACAATCGCCAAAATTGACTTTGGCGTTCAAACATTAATGCAAGAACATGGCCGCGCCTCTTTTCTACAAATAGACTGCAATTTGTCCCCTCATCAATGCCAATTGCAAAAAACAGGCTGCGTCGCGTCTGGCAATAATTCCCCTTCCCTTTGCCACTTAGACGCTTTGTATTTTCTGCTCCTTGTCTTCTTCCTGCTCTTTCAGCGTTTGGGGCGATCTCCTGGCGGGTCGCTACATTCCTTGGGCTATTTCCATGATTTGGCGCTCAGATAGTTCAAAACAAACGGCTACTTCACTGTGTTAAAATTGACGTTCACGCGGCCGTCACCCAACGACTAGTTCGTCTCCTTAAATTTGACGGCTTTCGTGTAATGTCCCTTACTAATGGGCTCACTAAAAACACTGGTTTTATACTAAGGAATTTTGTCAAACACTTTACGGAATATCAGAAATTACATTGCATTAAGAATTTGTCAAAAATATCACTGAATACAACTTTGTAATTTCGTCAAATAGTTTGCAATCAGTGTCATTAATCTACTTCCATGAGAATTGTAAAAATTCTGGAAAAAAAAAAAAAAGTACAGCCTTTATTTTTAATATAGCTATGGCTATTTCAGCCTTACAAAAAACGATCAGAGAAATATACAAGGACCCTGTTGCATAAAAATAGAACCTGCTATTTATTGCAAAAATCCGACCTTATTGCTGTAGCAGTTCGCTACCCAAAACTTGCTGCCAAAACTTGATCAGTCGCTGTGCCAAAATGCCGCGCGAGTACAGTCCGTACGGCCGTACGGACTGGTACGGTTTTTTTTTAAAAAAAAAAAAAAAATTCCAGACAGGCCGCGCCGTAGTCTTTATTGATTGCTGAAATTTTTATTCTGCCGTACTGTTTGCAGGTACAAGCCGTACAACTGAAATGCTTGGTATGAAATCGCTGAATGCTATCTCCAATGTTCCAACCACTGAAAACACAAACCCTCAGACAAATGTCTGAGTACCAAATAAGCCCAACTTGAAGTAGCTGAATACCACTTCCAAAGTGCAACCCTTCGGATGATCTTTCACACCCTCAGTTATGCAAATCGCTTGAGAGGTATCGTTCTCAAGGATTAATCTGACGATTTGCAGACTCTGCAGTCTTACAATCGCTCAAAGAGATTCAATGATCAAAAATAAAATCTGGATGCCAAATAATAGACCCATAGGGTCTATTTATGCACTTTTCGGAACTTCCAAGAGTTTCCGTAATACATCATACAAAACTTGTTATAGTTTTTAATAAAAAGTAATTTTATAAAAATAAAAATAAAAGTGCATTTTAAAATTAAAATATAATAATTTGGCCTCCATATTAAAATAGACTATCTTCTGGAGCATTGTGAGTCATCGAATCGCAAACATGACCCTCTCACCACTTTCATCTGCCTACGAGAGTCAGGAATAGGCAAATCTACTTAGAATGTCGTGCTAAATGATGTCAGCGAGAATGGGGACATGACATTTCGGGACGTCACCGTCCTCGGCAAAAGTCATCGGGTCTTTTTTGCGGCTTTTCTGCTTCGCGGGCTTTTGTTTCGGGCTTTTTTCCCGCGGACAAAATTTCGCAGGAATTGGCCGCTCTTTGTAACGTACTCTGCCCTCCGCAAGGGCTTTCGGATCTTGAACTACCCTCCGCAAGGGCTTTTGGACCCTCGGCTTTGGGACACACCCTTGAACCAAGCCGTTGAACCAAAATTGGTTCAACGGTTCAATTCGTTCAAGACTGCGTGCCGAGCCTGTTGAACCAACTCGTTGAACCAACTCGACGGTTCAATGCTGTGCGCCGATGCCAAGTGAACCAAGCTTTTGAACTTGCCGATGAACGAAGCGATTGAACTAATTCATTGAACCGGTTCAACGGTTCAACGTTGTGCGCCAAGCCCTTTGAACTTTGCCGATTAACCGTCCGATTGAACTTTACCGATTAACCGTCCGATTGAACTGATGCTGCTGAACCGACTGAGTGAACCGAATGATTGAACCATCCGATTGAACCAAACGATTGAACCGACGCGTTGAACTGGTTCAACAGTTCAACGCTGTGCGCCGAGTTGCTTGAATTGTTCGCTGAATCTCCTCGTTGAACCGTTAAACTTTAACCGCTGAACCAAGGCCTTGAACTTTGCCGATTGCACTTGAACCTATTGAACCAATGAATTGAACCAAGTGCGTTGAACCAATGCTGAATGAATTAAGCGCTGAACTAGCCGATTGAACTTAAGCCGAAGTGTTTGAACCAACTGAAATGAACCAAGGCTGAAGAACTTAAAGCTTTGAACCAAGGCCAATTGAATTTAAACGTTGAACCAAGGCCTTGAACTGGTTCAATGGTTCAAAGACACCAACTTTTCTTGATTTTCTTTAGACAAGAGCTCGAAGAAGCCTTGTAAAACCCATAACTCTCTGAACTGATCCTTCATGCGCCAAAGGACTAACCTGCAGAGTCCGTGGAAATCCAAAACCTACAGAGTCTGTAGATTTAGACTTGCAGAGTCTGTAGAAATGAATAGATTCATGCAAAATCAGAAAATGAAATGGCCTAGAACAACAGGGACAGAATGGGACCGATTTTTTTGCCTGTTGGGCAAATAATAGTCAACAAATTGGCGACTCCCAAGGGAAGCATGCCTGCTATGCTTAAAGACCAGTTGCCTTGCAGTCCATTGGGCACGGAGTCAGATGCAGCTTGAACAAAGGTTAGCAACAGCCCCAAAAGATCCAAAAATCAAACATGAAGCTTTTTACCCCACACGCAAAGGGAAACACACAAGGCTAAAAACACTACCTGTGCAAATTGCACTTAGGGAAAGCAGGAAAGACAACTGAAAGCAAACTACTATATACAGCTAACCAGGAATGTTTGCCTCCCTCCTGGATCAAAGGGAAAATTTCTTAAGTCCCCTTCCTAGCAAGAAGACTTATGGTGCCAGGCAAGTAGCTGAATGGAAAAGAGAGTTGGTGACCTGCTCCTCTTCCCTGTCACCTTGCTTGGCTTGTATCCGAGTGGATCAGATTCGAACATGCTCCAACGTATGTGTATCCTGTTTGTTCTTGGAAGCTTGTTGAATGCTGGTCCTTCATACTGGTGCTTATCACCAAGAAATCAATGGCTGTTGGCTCATCACCATAAGCCCTTTGATCTGTATAGTCCCTCTACAATGCATCATGGTCCGATTTGTTTCCTTCTGCTTCATTGAAGACTTTGTCAGACTCGTCTTCTGCTTCATCTTGGCCTTCTTGAAGAAGGGTGACTGTGATGATGTCTAAAATGGACTCACAAAATGATTGCTCATCCCACAAAACATCGCCTCTTTGTTCGAATCTTTCTTCTTCAAGGCCTTCCTTTAGGAAGACAGACCTCTCCTTTTCCTCCTCAAAGATTAGGACCTCTAGATGTTCAAAGGTATCCTCCTGATCCTCCTCCAACTCAGGCTCCTCAGCGTAGTCGTCCTCCTCATCGAAGCAACAAGGAAGTTCATCGAACAAGGGGGGAGAGAGCTCACCATGCTTTTGTTCCTCCTCGTACTATTGGAACATCCGCATGTATATGTGACCCGAGTCTTCTCCATTGCTGACGAGGTCTTCACAAGGAGCCTCCATGATGATTCTGCCTTCGTTGTCGCTCATGATAGCCCCTTGGGAAACTACAGCTTGGATCTTCTGCTCCTCACTCGCCTCCTGCAGAACAAGTTCCTCCTTGAGAAGGGGTGAAGTGAGAAAACCATGTGGAAGAGGAGGCAGTCCTTGAGCTAGAATCAAATGATTCTCCTCCTTCCACTTGGCCAACACTTCATCAATATCAGGTGCGGCCTGATATCTCTCTTGAAAATGTGTAGGTGGGGTGTGTTCAGACATGGAATGTGCCGTTGGGTCTGAACCGTCCATCACACACTCGCTGAGAATCTCTCTCTGGATTCCAACTCTGCAATCCTCCTGGCTAGATCCTCCTGGAAGAGCCTTTCCTGGAAGTCACCATCATCATCATGAGTAAGGGCAGCCTCATCTTCTTCAAGGTTTTGAGAAAAACCTTGCTTCTCCTCCTTCCTGCCCCATGATTCTACTATTTTCCCCCAGTTCAGGGTCTCGAAATTGGAATTTTGCTCCTGTGAACAGGCAACAACTCTGTTTTCTGCAAGGTCCTGGGGCTCCTCCACAAGGTCTGGAAGTTCTATCTCTCTTTCACGAAGTAGCTTCATCCTAGCCTCTAAATCCTCAATTTGCTTGGCTAGATTGTCCTGAAAGAGTCTTTCTTGGAGGTCACCAGCATCATCTTCTTCAAGGCTCTGGGCTGGTTCCTGGGATTCCTTCCTCCAACTCAGAATCTGCACATCATGTTGAAAAACTTGGGGAGGCTGAGGAATGCTAGGAAGAGACTGTTGATGCACCGGAAGAGTCTCTAGAAGAGGGACGTGCTGGCTCGTGGTATTCCCCCCAATGGAAGATTCACAATATAAGGAATTGAGAAGATTGATCTCCATGGGGGGTTGCTCTGATGCCTTTTGATGTTGGAAAGCCAGGCGCACAAGATTGAGAGCAGATGCATCAGATGAGCTGGAGTGAGCAAGTGCTATCTGATAGAAAGGATTTGGTGCAAAAGATGGGGCTTTCTTTAGAATAGGAGGGGGCACATAAGGCTGACTGCCTTGAATAAATGGATTTCTCCATTTCGCTACCTCCTCCATGGATTGCAAGGCCTCAACTTGCCTGAACAAACACTCCTCTCTATACATCAGCTCCTGCTGATATCTGTACTGCTCCTCCAGTCTGTCAATCTCCATCGTTTGCTTCTCAAACTCCAGGGCCACTTCCCTTATCGTTGAAGGGCAACTAGGAGGGCTGCTTGAGGTGATTGCATAAATATCTGGAGCTTGATCATAGTCATATGAAGGAATACAAGTTCCATGATTTTGTATAGAGGGATTATACATACAAAGGTGATTTCTTAATGGCACCAGGCTGCTTAACCAGTTGATTCAACTCGGAGTCGCCATTGGTGTTAATGCAAAAGCCTCCAAAGGCTGGTCGATTGAAGAACACACCAAAAAAATTTCAACTCTTTGGACACAACTTGTCCTAGTTGGTCCCACTGGGCGTGCCAGAAACTGTTGACGCAGTGGATTGCACCTGTGGGCAGGACGCCTAGCTCCCGCCCTTCCACACGCAACAATGGAAACTCCCCTCGCCTGTGGGACTGGCAAAGCTGGAGGGGAGAGTCTCTAGATGAGGGAGCTACACGCAACAATGGAAACTCCCCTCTCGCCTGTGGGACCGGCGAAGCTGGAGGGGAGAGTCTCTAGATGAGGGATAGCTCCCTCATCTAGAGACTCTCCCCTCCAGCTTCGCCGGTCCCACAGGCGAGAGGGGAGTTTCCATTGTTGCGTGTGGAAGGGCGGGAGCTAGGCATCCTGCCCACGGGTGCAATCCACTGCGTCAATATGAACAAGAGTGACTATTGGTATGTGTTCCGTCTGAAAGGAATGCATGGTTAAATGGAGTGCTATGGAGCTCCTCCATGAAACAATCAACCTTTGCATCTGCTAGGAATGATCATTAGGTACATAGCATACTTAAACAACAAAGGAAGCATTAGCAGTACACAACATTCCTTCTTAATGCTAACTAGGGAGTGAAGACAAAACAACTCAATATCTTCAAAAGTGTCAATGTTGTAGGTGTCAGAAATTGCACTACAAAATTGTCAAGTGAGTGCCCAATATGCCAAATGAAGAAAAAAAACAAGGTGAAAAAAAAAAAACTTCCAGATGGACCCATATCCAATGTGTATCCAAACATAGGAGCTAACAACTCATCATGATGTACTAAAAAACTCAAAATCTAGTCTTGAAAACATGGTAGATGAGTTAAAAACGCCGTTTTCCTTCCCACAGGCCCGTTGGGTCTTTCTTACCCCTATGAAATCTCTAGATTTGTGTAGAACACAATTTACATGGCTTGACAAATGAGCTCACGGTATCAGATTCAAGTGAAACGAAAGTTGAAACTGACTTTCTCTAACACTCTGAACATAAGGGAATTGTCTGATACACAAAAAAACACTCAAACGAAAATTGGCTAAAAATATCTTCCATGGAACTCTATATGTAGATCTGCAACAAATACATGAATCCAATCGAAAGAATGAACCGGATCTAAATAAAATAGATGGGACTTGTGAAGAACTCCTCAAAGACACTAACGAAGAGAGAAAAAATTATCCTTGCCACTTGAAGCTTGCTAAGGATTGAAGCTTTGGAGTGCCCAAGGCACCCTCTCTACTCTTTCTCCTCTTGATCTTCCTAGCAATTGGGCTTTAAGAGTGATATGGATCTCCTCTCAAAAACTCTTGTTGACATTCTCTGGAAAGCCCGCTTTGATGCCATATTAGAAATAACTAAACAACCCATGGATCTCCAACATAGACACCATCAACATAAAGTATTTAGACGAGAGATTCACCAATAAATACATTGTATTAATTACGTTTCATATAGAATGTATGCATGCAACCAACAATGCTGGCACTACAACAAAACTCTCTAAAAGACTACATTCCATTAGCTCAGGAGATGAATCTAAGCTCCATTACTTTCCAAATGAACACAGCATTTTTATATGAGAAAAGTAAGATGTGAGTGAGAGATTATTATTGGTAGAATAAAAGGTGGAATCATTCCCCAAGTTACACCTAACCCTTTTCATACATTTGAGGATAAATATATTAATTGTGGATTTAATAATTGTGTGCACATAATAAATCACACCTTGGTAACATATCTAAGGTGGACTTCACATCAAGTGTGAATATGACACCCCGCAATAAAACCTTGGTGGTTGTGCAGTCAATGGGCAGAATATTTGCTGCCATTGGGCAGACTAGAAGAAGATTATACATGTAAAAATCATTTAAAATAACAAATGGATATTCCATGTGCTGTCAGCATCAACATTAATTGAAAGTACCTAGTTTTAAGTTCATTTTTATTTTATTGAAGCTTACTTTAAGTTGAAACTTTTAAAAAAAAAATAATATAAATGGGTATCTCTAGGAGTTTCTTTGAGAGAGAATCAAGGGAAAGTCGATAAATGAAACTCTCATGCCACAGCATTCATACTTGAAGAAGTCAGGATATTGTGTTGTGATTTCAAGGAATTGAGGCATTGATTTTTTCAATCCAAAGAATATGTTGTTGTTTTAGGCTTTAGAAGATGTGCAATCAAATTATTTGGGAAACTCTTGCTATAGATGTGTATTGGGTTCATTTTCAGGCAGATCAGTATAGAGCAGAGGAAATTGGGTTGTAACTCTAAAAAGTTTTTTCTAATCTAATCTGGTTCATGCGTTGCTGAAGACTCTGTGTTCAGCCACTGGTGAAGGTACAAAGTAATTTCTTCTTATTTAGCTGTAGTATTATATAATATAGTAGAAGAATTAATTTAAAAGAATCACATAGCCCATGGCTGGAGGGCAAATGGTTTATGGGTCCCCATATATAAGGGAAACCCAGGTTCGATTTGCCAAGTGCAGCCCTTAGGGATTTGTAAACTTACATATATGGCCACGGTACTTATATCCTCATCAATAGAGGAACAATCTCATTTTGAAGAAACAGAAGCTAATTTATCTGCTTCAGAGGCTAATGTGACACTCGTACAGGTCAGGAGTAGCGTGTTCTAATTTCAAGACATTGAAGTGTTGACTTTTTAAAAAAGACTACACAGTTTATTAGACCACAGAAGATTTAGGGTTACTTAAAAAAAAAAATCATTGCAGGCAGATTATTACAATGCAGAGCAAGTCAAATTGTAGTGGAAATAAGGTTTTTCTAATGTAATTATGGTTGCATGCATTGCTGAAGCTCTTCTATGTTAGGCCATTGTGAAGTTTGGAGGAAATTTTTATTTATCTGGACGTGGTATTATAAAAAGAAGGAAAATATTTTATGTTGAAGAAATGAAGACTAACATCACAATTGAATTTTCTAATGGTATTTAATTTTTACACCTAGGAAGTGAAAAGGCAATTACATTAGATGCAAAATAATGCATGAATTGTAGTAGGTAGAAATGAAAACAAAACCTATTGGAACCAGAAATTTATTAGAATGCCAAATACTGGTGATGGGGCAACAATCCATAATTGGACTGGAATTTCAGACACAGTTACAAATTTTAGATCTACATTCCGCAAGGAATTTTGGGGGTAATTCGATAAATTATTTGGGAGACAAATAGAAAATTGTAAATGTACCTTGAAACAGCAATATTTGTATTGAAAATGGAAAATAATCTCACATCAACAAGCCACAAACATATTAAGATCATTAATGAAATAACACGTAGGAGTTATAGTCAATGAAGAGGTTGATCTGTGCAATAGGGCCTAGACGGTGGCATGGAGGAAAACATAGTAAACTAGTTCTTACTTTTATTGTGATATAATGATAGAACACAATGCGGCAAACCATTAGACATTCATGAAAACAAAGTATAGTAGAATAATTCTCTTCTATTCACTATGAACAGGTAAAATACATGTGTACAATGAATTGTAAGATTGAGCATGAGAATTCCAATGATTAGAGACCAAGGATGAGAATCGTAGCTGATTGTCTAGCTGGAATGGAACAACTATGGTGATTCTAATGACATGGAAGAAAGAATTAAAAATAGATGGAAAGAAAGTATTAAAGTTATTAATTAGCAATTAGTTAAACATTAACTAATGGTTAGTGATCAACCTTCCCGACTAATTAGACTTCTTTTATGCTTGATAAAAGATAGACACACACAAGTGTTTAGTGTGCCTTATGCCTTCCATTTCTCTTTATTCTTTTAGTGTCTATATTTTTTAACATTGGTATCAGAGCCAACTATTCGAGGAAGCCATGGGAGAAATGGTATAGACTACAAACAACTAATTGAAGAGCTCTAGGTGTAGGGTTTTGTAACTCATAATGAAAAAAAAAAAAAAAGCATTTGCAGAGGCAAAGCAAAAGTCGAGCACTACGGCAAAGGAGGACGAGGCATGTGACGGTGCAATCTTGATTTCTCCAAATCACGATTTCCTGAACTTGAGTTGCAAACATAGTGGTAGTAGGTGGACACAAAACATAACTGTCCCACTAAGGCAAGCAGGGGAATCAAGGAAGATTATGTAGGCAAAAGGAGAATCAAGGAAGATGATGTAGGTAGAAGGAGAATCACGAGCAAGTTGCAAACCAAAAAGTTGGTGTTTATGACTTGATTTGTAGATGAAGGCAAAATGGTGGCAAAGTAGAAAATGCCATTTCGAGCTCGAACCAGAGAATAAATGACGTGCCTTGTGTAGTCAGATCGCTAAGGCACGGGGAAGAAATCACGATTTCATTCACAATTTATAGTTGCGATTTTCCAAATCATAGGATTATGTAATTACCAACAATGAGAAAGTGCTATTTGACATCCCAGTTAGGCAATTTTTTTTGACACGATTTGTAGTGTTAGGTGCTTTTTTATGACAATTTATATTATGCATGTTGATGTGGGTTACAGTCGTGATTTTCCAAGATTCGTGCTAGGGCATGGGAAGACTGTAGATCAAGAGGTTGGAAGAACATGAGTAAAGACCACATTCAATTCCAGATAGTCATGATAGTTGACTTTGCTGGTATTTTATAGAGAAATAGCAAGTTCTCAAACTTTGCATTTCCCTTTGCATTGATTTCCATGCTAGAGGTCAAACATTGTGTTTATAATGGCCAATATCTAGAATTTGGTTATATCAGAAGCACATAAATTGACTAGTCATAATTACAATGTCTAGAGTCATAAGATTTTAACAATTGCAAATTATCGTGATTTGGATAAAATCATTCTTGACATAGAAGCGAGACTTGTTACAAATTTTACTGATTATGAAAAGCATCATAATGAGGCCTTGTTGTTGTTAAAGTTGTTTGTGTTAGATGATTTGATTCTTGAAGTCTGGAATGACACTAAGGCAAGTGTGCTTTGGATGAGTCTGAAAAACAAGTATCAAACATCGAATAAAAGTTGGGTCCCGTACTTGAAGAATATGTTTTTTTCTGCAAAGCTGATTGAAGATGGGTCCTTGTGAGAAAATCTTAATCGGATGAAAGATCTCCAATACCAACTCATTTCTATGAATGAAAAGATGGATGACAACTTTTTTACTCTTGCTGTGAAGAACTTGATGATATGAATCTTTCGTGGAGGCTTTACACTTGTTGGTAGAAAGCTGGATCCTGACATTTGATCAGGTTAGTTCCTCTTTGCTATAAAAATAACACATGTAGACAAAGACAAATGAGTCAAGTGTTAGACAAACCTAGAGTGCATTTGCTGCTAAGTCAAAGGAGGAGTGGAAACACATCCTTGGTGATTAATCTTTCAAGTACTAGGTGAAGTGATTACACTATCATAAGGTTGAGTATATAAAAAAGGTTTGCTAAAAGTGACAATATGCTCTTTCCCAACAAAACAACCAAGCATAAAATGTGGCTGCAGTTCAAGATGAATGGGATTTTGAGAAAGAATATGCTCTCGTAGCATCATACTCAAATGATAGTGCTACTAGTGGTTGGTTCATTGACTCTAGTGCATCCAAACATATTACGTGTCAAAAAAACTAATACGTCACATTTATTGCAAATACATATATTTCTGATTGAGTTTTATTAGCTAATGGGGACTCACTTGCAATAGAGGGGATAGGAGATATTCACATAGTGTTGATTAATGCTAGAAAAATCATAGTAAGGAATGTTAGGTATGTTCCTAGCTTGAATAAAATTCTCGTCTATTAGATTGAATAGAAAATCCCAACATTGTTGTAAATTTCTTTGAGAAACAGTGTATTGTGCTTGATGTGAAATAGGAGAAAGTGATCGCCCTAGGTATTTGTCAAGGTGGCTTGGATAGGCTTGTTGCCCCTACCATGATAAATTTAAATGCATATGTGGAGAGAGACTCCACCATACAAGATGTGTTGGAGGATGGAATTTCTCATAGGCTTGTTGACGCTGCTATAGTCAACTTATATGCATTAGTTGTGGAGGGAATATCCACTATAAAGAATATGCAAGAGGATGCAATTTTTTAATCAAATGCATAGGTAGTTGTGCAGGAGGATGAAATGCTTCAATCAAAAGCATTGACGTAGAGGATCGGAAACAAGGTTGTTAATTCAACAGAGCATGGGCATTTTGCTTTCACTTTTAATTTTTTTATGGTACCTTATCCACTAGTTAAACAACCAATTGGATGCAAATGGGTGGACAAAGTCAGAAGAAAAACCAATGGTACTTTGGACAAGTACAAGACTCATCTTGTAGTGAAAGGATTTCCCAACAGAAGGGAATAGATGAGATGGTTTTTTCTCCTACTATGGAGTTGGTTTTTACTCCCATTGCAAAGATGGTTAACCTTTGGTTACTTCTCTCCATAGTAGCTCAGTTTTGGTTTCCTAAATGGAGATTTGCACGAGGTCTACATGATGCAACTTGAAGGTTTTTGGGTACTTATTAGTGATCATCTGGTTTGTAGGCTGATTAAATCTATGTATGAGCTTAATCAAGGTCCATGAGCCTAGTACATTTTGTTTGATCAACATCTCCAAGATTTTAAATTCAAAACTATGGAGGTCAGGTTGAAGTTATCAACCAATGATGATTCATCATCGGTTGATTAACCACTCTACAAAAATTTGGTGGATAACTTGATCTATCTTATGTTCACTCGATCGGATCTTTGTTTTGTTGTTAGCTATATTTTTCGGTTTCTGTGTACACTGAAGCTCCTTTATTGGATAGTAGCGAAATGTCAGAGGATTGCAGATTTCAGATTAATATCTAAAGAGTAACTTGAAAATGTAATGACTAAACTCTGTGGTCCCATTGTTTGTAACATTTCAAGACAAACTTGGAGTAGTTTCCAGTTTAGTCATTAAAGGAGGGTATTAAAGTTATTGATTAGTTATTAGTTAAACATTAACTAATGGTCAGTTATTGTAATGTCCTTAACCAAACATATTTCAATAATATCGGATTCCTCAGGAAATTCCTTATTTAAATTTGCAATGAACAATAATAACTTTACAATCTAATTGCAAAAATAAATATAACTCGATAATCTCTGAAACAACACTTTATTTTGAAATTTGAACTCCTACACAATGAAATTCATTGTAATGCTGATTACAATGATGGACTAACAACTTATTACAAGGATTAAAATGGAAATATGAAAACCCAACCTTTTTCACTGTTCGCTGGTTGAATATTGAAACCCTTGGTGATGATGAAGTGCTAAAGGTGAACCAAACATCTGATAAACTACTAATGAAGCCAACCAACACTGTTGTGGAAAATAATTATAGTTAGAATCAAATCAACATTAATTCAAATAATACATTTGCCATATACGGATGTAGACCCCTAAAAGATAATGCAACTGCTGCTGGTATGCAACTCCAATATGTATCTATTAATTGCAATCTTCTCTGATTTTTTGAATATGTCTAGCAGCGTCGGTATTCTGAATTTTATGATAAAATAGAAGCTTTGCAAAAATAATATTTTATTCTTTTAACTAGACAATGAACTTTACAATTGAAATCTAATTTATTACAATTGTAACAAATTGAATTCGCCTATCTGAAATCCATTGAAGCTCAATCGTAACTTCTAGATGAGATCACCACTAACGATGGGTTTTCGTTTTCAAATAAATAATTACGGAAGATGGAGGTTTTTGTCCCCACAAATTGTCTTCAACCAATAAGGGTTTTCGTCCTTATGTTGAAAAATTTGAATAACTATGAACTCAACAAATTGAGAAAATATATTGATCATAAACTTGAATGCATACAAATGAGAGAGAACTCTCAATATATATAGACTCAATTGTCACTTTTAATTTTCATTTTTACCCTTTTATTTTATTTTTATTTTTCACTTTTACCTTTTTATTTTATTTTCACCTTCTCTTTTTTTCATCCTTTTCTTTTATTTTTAATAATAATAAAATAATATTAAGTCTGTAATTTTTAATAAAATAAAAAGTAAGTCAGATAATTTAAAATATTAATTTTATTATTTTTTACTTTATTTGAAAAAGGGGACATGACAATTATGAACCTTCCCAACTGATATAACTTCTTTTATGCTTAATAAATGACGAACACACAAGTGGGAAAGTGTGTCATATGTGCCTTCTATTTTTTTTCGTTCTTTTAGTATTTATATTTGCTAATAGAAAGAAATTATATTAATGTTCACAGATGACCAAGCATAGGTCAATGGGACTCAGGGATACAACCAATTACAATAGAAAGTGCTATGGTAAAAGGACCTTAGTAATAACAATTGATTAAATAAAAGAACAAAAGCATTGAAAATAAACAAAGGGTAAACCCAACGCAGTAAAGCCTCCAACCCATGTGGTTAGGGCACCAATACAAATAGCCATGTGGGGGGAGCAAGAACCCCTGAAAAGCATGGATTGATGAAGTCGAAAAACGTGGATTGAAGTTCTATCAAACATCTTTGATTGTGCATGGGACAGAGGAACCATTTGCCATCATCTATCATTGTGAAAGGGCCAATGCAAGATTTGATAATGCTCATCAAGGAGTGTATAGGGATGAGGGGGCTAGGTTGGTAAATCTTGGGAGGAACTAAAACACTCCCACTAAAATTCCTCCTAACATCAAAGGCCAAAGAAACTCTCGTGGAAGCAAAGAAACTTGTAATGTGTGCTTGTCCTTACAGCCCGAGAAGCGGTTGTGAAGGAGTAGATCCATGACACTGAGCAAGGGTGGATCCCCATTATCGAGAGCTAGTGTGTTGGTGTGACTTAGTTGTAGTGTTGTGTAGAGATGAATGCCACCTTACCGACCTACCCCCTTGAGTGTGTGAAGCAACGATATCCAAAGGGATCTTAATGTTGCCAACCTTTCTGATGCATTAAAAGAAAGAGGTGATCATCATGGGGGATCTTAGGGGAAGAACCATGAGCGTGTCCCTTCCTCAAGGTCAAAGACAAGTACAAATACAAGAAGAAAGATCGGTTACAAACAATTCAATTTTGTAATGGTTGATGGTTCATCTTCCGTGGTATGCACTGATGATGGGAACACATGTTATGGTTCGACATTCTCATGCACGTTGGTGTTTTCCACAAATGACAATGTCTCTAACAAAGTGTTGTCAGTGTGCAGTGATACTGATCAAATTATGGTGCATTGGGGCTAGGCCGATGCATGATTGGCGCTAATAGAGGTAACAACCGAGTGACCCGCGATGTGCTAAAATATTTGGCCCCTTCTTGAGAAGCAATGGCCCCCATCATATCTTCAACTAATAGTAGAAAATGAGTCCAAAGTTCTTAGAAGTTGTTCTGCATTGTTTTATGGTAAATTAGATCTAGGTCTTATTAACACTACACTAAACCATGAAAGGATACACAAAGGCACAATGCAATAAATTTAATCTAAATACAGTATAAGGTTTAAATAATAAATAAGGATCCAAAATGTGCTTAAGTGGAGATTAATGAAAGTACCTAGAATGATTGATAATTTACAAGCGGGTTTATAGGCACATACTTGTTTTTTGACTCACTTGAAATTTGATAGAGGCTGACTAGATTTAAATTTTCCCGATTGTGGTAGTGTTGTTCTAATAGTGGTTGTGTTGATTAGCTTAGTCTTTAACTCTGCAAATCCTTTAGTTTGTCCCTGCTCAACAAAAACTAGATCAACGAATGGGTGTGTGGAACTCCCAGAATGTCTTCTCCTTTGATCAAGCCCTAATCCTTGCCATGAAAGCTTGCAAAGACATTAAAAATTTGTGTTTGTTTTTAAGGGCTTGCCTTAGTCAATGCCTTATTTTTTGACAAGTTGGCAATCAACACTCATGCATGTCAATAATCAAATATGTGTATATGATAATTCCATCCTTTATTCCTATGATATGAGATGCAAGATGCAACTAGGGCGATATCTATGGAGACTAGTGAATGCCTAGTGGGATAATGCTCCTCTTGGTACGTGTATGCAACAATAATTCTTTAATGTAGTAAAAGGAAAGCTAAATATGCAATATTTAACTATCTTCCTTGTAAATGAGATGTGTTGTGTGATGAGATCTCTTGATCACACTATGAAAATGTATTAAGGTGCTTGTGTATATATACAATTATTGAATTCAAATTTTGATGTTATTTACGCACAATTTAACATTGTGGAAGTAGGGAAGCTGACAATCATGGCACAATGAAACATGATGAAGTGGAACAAGGGACCCACAACTTACATGACCAAAATTGATATGATCCGACAGTGGTCAAATCACTATTGGATTGTGCCGATAACGGGAAAGGTGAAAATTCTTAGGAAACGAAGATCAATGAGTCTGTAGGAGTGTTTGTGAGTAACCTGAGGCAAACAAATGACAAATTTGAAGATGTTAATGAGTGAATGATGAATAATGAAAGGCCATGCAAGGTCCAACACAGAAAAATGCGCTAATAAGAGCCCAATTTGAATCAATGATCTATATGTATAAAACATAATATTAACATTGCAGTTACAAGTCTTGTACCAAAATTAGGGCTCTACATAATGCCACATTTTAATGTGTGTGCGTGCATATACATTAAAGTAAAACAAACAAGGGTGGAAAAGTTTGCTATTGTTGCCTCGCTACTTAAGTTATGCTTAAAAGTTGTTTCGTATGTGAAAGTGATATGAAAGTTTGTCATGTCCCATTTTCGGAATTAACCTAGTCAGAAGCACTATAGCCTATTCTTTATTTTCTGTAGGCTAAGAGATAAAGTTAGGGAAATAAATTAATTATAATACTTTAAGTTGCTTTAAGTCACTTTTATTTTATAACATGAAAAAGACACTTATGTATTATTATTATTTATTAAAAGGGCCAAAAATAATTATCATTAAGTGGATGAAAAGTGATATTTTAGTAAATGTATTTTTTAAATACTCTTAAAGTGAAATTGGAAAAGATAAATTATAAAAGGAGAAGTTGGGCTAAAACGAGTCATTATTCATTATTCATCTTTAACAATCAAACCCTAATCCAGAGCTTGAGCCATTGTGTTCAATATTTTCGTCTGAGGACAAAAACCCTCTGACATATAGGTGTGGAGGACAAAAATCCTCTATCCTATTGAGGTGATTCCATCTAGTAATCATAATTATGCTTGCAAATTAAGATTAAATTTCAGTTTCAGTGTGATTGAGGATTGCTATTATTTTCCAGCCCTTGTGAGGTTTTGAAATAATTTATAGGCTGCTACGTTAGGGTTTAAGTGGATGTTTGTTGTTCTTGAAACCCTCAATTATTGATGTTCCCTTGATTGGGCTGCCGTACATCTGCATGGCTATTTAGAGGATGTTTGCCCCATTTTATGCTTGGCATCAATCTGAATTGAGGACAGCTATATGATCTCCTTGTTGCCTTGTTGTTGAGCATTCTCCTTGCTGCCTCCTTGTGCCCATCGTGGACATTCCAGCCAGTGTCACACTCCAAAAGGGACTGTCATACATCTACAACAACATATTCTAACTTGTTGTACTAGTTAGGGACTGTTGTACCTTGTTTCCAAGCTGTTGGAGATTGATTGGTATTTATTGTTGAGTTTATTCATTTGATGTGGGTTTTTTCTAGTAAGGGTTTGTTGTAATCAGTTTTGAATTTATAATCAGCTCCTTGAATAAATATTGTAGTTTGGTTGTTATTAGATTTGGAGTTTTAGTTTGCATGTTGTTGCTTGAGATTTATTTCAGCTTGCTTAAATTCAAAAAATTATTAAAAAAAATTCAGAATAAAGAAAAATCATAAAAAGAGAGATTACAAAGTCAAAAGGAGAGGTTACCTTATATCAGAGTTTGGCTCCAACAACTTGCAAAATAGAAAAATATTGTCTTTTTGCTATCTGTATGAATGTCTTAATTTCTACTGGGGGTTTGTGAATGATCATCAATGCTCCTATGTCAACATCTCGAGTGTACTTTCAACCTAACATGAATGTTTGCAAGTAGATCAATGTTTAAATAAATCGAGGATAATTTAACTGATGAAATGAATGAAAAATTAAAATATACTGTAGAAATGGATATGCTTGATGGTATGCGAACCATATGGTCATCTCTAATAAATTTGAAAGTATCATAGGTCCAACTACCATGGCCATGTGGCAAAACCTTTGAAATACGGATCCTATTGACCTTGTCAAGTGACAATTTGCTTCAAGTTGAAGAAGAAAACATCTGGAACTTCTTTGTAATCTCTTGAATTTAATTCTCATTTCTCTGAAAATTTTGATGATCTGTGTAGAGATGTATTATCCATAAAGGATACTATAAATAATATTCAGAAGAAAATAGATGCTGTAGATTCTAAGCTTGATAGCCTAGATGATAGTCTTAGTTGGCTATCCAAAGAAGACCAAAAGGCCGAATCCTCGTCTAAACCTCTTTGTTCAGTATCTTTTGGCCCTTCTTTCAAAACAATTAAAAAATCACCCAGTCATTCCCTCATGCAACGCACTCATGTTCATTTGCAGCCCTGGTATCTCAATATAGATGACTTGTTGAACCCTCTAGATGAAATTGCCGCCTGGTGCAACACCATGCGAGTTCTTACTATACAGGGCCATCTTGATCATGTAGGCAGCCCCTGCTTTGCAGTCAAGTTTTTATGGGGAATCACTAGTCTTTGGTGGGATGCTATCCCAGAAGCTCAGCAATATGAGCGTGTACATAACCAAACAGATTCTTTGAATGCTTTGTTTAGATTATTGATTGATGAGTTTGCTCCACCAGTTGGCAATCGCCAACTCGAGTCTAAGAAATGGTTGCTGAAAATGGAACTATGTGATCTCAAGCAATTTGAGGCTTTTGCTAAGCAATTCAGAAAGCTTGCATATGAAAGTCGCTGTTCTACTTCCACAGAAGTTAAGCTAAAATTTCTGCATGCTATGCCTTATAATCTGATTGACAGAGTCCTCTCTTATATAGATCTCAAAGGTCTTACAATTGAAGAACTTGCTCTCTCAGATGTTATTGATTTCACGCAGCAGAATATCATGACTTTATTCTCTGAGACTAAGTCTATGCAAAAGCTAAGCAAGCACCAAGCCGCTCAAATCGCTCCAGTTTTCCCGGAAACAGCGCCATTCGGCTGTAGGCCCTATGTGCAACCTCGCAGACACTAGAAGCAGCGTCGCCGGCATTTTTCTTATAAGCGTCGCTCCTTCCCCAAAAAGCACTCCTATGCACCTCCTCACCGTTTCGTAAAGAAACGCCACACAGCTTGTCCTCCTTCCAATAAACCAATTTGCTACATCTGCCGCAAGCCTGGTCATATCGCTCCTAATTGCTCCTGCAAAAATCTCGCAGTTAAAGCTGTTTTTTCCTCCAACGTAGCAGCGTGGTGGGATATAGTTGATGCAGACGAAGATCTTTATCTCCAAGAAGACATCTATGAACCAACTCTTGAAGATCTTCCAGACGAAGCATCTGATGATGAACAAGATGCAGCAGAGCTAGAATCACTTGCTGATGATCTCGAGCAACCAATGACAAATATGCAGCGAGGATCACGTCCTTACAGGCCAAGCAGAAGTAATCCATCATATGAAGCATATGGACCCTGGTCACGGAACCATCATGAAGTTCCAGAACGATCAGAGAAGCCCAGAGGAAGAGGCTTATCAAGAGGAGAATCATCTCGAGGGAGACAACCCTCACAATCGAAACAACCACCTACGATGCACAGACCACAACATCCTCCTGTGCATTATCCTAGCCAATTCAAGCCTAGCGACTCCTGGCTAAAGAACAAGTTCACCAACAGAGAGCCGCTGAAAGAAATCAGAGAGCCCATTTGGGAACAAATCATGCCTGCAGAAGAACCTGTTCTAGCAGCAGACCCTCGATGGGACGATGGCTATGAAGAGGATGAAGTCGGCAGTATCTTTTACTCCGACCGAGATTACTGCCCTGGTGAATGCAGTAATCAAGAAGAAGAAGAAGAAGCAGAACCAGAACCTGAAGAAGATGTCTACACAGAGCCTATTATTGTGCAAGACCCAGGAAGACAAAAGTTGGTATGTACCAGCATCCGTTCCTTAGAATTGCCACAGCCTGCCTATCTTAACCATTTAATTAATGGTAGATTTGCTCAGTTTTTCACTTTAGAAATTAATGGCAGACTAGTTGATGCACAAGTAGACACAGGAGCTTCTTTATCCTTTGCTAAACCCCAACTCATTAGTGATTGAAAGACACTAGATGAGAACCTTGCTTACAAGAGCATAGACATACAGGGGAATAGTTTTACCTGCAATAAGTATAAACATCAGCAGCCCTTGCGAATTCAGAATAAAATCTTCCATTGTGATTTCTTTGCTTTAGAGAAGATGTCTATAGACATCCTTCTAGGAGGATCATTCATAGATAGATATACCCCCTATGGTGCCACTGCAAAAAGTATAATGTTCACCATAGAGAATGAAAGGCTAAGAATACCCAGGCTCATTTACGCCACAGAACAGTTTTCAAGTGCTATGACTCAGAGCCCTGAGATAATCCCTGCTGAGATTTTAGAAATAGGTGAAAGGATCAAGTCCTCTATCTGTTCGGAGAATCCCCAACAGTTTTGGTCCAAAGCCATGCCTGAGATGGAAATCAAAATCATCGAAGGAAAGCACATGAAAATTGGGAAACGGATTCCCATTCCAGCACAGGATTACAATGATATGGAAGCATAGATCAAAGATCTGGAAGCTAATGGTTTGATAGAAAAATCTACCTCTCCTTATTGCTGTTATGCCTTTATGGTTAATAAGCATTCTGAACAGAAAAGGGGAAAGAAAAGAATGGTCATCAATTATCGACCATTGAATGCTATTACTGAACCATATCCATATCCCATTCCTGATAAAAGCTATTTGTTAGAAAAAGTTGCAGCCTGCAAATACTTCTCACAGTTCGACTGCAAATCCGGCTTTTATCAAATAAGAGTCAAAGAAGAAGATAGAGCCAAGACAGCTTTCAGTTGCCCCTTTGGCCACTTTCAATGGACTGTCATGCCTTTCGGCTTAATGAATGCGCCAGCATATTACGAGGCGCACATGGATAAAATATTTGAAGGCACTTCTCAGTTTTTGTGTGTATATATAGATGACATTCTTATTTTCAGTAATTCTTTAGATGAACATGCTGCTCATCTCTCCACATTCTTTCAGCTGGCTTCAGATGCAGGAATAGTGTTATCAGAGACAAAGATTTAGTTGTGTACAACTGAATGCAACTTCCTCGGAATGGTGATCCGAGATTCTAAACTGCAGATCCAGCCACATATCAAGGAAAAGGTTATCGGTTTCCCTGAGCAACTTGATAAACCGAAGTTGCAAGCATTTTTGGGACTGTTAAATTATTTAAATAGTTTTTATCCTAACGCTGGTGAAGACAGATTCTTATTGCAAGAGCTTCTCCAGAAAAAGAAAGTTTTTCGTTGGGAAAAACAACATACAGAGCAGTCAGAAAGATCAAAGCCAAGGTTGCTACTTTGCCAGAACTGCACATCCCAAAATCTCAAGAAATGAAGGTTTATACCGATGCCTCTGACCTCTCATGGGGAGGAGTACTTGTTTGTTTTGTAAATAATGTTGAATTTGTGTGAGTTTGCTAGTGGAGTTTTTAGCTCAGATGTACTGAAATAGATCTCTTCTGATAAGGAGATATATGCTGTTAAAAAATGCTTAGAGAAGTTTATGCTTAAACTTCTGCATTTGTCACATTTTATTGTTGTAACCGATTGTACCAGATTCCTAACCTTCTGAGAAAAGGACCATGGTAGGAAAGATGGTCGCGGGAAGTATGTCCGATGGCAAGCATTTTTCAATCAGTTCAAATTTTCAGTCGAGCATATTATAGGTAAGAATAATGTAATTGCAGATTGGCTTAGTAGGAATCCTCCAGCCACTCTGATGCATCAGCCTGCACCTGGATTCAATTTAACCAGGATATTGAACCAAGCATTCGATTTTTTGAGTGTTGTGGTTCAAGAACAAATTCTGAGAGAAGGCATGCATCCCCGTTTCACAAGGATTTCTTATGCAGCAGCCCAAGATTTGCAGATGTCTGCAGCAGTGACGATTCAAGCAAACCGCAGATAGAATTTTGGAGTCATCATAATAGAACGACTCAACGGTGAATACCTCTACAATCAATTCACTGATTTGTTAAAACGACCACTATGGACGTGGCGTATTCGGATCAGAACGGCACACAATGAACACTTGTATTGGTGGATAGCAAGACATGGCCCGCATCGCATTCACGAAGAACAAAATCACAGCCAAGATACGGTGGTGCATACAATAATTCGCCGACAGCTAGAGTGGGAATCCCATTTCCACTGCACTCCGCGCCACATGCCATGTGACATCGGCCGTTGCCGACATTGGTACCTACAAAGCACATTTCAGATAAGGTGCCTTTTTTAGCCTATATCCGAAGATGACTTATTCGACGAAGCGGAAGACATGTTGGGCCCACAACCCATGAATCATTCATCATCATCACCGACACCATCATGTGGGTCTAATGCGTCTAATAGTATCTCACTGTAGCCATGAGCTGTAAAGCATGATGAGACAGACACCGCCTAGCCAGCGAGCAGGCAGGACCTCTCTAATGCTATAAATAAGCCTCTCCGCCTTAGTTGTTTCATCGAAAAATTTTAATTGTGAAAATCTAGTAGCCTTGTAAAAGAGTATGCTCTTCACTTGCCCTTCTCGAAGGATCCTGTGAATCAGAAATTGAACAAGGATATTGTAATAAGTTTGTAATAGTTTTGAGTGAGTAATAGTGAAGCCGTAGCCATTCGGCCCCTGCCTACTATCGCAGGTTTTTACTAAAGATATTGAAAGTTGGACAAGGCACCGTCTACTGCCGCGATAAAAAGATTGGTATCAGAGCCTGTCAGATCTAGAATCAGTTGTAAGTATATACTGTAAGTTGTGATTTATTTTCCTATTCCGTGGATCAGATCTTTTGAGTTCTCTGCTCTGTAAATTTCTTTGGAAAGTTATTGCATCGAGTCATAGGCCGTTCACCCATTTTGTCATAGGCCGCTTTTATCTCTGCACATCCTTTTCCCTGACCAGAAATTTCTCGCTCACCAGAACCCAAATCTCCCCACAATGGAATTCGGAAAAGTACCATCCACATCTACCGTAGAACTTGTTAATGAGTCTGAATTTGAAGGAATGTATGAGTTACCTCCTTTTATTCCTGATCAAATGCCAGATTGTCCAGATATTGAAGTTACAGAAACAGATCTTGAAAAAGAAACCAGTATGTTTAAGCCTCCGGCTTTAAAGGCTTCTAGTGTGTATAAACAATCTGAGTTAGTTAAATCTAAGTTTTTATATACCTCTACTTATCTTTCATTTGTCAAACCCAGGATTAAGTCTTTGGAGTTAACCCTCTGTTATAAACCCAAAAAGACTTACCAGACAAATTTACTTCCTCTATTGCCTGAAAAAGAAATCATGTATATCCGATCACATGAGGATGTAAAATTCGTTCATTTTGGTTTAATCAGAGTTTACATCAAACCCTTGATTCCTGCTAATATAAAACCAGTATTGTATCTAGCTTTGTGTGACCGTCGCCAAGTCAGTTTTAAACACTCCTGTCAATTGTCTAGCCTTGGTCGACTTAATGATGATATAATCTGTTTTGAATTTTGTCCAAACCTTTCTGTTGCAGTCCGCGACAAAGGTTGTAAAGAAGTCAAGCATGGATCGTTAGATTGTTGGGGATTATTCTCTTCTTTGTATGGTCTAGAAATGTTTGGAGAATTCCAGTATGCATCTATCAACATTTCTGTTTTATATAGTATGACCAACACTAACCACCCCAAAATCTTAGAAAATCTGCCTTATGCAAGAAGACTAAGTGGTACAGTCCAGTTGCAGAAAGGACATATCGAGACAGTCGAAGTTCCATCTGAATGGAAACTAGATTGGCTTAAGCATGTCTCTCCTAGAATGAAAGGCCAAGCCACTGTCCATCAAAGTGACGGCAGATCTGTAAATATCTTGCCTAGATCCTTATCCATGCAATCTTCTCGTCTTTCTCTTACCAGACCATCTACGTCTTCATCTCGTAGATCTGTAAAGACTGGTCATATACTAATAGAAGATGAAGAGGTAAACCCAGGTAACGATTTACCCCCGACATTAATGAGTCTTTCCAGGGAAGATAGTCTTGAATTCTACACAGAAGAAACAATTACTCTTTACAGAGGTGGAAGATGGCCGCCGCCAAAAGGTGTCCACAGACAACCAGCTGGAGTTTTGCAATATTTCTCAGCTGCATTTGATAATCCCTCTAACGAGTTTAAACAGAGAAACTATGTATCTAGATTTAATTCTCATTTCTCTGAAAATTTTGATGATCTGTGTAGAGATGTATTATCCATAAAGGATACTGTAAATAATATTCAAAAGAAAATAGATGCTGTAGATTCTAAGCTTGATAGCCTATATGATAGTCTTAGTTGGCTATCCAAAGAAGACCAAAAGGCCGAATCCTCGTCTAAACCTCTTTGTTCAGTATCTTTTGGCCCTTCTTTCAAAACAATTAAAAAATCACCCAGTCATTCCCTCATGCAACGCACTCATGTTCATTTGCAGCCCTGGTATCTCAATATAGATGACCTGTTGAACCCTCTGATGAAATTGCCGCCTGGTGCAACACCATGCGAGTTCTTACTATACAGGGCCATCTTGATCATGTAGGCAGCACCTGCTTTGCAGTCAAGTTTTTATGGGGAATCACTAGTCTTTGGTGGGATGCTATCCCAGAAGCTCAGCAATATGAGCGTGTACATAACCAAACAGATTCTTTGAATGCTTTGTTTAGATTATTAATTGATGAGTTTGCTCCACCAGTTGGCAATCGCCAACTCGAGTCTAAGAAATGGTTGCTGAAAATGGAACTATGTGATCTCAAGCAATTTGAGGCTTTTGCTAAGCAATTCAGAAAGCTTGCATATGAAAGTCGCTGTTCTACTTCCACAGAAGTTAAGCTAAAATTTCTGCATGCTATGCCTTATAATCTGATTGACAGAGTCCTCTCTTATATAGATCTCAAAGGTCTTACAATTGAAGAACTTGCTCTCTCAGATGTTATTGATTTCACGCAGCAGAATATCATGACTTTAGTCTCTGAGACAGTCTATGCAAAAGCTAAGCAAGCACCAAGCCGCTCAAATCGCTCCAGTTTTCCCGGAAACAGCCCCATTCGGCTGTAGGCCCTATGTGCAACCTCGCAGACACTAGAAGCAGCGTCGCCGGCATCTTTCTTATAAGCGTCGCTCTTTTCCCAAAAAGCACTCCTATGCACCTCCTCACCGTTTCGTAAAGAAACGCCACACAGCTCGTCCTCCTTCCAATAAACCAATTTACTACATCTGCCGCAAGCCTGGTCATATCGCTCCTAACTGCTCCTGCAAAAATCTCGCAGTTAAAGCTGTTTTTTCCTCCAACGCAGCAGCGTGGTGGGATATAGTTGATGCAGATACCTTGTAACCGTTTGAAATCATGTAATCGAAGATAAAATACAGTCAACTATATGCCCACTTTTTGAGGTGGGATATTCTTGCATATCATTGATCTTAAAAGAAAAGAATTACACACACCATGTATAACATAGATCAAAGTAAATGCTTAAAATAATGTTAAAAACAAAATTGTAACATGTATAATCATAGAAATATGTCACCATTAGAGCTCATTGATAACCCGCTACTAATATGCCAAAATAGAAGAAATATATGGGAATGGGTAGGAGGGGCAAGTGATATGCCCCAATGAAACAGGAAAGGAAGAACAAATGGTATGCCCCAATGTAACAAGAAAGGAGAGACAAGCGGTATGTCCCAATGTAACAAGAAAAGAGAGAAGTGATATGCCACAATGTAACAAGAAAATGAGGATGAACGATATGCCCCAATGTAAAAGAAAGCTCCAATATGGAAAGGATATAGCGATGAAGCATAATAATAATATGCCCCAATAGATACATGGTAGAAACCATAGTTCGCATAACCGTAACTGGCGATAACTCGTCAAGGGGCAATTTTGGGTAACCGGCGTTTATTCGACAGAGCTGGTTGAATAAATGGGAATAACCGACAAAGGCAAAAAATAATTAAATTTATTGAAAAAACATTAATCGCCAATAACTACCAATAATCGTGAATAACTGCCACTTACAGGGTATAACTGCCAATAACTAGGAATAACCGTCAATAACCAACAAGGGTACTAAAAAATTGACGATTTTTTTTTGGGGCGAGTTTGAGTGGTAGTTAACCACCTGGGCTTTTTCCTTGCGAGTAATCGACAATATTATGCAATCTATGACTAGAAACCATGGCAATATAGGCAATAAACATAGTATACCACACATAATAGCATGCATAATATAGATTATGGAACCAAAGTTTAGTATCATATAGTATAGTCAAGCAATGTAAAAATGCATAATCATGTAACCACATATAACTAGCGAAGCCAATGGACGAAACAAAGTGATCAAAACAAACAAAACAATCAATCACACATAAGTGACACAAAATATACAACTAGAGGATCCTCTATAGAAACAAAAAGAAAGACATGTCAAGCAACATGCACAAACATGCACCATAATTCGGATACTTGGACACGACTGAGACTTGGTAGACCAAATTTTTTCTTACGTGACAAAAACACAAAAACTTAAAAACAAATACTTAAATTTATTAAAAAAATAAATTTTATAAAAAATATAGTGAAATTGTATCAAACAAGTTTGTAAATTGTTGGGGAAGTGTTTTATATTTGATTTGAATACAAATAGAGTACAATTGCATCATCGTGCGAATACAACCACCAATTGATAACTTTTATAACTTATAATTATTAATTTATGATGATTGTCATTGAAAATCATCATATTAAATTGCATATCCATGCAAGTTACAAATTACAAGCATTTACAATTTCCTCTTCCACATTCTAGTGATTAATTGGGGAGATTGAGAGGGTCTAATCTTTGAACTCTATTATGGCTCCTCGCTTTGCCTAGAAGCCCACGCTTGCAACTCCATCTTGATACTAGATACTAGATGACAGTGATTCCTTCTCTGCCACATGTTCGACATCATCTACAAGGACGTCATCCAATCCAATTGCTTTAACCTTTTAGGGTTTAGCTTATGTAAATCCTAAGTTTGATTAAAGGGCTGAGTAGTCTAAATCAGGGAAATAATATGCATAAAATAGCCAATGATTTGCTATCGATTTGATTAGTTTTGACTTTCTAAAAATAGTAATAAATGTGTACAAATAAAGACTCATTTAGAAAACTCCTGATACGGACGATCTGAGTCTGAAAATTGAGATGGAAGCAGGGTTGAGTGTCGTCAACTGGATCCCTATGTCAGAACCCCTGCTGCATAGTAGCGCCACATTTGGACAAAGGCACCATGTGGATCTAATGTCCTCTGTGTAGGATTGTTCCTAACTTCTAGGTGCACCTGTGTTTGTCTTTTTGGGTTTTGTTTAAGTTTGGAACTTTGTATTGTGCCTGTAATGACTGATTTGTGATGCAAACCCTAATTCTTCTTGGAACTAGGATATGAGCTGAAAAGTGTGTTCGTTAGTAGGATAGGTTGGACATCCTCAACACCCCGCTATGAAGAGAGTTGCCTACATACCAATACTCCAAGGAGGGATCAAGCCCGATGAAGTTCTCCCCACGTAAGTGCTGGTTGCAAGTGCAAGTGATGCTAGTATGATAGTGGCTTTGAGTGTGTTTGAGATGGAAAATCTAGAAAATTTAAGCTTAGGGTTGCTGTAGATGGTAGTATGCAAAAGTAGGGCAAAATAGGGATTAATACTCTTGATTTTGCTCAACTTGTTTCGTGTTTGAATAGGTATTTTGCATCTAATTTTCATCTAGCGGATAGAGGGCTAAAAGTCATGTATTTATAGTGTTCTGTTGCATGTGCAGATAATAGAAGATGTTTAGGCTGATCTTATGAGGGTTTTACCTTTAAAAATATATTCGTTCAGGGAAGCTAGGGTAAAGGACATGTTGAGGCGTGGAATTGCATCCTTGTGAGAGAGTTCTTTAGGCCCTCCCACTCCCAACCACAATATTGGAGCAACCTCAGGTTGTGGGTATCTTGTAATGAGGTTGAACCTTTGGAGAAGGCTGGCTTCCTCTTGATAGATCACCTAAATTATTGCTTCTACTTGGAAAAGGGATAGAGAGAGGGTATAGGGTAACTAAGAGAGATAAAAGGGTGATGCATCAAATTTAAATGACACATAAGCATGAAATAAACATTGATGCAGCATAAGCCAATCCTTGCTCACACAATCTCACAAACTAGCTAATTTGCATAAGTATTTCATAAACTAGGTTCACTAAGCAATGAATGAAGTAAAGAGGAATTTTAATATTCACACCAAGCGTCCATTAATGGTGGAAAGAGCACAAGTTCAGACTTGCAACTAACTTGAAAACACATAAAAATAGGCAAGAAAGGAGGACAATGGACATGGAAGGACATTTCTTCACAATGCCATCATGCATAAGCTTGCTAAACACAATTCAGAGGCAAGAGATAGGTAAAAATTATCTTTATTGCTTCAAGAGGTCTGTCATACAAATTTTTGATAGGGTTTCTCCTTGGCAGAATGAGTCTCTTTTTTCAATCGAGAAGAAATGGGAGATCTAGGAGAAAAGGAGAAGAGAGGAAGCAACGAACAAACAAAGTTCAATAAATGAACTGCAACCACCCTCCATGAAGTCTCAACCACTTTTTGATCAATTAACACTAATCCTTTCTCAACAAAATAACCCTTAATAGCTCCAAATAGCCTTTAAGCCCTCTCATTGGTTTAGAAACACACTAGAAGACAAAAACTTGTTGAGGATGATGATGTCATGATCTACTAAAAGGGAAAAGTCTCCAAAGACTTTGCAATTTCATTGAATGCTCCACTTGCCTTTCTCAACCTTCAAAATCTCCATCTTCTTAATGAGCTTATAGCACCGTGCTTCATCTTGATATGTTCTTTACGTTATTAGACAATCACTTGAACTCATTCAAATAGTGTCCCTTCTGACACTCCTTTCACAATCACAACTTTGCTCTTACTCCAAACCTTGAACATAGGTCCACTATAGATGAAAACCAATCCCCTTATTGGTTTTCATATAGTTATAATTTCAATGAAAATCCACATGCTACTTAGAGTCATTGCAATGAAGGAATTGCTAAAGGAGTTGTTGTAGAAGAGATGTTGATGCTTTAAGTGGAAGTATTGAGTGCTACAGAGATGGTAGCACTATCACTTGCTACTTCCACCTTGTTGTTCTATCTTAACAACAAGGTGGAAGTATTGAGTGCTTTGTTTGTAAGCACTCAATGCCACATTAAGATAGAACAACAAGGTGGAAGTATTGAGTGCCACAGAGATGCTACAAAGATGTGCCTCCATCTCTATGTTAGGGACATAGACTACTCACTATACCCTTTGTTCTATCTTAGGGTATAAATACTCAATACTTCCACCTTGTTGTTCTATCTTAACGACAAGGTGGAAGTATTGAGTGCTATAGAGATGCTACAAAGATGTGCCTCCATCTCTATATTAGGGACATAGACTACTCACTATACCCTTTGTTCTATCTTAGGGTATAAATACTCAATACTTCCACCTTCTTGTTCTATCTTAAAACAAGGTGGAAGTATTGAGTGCTACAGAGATGTGAATTTTTAAACTTCTCTTTGCACTTAGTGGGAATGGAACACTTAAAACTCCCGCTCACAATGTCTTAGAAAAAACTCCTTTGCCTACTTAATAAATGAATTTGAATAATCATAGCGATAAATAGATTGATATTAATGCTAACTGCTCATTATGCAACATTGCAAGTACACTATCCATAACATATAACACTCTAAATAATACATGCATGAGCAAGTAATGTATAGCCAATCTAAGCAGCTCAATATCAATGGAATGGTTATATAAAGATATAGTTTGTATAATATACCAAGATGCCCTCAATGTAGGCAAAGACCAATGTTACCTCCAAGGTTTATTGAATCTTTGGTTGAAATAATTAAAAAATCAGATGAATTATAAGTTTGTTTCCCAATTTATTCAATATTTTCATGGGAATACAATAAATTAGTTTTTGAATAATATTATTGCATTGATTCATATAGAGAAATGGGTATAATAGATATACTAGTAGATGGAAAATTGACAACACTAGTATTTACAATTGTAAATGAGGAGGTCAAAGAAGACACTACCTTATTAAGGAATTGATTTTATTCTTTAGTAATAAATAACTTTTTCACCTTCTATAGAGGTTGTTATGTCTTATTCTTGCCCAACTTCTCCAAACTACATATCTTTTATCATATTAATTGTCTCTATTTTAATCCTTTGTTGGTATTCCTCCATGGTCTATCAGAAGACTAAGTAGCCACCCAGAACAATTATTGCATTGATGTATAAACTCCATCAAAAAAGGTGATGCTCTAGAATGGAATATTCATGCTAGAAATCTTTTGATAACATGATATAATCTTTGATCCATCCTCCCACTCTTTGACCACCTTTAAATGACTATCCCTTAATATTATACACCTACCCCCATATCAATTGGGGAAATGCTTTCCCAAAAAGATGATACTGGTAGAGAGTACACTATTTAATATGTTAGTCAAGGCCTCATTAACTATGAAAAATGTTATACTAAATTAGACATTTCTATGCAAAGAAGGTTATGAAGTCTGTCTTGGGTTTTCAAGAGACAAAGTACCCTGTGGATCTTCATTGAAATTATAACTATATGAAAACCAATAAGGGGATTGGTTTTCATCTATAGTCCACTATAGATGAAAACCAATCCCCTTATTGGTTTTCATATAGTTATAATTTCAATGAAGATCCACAGGCTACTTTGTCTCTTGAACTATAGATGAAAACAATCCCCTTATTGGTTTTCATATGGTTATAATTTCAATGAAGATCCACAGGCTACTTTGTCTCTTGAAAACCCAAGACAGACTTCATAACCTTATTGAGTAGACCTTTTTATAGAAATGTCAATTGTCTCGAAATCATCTTCTTTCTCGAAACAGTGAATGCATGAACAATTCTAGGGTTTTTCATACGTTTGAGGGCTTTTGGGGAGTTTAACTGAGATTTAATGGTGGCATACGAAGATGAAGGGTTTGCTTTGGTGTACCCAGTTCGTATTTTGCTCTCGTATTTATACATTTGCATGCTTGGGTCCACAAAATCTTTCGATCTGACATATCTGCCTATGTGGCATCTCTCCACCACGCTACTGCTTATTTAATTTTAAAATATGATCGTTGTCTCTCGGACACATCCTCATCTCGTGCCCCCTGGGAGCTTGATCAAATTTGCTCCGCCGATCTCGGGAGTCTCTTGGCCTTGATTTTCAATGTTGACTGTTGATCTTTGATCTGCATTCGAGATTGTGACACTTGGCAGCTCCGCGTGCCTTTTGTGGACCCTGCTGTCAGTCTCCATCTAATTAACACTCTTACGTCACGTGGCAGCCTTCCGTGCAATTTGGGCTCATTGACCTATTGGCTTCATTCTCATCGTCGATCTGCTTCTGCTCGGTTGAACGCGTGCTGTCGATCTTTGATCTGCATGATTGAACGTGCGTCATTGATTTGCTAATTCACCGTGATTGTGATACCTGACATCATGCTCAATCTCAAGATCCGTTGACCTATTGACCTCATGCTCGCCGTTAGATCTCCATTTGCACGATTGAATGCACGTCGTTGATCTATCTTGACTTATTGACCCCAGTCTTCAATGCGGATCGTTGATCGGAATTTGTATGCAAGAATATGCATCGTCGATCTTGCTCTGGGGATTTTGACTTATTGACTTCATGAGATCACCCGTGTGTCGTTGATCCTTGATCCGATTGAGCGAGGTTTTGACACTTGGCAGCCTTGTGATCAATTCGTATTTTGTTGAAGATTTTTGAATCCAAACAACGATTTCCTGTGGCTTTAATTTGATGTCCCCTGGCATGTCTCACCCTGCTAGATCATCTTTGAAGGATTATATCTTGAGATAGGAAACACACCAAAACACCAAACTTGTAGGGGATATTCATGGCACAAAATACATCATTTTCATGCAATCCTTCAACTTTGGTTGACTTCTCAAGTACACTTATTAAATGCTCAACCAAACTGTCCTGTTCATTCCTTAATAACTTGTAGGGTATGACCTTCACTTGTAGTTTTAGATCTGCTTCTAGGCCTTTTCTTCAAAATTTCCAGATTCACCTTAAGGCTTGTTTAATGTGTTTCAAAAACTTGCAAGTGACATGTGGCAGAGTCATGAGGTCCGTCTTCTCCTTCCACTATTGGATCACTCACTCAACCAGGTCTTTGCTCAGAGTCTCACACCACATCTAGGCAAAAGTTTCGTATGTGGGCCAATTTTGGCCAACATTTCTGGTGACCTCCTGGGATTGCATGCCTATTGTGCAACAAATTAGTTGCCTTGTCTAATCCATTGGGCATACGGGGTCACAAGTCTTTCTTCCCAACTGATATGAAAATGATACAAGGCTGTCCTTATCCAAAAACCTCCCCTTGAAGCAACAAGGACAACAAGAAACAAAACCACCCCTGTGCCCAAGGCAACTAGGGAAGGGAAACACAACTGAAAAGGATGTGCACAAGGCACTTAGAGGAAAACAACAAAATCTACTCTATTATGTATAATATATACAATGGCTGCAACTCTTCTAATAGCAAGGCTTTAAATGAATCCCATTAACTGGGATGGGTAATACCTCTCCATCCAGCTGGGCAAGTTGACAAGCATTATGTTGTTTGCATCCGTAGATCAAGGGCCACTCCACAAGCTGTCAAACTTGGTATGGTTGCCTGGCTTGGCCTTCTTTGAATTCCACTTGAGGACTAGATCCCCTTCTTTGAAATCCCTTGCTATGGCTCTCTTGTCAAAGGCTTTCTTGACTTGAGCTTGATGTGACTCTAGTGTCTTCATTGCAAGGTCCCTTATTTCTTCAAGCTTCATGAGCTCTGCAATCCTCACACCCATAGGTTCACTCTCCGTCAACTCAAGCTGATGGGCTAATTCCAAGGCAGGTAACTCAAGAGAGATGGGCAATTTGGCCTCCCTCCCATGTACAAGGACAAACGGTGAGTTTCCAATCCCAACTTTGGTAGTCACTCTATCAGTCCATAAGGCTGTCCTTAATTTTTTGTGCCACACTCTTTGATTCTTTTTCATAGTCCTTTTGATGATCCTTATCAAGTTTTTGTTTGTTGACTCTGCCAGTCCATTACCTTGGGGGTAGTAATTTGAGGATGTACTAAGGTAGATGCCCAGCTGAAGTGCCCACTCATTTGTCCTCATGTCAACAAATGCTAAGGCATTATCTGAAATTATTGTTGCTAGTACACCAAACCTTGTTACTATGCTATCATGGAAGTCCAACACTGTTGTTTCATTGGCTTCTTTCAGGGCAATTGCTTCCACCCACTTGGTGAAGTAGTCAGTAGCAGTGAGTACCCACTTGTGTCCTGCACTAGAAGGTGGGTTAATCATTCCTATGAAGTCCAAACCCCACTGCATGAAGGGCTGCTCCACTTGAATTGGGTTGAGAGGAAGGGCTACCAATCTTTGCTTACTTGCAAAGAGAGCACACTTTTGACACTTTCTCACCCATGCATATGCATCTTTGAAGAGGCTAGGCCAATAATAACCAACTCTCATCACTTTTGCTGCTGTAGTTCTTAGAGCAAAATGGCCTCCTGCAGGCCCATCATGGAATTGTTCCAAGAGCCTTGTCACTTGGTCATTGTTAATGCACCTAAGAAGCACTCCATTGAGGTCCTTTTTGAATAGAACCCCATCAACCAATGCATAAGGTATGGATTGAAGTCTAAAATGCCTTCTCTTTGCTTCGTCCATACCTTGCGAGCACTCCCCTGTTATCAAGAAATGTGTCTTATCCTGGAGTCAGATAGTGTGAGGTGGAGGTGCATCTATTTGTCAGTTGTCTTGTGTCACCAAGACAACCTCTTTATCTTCCTGAAGGTCATCAATCGTATGCTCACATAAGCCTTTGCCTCTCACTAATTTAGTGACCTTGATCTCCACGTCATACTCCATGACCGTGGTAATCCAAGCATTCCTCTTCTCATTCAAGTCTTTGTTAAGAAGGAAGTCCCTCACCCCAAGATGAGACATCATAAGATAAATCTTGCTATTGGATAGCATTGGTCTGAGTTTTTTAAGGCTTTTTACCGCTGCAAGGACTTGCTTTTCTACAAAATATACCTTACCTCATACCCCTCAAGCACTGGACTAAAAAAAGCAATTGGCTGCTCGAGTCCTCCACCATTCTTTTGCATTAGCATGGCTGATATATTGTCAATATTGGCAAAGGCATACAATATAAAATCCCTTGAGAAATCAAGATTCATGAGTGTGGGTGCTTGGGCAATGGCTTGCTTGATAGTCTTAGAGGCTGCTTTACCTTCATTGAACCAAGTGAACACTTGGTTCTTCTTCAACATGGTAGTGATGGGTTTGACCAAGTTGACGAAACTAGCTATAAACCTTGTCACGAAGTTTATTTTCCCAAGGAAACTCTGGAGTTCCTTCTTGTGCTTGGGTAAGGATAATGCCAAGATGACACTTATTCTATCAGGGTCGATAGCTAATCTGTGTTTTGAGACAATATGTCCCAAGAGTTTGCCCTCATGGACAACAAACACACATTTCTTGGGATTCAATGAGATCCCATGTTCTCTGCATCTTTCAAAGATCAATCTTAGGTGATCCAAGTGTTCACTAGCCTTCTTGGAGAAAACAAGCACCATCTGATTTAATAAGCCTTGGAAAGCCATGTCCATGGCTCTTTGGAAAGTAGCCTTGACATTTGACAAGCCAAAAGGCATCTTTTGATAAACATATGTGCCCCACTTTGTGGTGAAGGCAGTCTTGTATTTGATTGTTTTCTTTTACCAACACCTAGTTGTACCCTGAGTGCCTATCCAAAAAAGAAGCGTTCTGAACCAACAACCATTTGAAGGAGTTGCTCCATGGAGGTTAAGGGGTAATGATCTTTCAAAGAGACCCTGTACAAGTCTCTGAAGTCAACACACAACTGGATTTCGCCATTCTTCTTCCTCACAGGTAGCAGGTTGGCTACCCATAAGGAGTGCTTGATGCGAAAAATGATATTGGATTCAATCAATTTAGTCAATTCTTTCCTCATTAGCTCTTCAATTTTAGGGTTGATAGGTCTTTGCTTTTGCCTGACAAGCTTGGCATTGGCCTCCAATTCTATGGTGTGTTGGGCTAGCTTGGGATCAAAGCCTCTCAGATCACTGTATTCTTAAGCAAAGATGTTTGAATATCCCTTACAAAGTTCAATGAAAGCATGCCTTTCAGCATCAGTGCTTACTTTTCCAAGCTTGAGGAGTTTGTCCTTGAAGATAATGACTCTTTCATATTTCTTATCAATGGACATCACTGACTTGTCATTCCTCATATGATCTCCTCCATGGAAAAGACCTTCAAGGGCAACTAGCCCTTTAGGAAGTTTGTTAGACCTCAATTGAACAATTTGATCTTCATACTAATGTTGGAATTTACCTTGGTTCATTGAGGAAAACTTTGCTTCCTGCTACAAGAAACGAGCAATTTGCTTGTCACTGTCGAAGACTTGCCAATGAGCTTTATTGTCTAGCACTGATGGTCTCACCACCACTTTAACATGTGGTTGCACTTTGGACTTCTTCAACTCGTTTGGGATGTCAAACTGAGCTCCCACAGCTGTCGACCTCTCAACATGCTGATTTTGGTTCCTTGGCACTGCTTGGATGTTGAAGGCTTCAAAGTCCTCGAGTAGGTCCCACACTCTATGTTTGTAGGATTTCATCAAGGGATTCTTTGTGATGTTTTGGATCTGACCTGATGCATTATCAGCTCACTATCTCCATATACTTGTAACTGCTTGATTCCCCTCTTACTAGCCCATTGAAGGCCATGGATAAGTCCTTTATACTCAAGTTGCATTGCAAGAGCAACTGAATTGGAACCTATAAGAAGAGAAGTACTTATCATTGGAGGGAGACACTAGCATTGCACCTACACCTACCCCATGTTTGCTTCTTGAGCCATCAAAGAACAATTTCCACAAACCACTAGTATCTTCCTATGGCCTAGTGAGGGATGGCATGGACTTATTTCCTCGTGCAAGCAATAAACACCCATGTCTCTTTCGTCAACACCTTTCAAAGGGTCAGTTAGCTGATTTTCACTCCATAACTCATCCAAGAACATATCGGGTATGCCTTCAGGATGAGTGTCTAGTTCTTGACCAACCAAGGGTTCATCTTCATCAAGAATGGTACAGTGATGTTTGGGCTATCAGGGCCATAAGGCTCAAAGTGAAAATGCGCAATAGGCTCAGCCTTGATAGACACATTGGTCCCATACCTTGTCTTGAAAGCCATGTAGGACCAACTTGCTGCTAGATAACTCTCAATTTTGGCTGTGAAGTCTCTAGATAAGCATAGAGCGAAACGAGAAGGCACATCTATAATCAACACATCTTAAGCCACTGAAACACTAGGACAAGCATGCAGGGTCAAGTTTAGACCTTTGATGATGCCAATTGGTTTGGTGGAAGATCCATCAAGCTGCAAAACTCCTTTAGATTGGGGTTCATATTTCAAACTAAGTTGATTTGCTATTGACTTTGCACCACTGAAGCGCTTTCTCCACTATCTACCATGCAGTTATGTACCAAAGAGTCACCAATGATCACAAAAATGTAGAAGGGAGGGGGTTTGACCACCTTATTTGATTGCCCTTCATTAAGTCCCTTGGTTGCATTGTTGAGAACCACATTTTCCTTGCTTGGTGGCTTCTCAGAAACATTGAACTTTGACAAACCCTCCTGAAGGATATCCACCTGACCAGGTATAGAAAGCATGTCCCACATTGGCACACTCACATTGGATTTTTTCATTTGTTCAACAATATTGATGGGCAAACCACCAACTTTTGCTTGTGCTTTGGTAGCTGCAACCGTACTTTGAAGTTATGAGTTTTGGGGGACAAAGGCATTCCCTTGGTTCTGCTTCTTTGGAGCTATTGGAACCTTTGGAGCAGCAATAGGTTCACTTGGCTTTGATAGTATATGAGTAATAGTAGGGGGGCTCTTTGACTGCTTCCTGGTTAGCATCCATGTTCCTTCTTTTGAACCTGGTATTAGTTGCCACTGGAATGTTTGCTTGGCTAGAATTAGCCTACTGATTGGATGCATACCATTCTTCCTGCTCATAGTTAACCATTGTAGCACTCAACTGGTTTGGTCCTTCATTAGGCCCTTGGCCTTGTTGTCATCATAGGTATTTGTGTGTTTTGAGCCATAAGAGTTTGATTGTATCCATAGCTAGCACCTTGTTGCTATTGGTCATTGAAACCCTGATTGAACTTAGTGTTTGGAACAATGGATTGACCAAAAGACTGATTCCAAGGCATAATACCCTCACTTTCTTGAGCAAAGTTGTTCTGAGTAGGGACGAAAGTATTAGCGGTACTTGTAGCATTTGGATTATAATTGTTTTGCCTATAGTTAGGCTGCCCTTGTCCTTGGAAATTTCCTTTGTAGGGTGGCCTATTCACTTGATAAGACTGTTGTTGAAGCTGATATGGAGCTTGATAAGGTTTATTGAATTAAGCCTACTACCTCTTCACATTCACCAATTCATTTCCAAAGGATTGAAACATACTCTTAAGTTTTTGGAAATTCTTGTTTTCTTGGGAGTCACTAGATTGACTAATTGAAGCATTTTCCTACTTCGGTGTAGGTATGGCAACAAGTGTTGGCATAGGAAGAATGACAACAAGGGGAGGAATGATGACAGGAGGTGGTTGAATCTCAGAAAACAAAGACATTGGTGGCCTAGGTTTAAGCTTACCAGCTTGTACTAGACTGTTCTCTACGTTGATTGCCACCTCATAAGCATCTGTTAGTGTGTTTCCTCCCATAGATTGAATCATTACTGCAATATCACTGTTGAGGGATTTCAGATAGTAAATGAAAGCATAGTTTGGAGTAGCCCTGACAGAGATTGAAATCCTGTCCCATGTCTTTTGAAACCTGGTATTGAAATCTTGCATAACCTCATGAGGAGCCCTCATGATTGTAGTTAATTGTTCAGCAAGTGACAAGTTGTCACTTTTGTCTTCAAACCTTTTGCACAAGGGATCACCTCACTGATCCCATGATGTGATGGATTTAGCAACAAGGTTTCTATACCAGTTTAGGGTTTTACCCGTGAAAGAGATGGCCAATACCTTGATAGCTACATTATCCTCATTGACATTATGAATATTGCAAAAGTTGGTTGTCTCTGAGGTGCTCATAAGGTGTTGTAGATTGGTCACCCGTGAAGTAAGGAACACTTTTAAGAGCTGTCACTGAAAATAGGATCATACTGCTGGAGGTCCAAAGAAATCTGGCCGTTGAAAGCCACAAAAGGGAAAGCTCTAGGGGCACCATGGTAGTGAAAGGACCCAACAAAGATCTTGTAGAGGTAAACTTTGAAATTGGTTTAGGAGGGAAGCTTCCTTTGTAGGGATGAGTGCCCACCCTTGCTTGGTGGATCATGACCTGTGAATAGCTTGGATTGGACTAATAGTGTGTTGAACCCTTTCATGTGGGTGGCTCAAGAACTCAAGTAGGCTTTGACTCCATCATTGCCCACCAATGTGTAGTAGATACATTTGAAATTGAACTGTGCAAAGTACTAAAAATGTCTAACTGAGTATATCTAACTTTGTATGTTGGCTTTGTGGCCAGTCGAGGACATTAGGCAACTTTGGGCCACTCAAGAATGCCAACCATTATAGGTAGAGTAAGGCATGAAAGTGGTGATAACTTGAAATATGATGTCAAGTGTATACAACGTAGAGAATGACATGAAATTTGTCATTTCATCTGATCAACTAGTGTGTAACTGAGTATGTGAAAACAATGTGCTGCACACATGCCTCCAATTTGGTTCTGAGTATATGGATTCTGACTGAGTTGTAATAATTGTATCTGAGTATCTGAACTGAATATAGGAATGGTCATGCTGCACATGATGCTCCCAATCTGAGCAATTGATATGAATCTGAGTTGAGCTAGTATAAATCTGAGCAAAAAGTGAGTATCACTGATAAACTTGTAACTAGATATGTGTAAACCTGTACTGTACCTATTGTACTATTCTGGCCAATCTGAGTTGTTCTGAAATTGAGGCTACTGGACAATAACACCACATCTTGGACAATATGGCGTGAGTGTTCCTATTTAGGCGTTAATGTTTTCTGATCTGAAATCTCATTGCACTACTTTTTGAGTCACTGTCTTCCCATTGTGTTTACCTATGTCTGATTTTATGTAATTGACCATGTGTGCTAAAAAATGTATTGTGAATGCAATATAGAACCCTGATCTCTGTGACAAACTCCTGTGAATGCCCCCTCTTTTGAGGGTAGTTATTGAACCTGTGCAAGAACTGTCTTCAAAAGAAAAAGCTCTGAAAAATGTGTTAATCGGAGAGCATATAATAATTGTGTGATAATCCAAAATGATGTGTAAACATAACATCGAAATCTAAAATAATCTGAGCATAAGTATGTAATGTAAGATGTATGTCATGTCTAGCATTGCACAAGGGTGTCAAGATAGATGTAATCAATGTATGTAACATCAAATATGAGTAGAATTGAGTATCTAGCTAGGGGGATGGGGCATGATGTCCATCACGACACCCAAGTAGGAAGGGTAGATGCATGAGGTCCCTCATGGCATTAAAAACTGGTGTGTGTAACAAGCAAAGATAAGTGCCATGGCGATGATGCATACAATAAAGCATGCATACAAAACACATGAGGCACACAAAATGTCAAGGGGCCACAATACAAGGGAAATGGGCACATGTCACTAAATCTAAGAAAATATGACATATAAGGATATGTTCAAATGTCCACATACTCAAACAACAAGCAAGTTGGCTCAGAGCCACATAAAAGGATATGTTCAAATGTTTACATATACAACCAGAAAAACACACACAATGGACATGGGCACATGTCCAGGGCATAAATACTGTGAATAGAAGTGGTGTAGAGCCAAAAAACAATGGCATATTCAAATGCCCTCGAAATAGAAGAAGCATAGAAATACAATCAAGTCTAAACTAGGAAAACAAGAAATGAAAGCATGTATGAATATGTAATACACATCTATGTAAGAGCGAGGATGTACATATGCTGAGTCTAAGGTAGTAATAGCCGGCAAATTTTTTGAGTATGAGTAGCAATGATCAATATCAAGATATAACAATGCTAAAACTTGAATGTAAAGAATGTAAGGATAGAACCTGGTAATAGAAACTGTGTATAGGATGCTCCCAAGTGGGCGAATGTGTCAAATGAATAACCATGAATCGGTGTATATGCTCCTAGTGGGTAGATGGTAGCATGTTTGGATTAGTGTAGTGGACCTGAAAACATGCAATCTACAAGCACTTGACAAGAATAAGTGAAGCATGTAGTGTCGACACCTAAAATTGGCCACCAATGGCTTCATATCCGACTTTAGACCAATCCTTACCAACCATTGACCATCTAGCCTAAGAATTTCTCTATGTCTCAAATTTGGCTTCATAACCATGCAATAAATCAATTTGGCCTATTAATCAATTAAATTGAACAAATGCACCATCATTTAATTCAAATCTTGCACAAATGTTCAAAATCCTAACAAAGGTTAATTAACATCAAATACTAAGCAAATCTTAATCAAAACCTAATTGAATTCATCCATGAGCAATTAAATCAATTATCAAAAAGGAAAATTCAAATATCAAGAGCATCTTAAAATATAATCATTACCTTTTGTAATATCTAAAAATATATTTTTGGAGACCGATGCCTACTTATTGAAAATCACGAGTGCTTGACAACTCATGACCCTATTGGAGTTAACTTTTAAGCCAACCAAGGTAAGGATTTAACCCATTTCAAGTTGATTTCAAAATGTATAAATACAAGCCTAGAGCTCTTCATCTGGAGAGCTTGGATAGAGTAACGTTATCATGCCTAAATGATTCCAAAGCTATTTTGATATAGTGTTATTAAGTCAAAATATTGAGTCAAGCTTCCCAAGCCAAGCCAAAGCCAATGATGCGAAGGAGAGAAGGAGATAGCCAAGCTCCATTGCCACAGACTTCTTAAGAACAATCTGAGCAAGCTAACGAAGAGATCTCTTAGAGCATTCAAGGAAGGTAAGAAAGTTTGTTTTCTTGCAATGTTAGTTGTGCTTTGTCAATGGTTTTTCGTCACTAAGCTCCCCCTAAGATCTAGGCTTAAGTTGTTAGCTCATTAGTGTGTTTTTGGATTTGATTTCATCTACTAACACGATACTAATCTCCACTTATTGCAATTCTATGTTTACAAATTGCCTTTGATCAAGACCCCTATGGTGAAGAAGTGGTTTGTGAAACGGATCCATAGCCTCCTTGCAATACTCGATCTGGGGAACAAAGCCAAGCAGCATCATCGATAATAGCTTCTTTTGGCCAGTTGACGTATGATACTCGCCCTTTCGTGACCACCCATTCCTCCACCTATACCATTAACCCTCCTTCGGACTACACAAGCAAACAAGCTCTGCAACGCCCTACCATTTCTATTCCAAGACCTCGTCCTTTGGCTTGTGCGAGCAACCAAGCTTCGCAACGCCCTACCATTTCTATACCAAGACCTCGTCCTTTGGCTTGTGCAAGCAATCAAGATCCACAACGCCCTATCATTATCCAACCGCCGATCATCCTTCATCCGTTGCCAATCTTTCCCCACTTTAGAAAACCCATGTCGATTGTCGAGCCAAAACTAAGCCAATCAGTACCTCTCCAACCGAGCCAATCATTCGAAGATCCAGATATATTCAAAACTAGTATTTTACAATTGATTGTAAACCAAGGCCAAAAGAACCATCCAATCCACAATGTTTTCGTTGAACCAACCATTTGTGATGAGTCAACCTGTGATGAATCACCTTTTGATACTAATCCCTGTTGTCGAGGAGTCTCACTCTAACAAACTAGTTTTTTTTGAGTCACTTCTTAATGATTATAATCGTCTTTGGGCAAATCATTATCTTGACCATGTGCCTATTTTTCAAGATTCTCCCATTGACAAGCTAGTCTCTGCGGAGTTGTCTCTTGACCTTTTTTCCATCGTAGAGGAATCTCACTTTGACAAACCAGTCTTTTTGGAACCCGTTATGCCATCACAGGCCGTTACTTGTCCAATACCAAGCATTCAACAAAACATCATTGTAGCAGCATCCACACTAGATGAAGAATCAACATTAGAGCCAATTTCTATTCTTGAACGAACATTAGATTTAGCATCATAAGCAAAATCAACGTCAGTCTCAACATCGGATTTAGAGTCCCTTGAGTTGGAATCAAATTTAGAATCATAATATGTTAACCGTTGTTACAACATCGGTTATGCATACCTCACAGATTAGTTTGAATACATTTGTGATCCTTCTACTGTTTTTTAGAATAAGTATTTCAGTTTCGACACAAGTTCTAGTATCTTCTATGAGGATTGTGCTTTCAACCCCCATTCGATTACCATTCCACATGCCATTACCGCCACCTAACATAGCCATTATATTGACATTCCACCTCCCACAAGTGTCGATTGGGACCGATAGAATCATACCTTGTTGAACTTCATCCATGACGACATATCAATTGAAGAACAACAAGGAGGCCGAGACCAAAATCATGCAGAAGAAGAACAATCTCCTCGTGAAAACCTTTTCAGTGGCGCTAAGGGACAATCAAAGTTCACAGCCAGCATCTTTTAGTGAAACTTTTTCGAAGGCACTAGAAGACAATCAAAGTCAAAAGTCACCGTTCCTTAGTGAAACCTTCTTGGAGGCGCTATGGAACAATCAAGACAACTTCATTGGTGAAAACCTTTTCGAGATGTCAATCGCTGAGCACAAAAGTTCTTTAATGCTTGATGAAGACATTATCAAAGATCAAATCAAAATAACTTTCTATCTACAAACTAATCAGATGGTAGCTACTTTCAGGTCCAAAAAACATAAAAATATGGTGGTCCTATCGAGAGAATATTCAGAAATCTTTGGCCCTGCCACATCCAAAGTTATGTTGAATCTGAAATCAACAACATTGTGTGTGCTTGAAAATCCCGATCTTCATTTGTTTTCCAACCATTATACATTCCATTATCATCCACCTTTACATCACCAAATCATCGTTCCTTAGTGAAACCTTCTTGCAGGCGCTATGGAACAATCAAGACAACTTCATTGGTGAAAACCTTTTCGAGGTGCCAATCGCTGAGCACAAAAGTTCTTTAATGCTTGATGAAGACATTATCAAAGATCAAATCAAAATAACTTTCTATCTACAACCTAATCAGATGGTAGCTACTTTCAGGTCCATAAAACATAAAAATATGGTGGTCCTATCGAGAGAATATTCAGAAATCTTTGGCCCTGCTACATCCAAAGTTATGTTGAATCTGAAATCAACAACATTGTGTGTGCTTGAAAATCCCGATCTTCATTTGTTTTCCAACCATTATACATTCCATTATCATCCACCTTTACATCACCAAATCAAACATATCATCCAACATTTATCCCTATTTACCATCCATGGCTGCACTTTCCTTTGAAGAGGCTATAAAGATATCTTGTCTTGCTGCTTGAAGGAAACAAAATCAATGACCAACGAAGATCACAACATCATTGGCATCCAAATCTGCATCGAGTTCTTGATAAAGAAGCTATTCAGACGAGGTGTGGACTAGCAATCAACATGATTGACTATTCTGGTTGTATCATTTGCTGAGCAGGACATGTATCTCCCCATCAACAGAACAACAGAATCATTTACCATACATAGGACAAACACATCCAAAACTAGTGATCATCAACCAAAAACATGTACCATACCATTTCAATTAACGATTCCTTTTAGTGTTGACGCATACCTTGCCATTCGCCCTATCACTTGGGGGCAACCCTCCTACCATTTTATCCAATCATCCTATCAGTCTACCAGCGTATCATTTATCCATCGTATCATTCCGTTCTATAGACCACTCATGGTTTGATCCAGCCTATCCTACCCTATTTGACCTTGGTTCATCCATTGGTTTCACGCTTTCAGCATGAAGAATAAGATTAGTTTCAACAATTATTTCAAGCATTCCAGACAGAGGCAGTGTTTTGTAGTATGACAGAAGTTTGGTAGTTACATCCTTGTCCATTCTAATCCTATTTGTTTATGTGAGCCTGATTATATCCGCCTACATGGGCAAATTAGTGTCTCACCGGTCTTGCTACTAATTATAACCGCCTATGGGCAAATTACTATCATTGATGTGATTCGTTCTCTTAGTTATAACCGCCTATGGGCAAATTACTATTATTGATCTGATCCATTGTCTCTTAGTTATAACCACCTATGGGCAAACTAGGGGCAACATTTGTTTATTGTGCCTTGACATACCAACTTGCCCTTTTTATGCTATGCTGTGTCATCATACCAATTGTCCCTGTTTTGTTTGAATTCGTTGCTACACTAGTCAGATTCCTCCGCTGTAAGGTGGAACTACTGTGACCTAAGGCCATTTCGGGACTATGTGGGCCGTGTTTGATTCATGTTGAGGTCAGCTCAGTCTCCCCTTCCATTACGCTCTCGCTGTTTTACGAGCATCCATTCAATTTTTCTATGCTCTTGTCATTTTGTGAGCTTGGAGCGTTTAGTATCTTGTAATTCTCAATCGGGTAGAGATGCTCACAATTCGAAAAACATTCATAAAATTTCAAAATCCAAAAACATGTCCTATCTAAGCCTAGTCAGTTATCTTTGAACCACCTTACTGGGGCAAATTATTGTAAGATGCTTTCTATTGCTTTTTTTCCAGGGTTTCTCTTTGTTTTTTTGTTTGCTTGCTTGCTTCTTTGTTTGCTTTCAGCATTGTTGCCTTGACTCAGTTTATATGCGTTCATTGGGTGATTCCTTGCGCATTATTCTTGAGTCCATCCATAGTCATACATCAACATTATCATCATGGTTTTTATCATTGGTGCATTATTTTCAATAGAGTATTGGATCTGGAGTCAGTTTTTATGCATATTTCGGCCAGGTCCTCATGCATATTTCGGCCAAGTCCTTATGATGTTCTATCATGATGCCTACCGTCACGTGCTACAACAAAAATCAACTCAGAAAGTTGTACAAGCAATGGAGTCACAGAAGTTTCTCCTTGGTACCTTAGCAAATCCTTCCACCCATCTTGATCAAATCAACCCATTGACCATTCTAGTTATATCAATGCTAATAAGGATGAGCATCTCCTCGTTGGCAGGGATTTTTTTTATTGATCAATCTTATTCTTCTATCCATCTCTTTCATCACTTTCCATCCTCGTAGGCTTGGTTGTTTATGGCTTCTTTAGCCATTAGACCATCGCATCTACGTTTGCGTCCACTCATATTTAGTCTATGCAACAGGTTCTATCCTTGAGTCATGCTTGCTAATCCGCCTTACTGGGGCACAACCATATCAATCAATCATTTTTATCCAATCTAGGTCATCTTAATGATTATAACTGCCTATGGGCAAATCATTATTTTGACTTTTATTCTTGATTATAACTACCTTTACGCAAATCGGTACCTTTTTAAATCAATACATGCAAGCATTTTCTCGTTTGGATTAAACTCATCCATGGGTTAATTTCACTTTTCTTCTTGCTTCTTTTCGAGGGATCGTTCATCAACTAATCTGACGGCTACTCCCTCAAGGGGCCATCATCCTAGTTTTCCCAAACATTGTCGGGAGCTTTTTCTTCAACCATCTTTTTGGCATACAAGTTTTTTCTCATTCTTTGATAAGACATTGATGTGTCTATGGTTTTGCAATATCTTTTCAAACAGGGGCAAACTGTAGACACTTAAAATTGGTCACCAATGGCTTCATATCTGACTTTAGACCAATTCTTACCAACCATTGACCATCTAGCCTAAGAATTTTTAAATGTCTCAAATTTGGCTTCATAACCATGCAAAACATCAATTAGGCCTATTAATCAATTAAATTGAACAAATGCATCATCATTTAATTCAAATCTTGCACAAATATTCAAAAGCCTAACAAGGGTTAATTAACATCAAATACTAAGCAAATCCTAATCAAAACCTAATTGAATTCATCCATGAGCAATTAAATCAATTATCAAAAAGGAAAATTCAAATATCAAAAGCATCTTAAAAGATAATCATTACCTTTTGTAATATCTAAAAATATATTTTTGGAGACCCATGCCTATTTATTGAAAATCATGAGTGCTTGACAACAAATGACTCTATTGGAGTTACTTTTAAGCCAACCAAAGTAAGGATTTAACCCATTTCAAGTTGATTTCAAAATGTATAAATACAAGCATAGAGCTCTTCATTTGGAGAGCTTGGATAGAGTAAAGTTATCATGCCCAAATGATTCCAAAGCTATTTTGATATAGTGTTATTATGTCAAAATATTGAGTCAAGCTTCATAAGCCAAGCCAAAGCCAATGATGTGAAGGAGATAGCCTAGCTCCATTGCCACAAACTTCTTGAGAACAATCCGAGCAAGCCAATAAAGAGATCTCTTGGAGCATTCAAGGAAGGTAAGAAAGTTTGTTTTCTTGCATTTTAGTTGTGCTTTGTTAATGGTTTTTCTTCACTAAGCTCCCCCTAAGATCTAGGCTTAAGGTGTTAGTTCACTAGTGTGTTTTTGGATTTGATCCATCTACTAACACGATAATAATCTCCCCTTATTGCAATACTATGTTCACATGTAGTATGATAAAATTGACTATACTAAAATAGCTAGCATATGTAGTGTTTGGCAAATATAAGAAATGTGAACATATCAATGCATACAATTTGTAAATTTTGTATTTTCTGAGTAATTATTTGAATGTTCTTGTGTTTTTTTTTGACACTATATTGTTTTTGTATTTTTTTGATATAAGCTATGTATAAAAAAATGAAAATGAATTGTGCTTTATTTATATGTAAAATCTCCTTAGATGCATGATGTTCAATGGGTTTTTGATTGCCTTGCCATCAAGTGAAGCTAGCTGGTATACTTTTGGGTAAACTTTTCTGTGATGATGTATGGTCCAAGTCAATTTGGTTTAAACTTTCCTTTGTTCTCTTAGTGTTGACATTTTTGAGATTTTCTTTTAAAATCAAATCGTTGACTTTGAATTCTCTATTGTGGATGCAGTGATTGTAGGTTCTTTGGATTCATTTCTGATGTGTTTTAAGATGCTTTGCGGCTTGAATGCGTGTGTGATCCAACTATTCTAGTTCATGGAGACATCTTTGTACTGATCATTTGTGATGAGCCCTCTTAAAGACACCCGTAAGGAGAGGATTTTTAACTCCAATGGGATAATTGCTTCCGTGCCATATACCAGTGAATAAGGAGTAGCTCCTGTCGGTGTGCGTATAGTGGTGTGGTAAGCCCATAATGCATAGATGAGTTGATTGTCCCAATCATCACCAAATTTGGTAACTGTTTTGGTGAGAATACTTTTGATTGTCTTGTTTGTTGCTTCTGCTTGACCATTGCCCTGTGGGTAATATGGAGTAGAGAATGTGTGTTGGATTTTGTATGTCACAAATTTTTTTTACTATTTTATTCTTTAAAGAGGTTCCATTATCTATGATTTTGGCCGCTGGGAGGCCAAAGCGGGAAATAATATTGGTCATTAGAAAACGACATATATCTTCCCCCTTTGTGGATTGTAATGGGATGATTTCTACCCATATTATAAAATATTCTATAGTTGTGATAATGAATTTGTGACCTCCTACAGATTTTGGGTTTATCTTACCAATCAGATTAAAGCCCCATAGCATGAACAACCAAGGGGATACGATAGGTTGAAGCTATTGCGAAGGTACATGGTGTAGGTTGCCATGGCGTTGACATTTGTCACATAACTTGGCGTATTATTGGCATTCTTGTTCCATGGTTGGCCAATAGTAACCTTGTCTAAGTAACTTGTGTGACATTGCTTTACCATTGAAATGATCACCACATTCATTGTCATGTACCTGTTGAATAGCCATTTTAGCTTCCTCGGCAGTCAAGCATCAAAGTAAGTGTCCCTCAAAATATCTCTTAAGTCGTCGCCAATGATGACATATTGAAGGGAGTTTCGTTGTAGTTTACTCTTTTCATATCTTGTGAAAGTATTGGGTGTAATAGATTTATTCAAAAAGTTGTATATTTCAAAGAACCATTCAAATGGTGTTGTACTGCGAGTGGTAACTGATGGAGATTGTAATCGTTTGATAGTGAAAATAACTTGGTTTGCATCTATGTCGATGGGGATCAATGATGCGGCGTTGACCATTGCATTGGCATTACAGTTATCTTTGCGTGGGATGTTCTCGATAGAGAAATTATCAAACTAAGCCTATAGAGATTGAACCATATTTTTATAAGGAATTAGGGTTCTTTTGTTTGGTAGATATTTGTAACTTGATTGACAATTAATTGTAAGCCCTTGTAAACTTTTACTGATTTAATCTGAAGAGCTTGAGCTACTTGAAGGCCTAAGATAAGAGCTTTGTATTCTGCAATGTTGGTACATGAAAAACTGAGTCGGTAAGTGAGGTACTATGTGTCCAAGTGGATTGATAAAAACAATTCTGGCTCCAACACCATATGCACATCTAGAACTGTCAAAGAACATTATCCATGTATTTGAAGTGGTATTATATGTTGTGAAGTAATATTTGAAATCATCATTGATAGGATTTGTCTCTGGTAATGGGACTGTTGCTAATTGATTTGCAATTATTTGGCCTTTTATTGTTTTTTGTAAAACGATCTTGAGGTCAAATTCTGTGAGTAACTTAACCAATTTTGCAATACGGCCCAAGAGATGCGGTTTGACACCAGAAATTTTAAAGGATTAATGTTTGTAATGATTTGTGTCTCGTTGTTAATCAAATAGTGTTGGAGCTTCTAAGTAGCAAATACAGGTGCTAAGCAAAGTTTTTCAATCGTTGGATAATTTCTTTTGTACTCAACTACTGTACAACTAATGTAGTAAATGGCCCTCTCTTTATGTTGATCATTGTGTTGTGCTAGGAGTGCACCAAGTGCATGATTTGTCACTGAGAGGTAAAGTTGAAGTCGCTTGTCAAGTATTGGTGGGACCAAGACAAGTGGGTTTAGTAAGTATTGTTTAAGTGTATCAAAGCTTTCTTGACATGTGATGTCTCATTCAAATTTTACATCCTTTTTAAGTAGTATGGTGAATGATTGGGTCTTATCTGCGAGTTGTGCCATGAAGCGACGAATTGCCTGAATGTTGCCTTGGAGGGAGTGAAGTTGCTATAAATTGGTAGGAGGCTTATCCATGATTGCTTTGACTTTCTTGGGATCAACCTCTATGTCGCGTCGGGATATTATGTATTCCAAAAGTTTTCTCGATGAAACCCCAAAGACACATTTCTTGGGATTGAGTCGCATGTTGTATTTTTTGAGTCTCTAAAAAATTTGTCGCAAATCTATTGCATGATGTTGCTCTTTTGATTTTGCAAGCAAATTATCAACGTAATCTTTAACTGTCTTATGAATGAGATCATGAAAGATATGTGTCATTGTCTATTGGTATGTTGCACTTGTATTTTTTAATCCAAATGGCATGACAATCTAGCAGAAAGTGCCCCTTGGTGTGGTAAAAGAAGTCTTTTCTTGGTCTTCATTAGCGATCTTAATTTGATTGTACCCCTCAAAACCATCCATAAAGGAGAGCATCTCGTACCCTGTTGTGGAGTTGACTATCATATCAATGTTGGGTAAAGGAAAGTCATCCTTAGGACATGCTTTGTTGAGGTCTCTGGAATCACAACATTGAATTTGGCCATTAGGCTTTATAATAGGAACAATATTAGCAATCCATTGTGGATGAGCAACTAGTTGAATGAAACCGACATCTAATAACCATTGGATCTCATCTTTAACTAAAAGAGCAACTTTGGGATGCATTTTTCGAATCTTTTGTTCAACTGTCCTGGCGTTGGGATATAATGTAATTCTGTGCACTATGATTGAGGGATCAACATCAGGCATATTGGTATAAGCCTAGTTGAATACCTCAAGAAAATCTTTTAAACTCTGACGAATATCCGTACCTTCTGATTTATGCAAGGCAACAACCAATAGTATGATACGAGGATCAGTTTTCGTGCCATAATTGAATTCGACTGTTTCTTCATTAAGTAATGTAGATCGATCCATGATGTATGGTGCTATAGGGATAGTCTCATCTGTGTTGGGTAACATATTATTTGAGTCATTTGAATGCTCACCAAAGTATACTTGGGCACTTATGGAATGAGGAAACCTATTCTTATGATAGAAGGAAGGGAGATCCTCATATGCGCCCAAGAATTCTAAGAGAGCCTTGTCATTAGCAAACTCGTCAAAAATAGGTAGATTTGGAGAAACCGTATCATTGATATGATCGGGGTAAACAACTAAAAGTGTAGAAACATAGTCCACCGTATCTTTTGCCCGTGGAATAGGTGGACAAAATATGATATGTTGAGAATCATGGTGAGAGGATTTGGCATTAGATGTGTTATCTCTATATCCAAGTCCTTGTCTACCTTATTGATCATATGCCTCAATGGAATTAAGGATTCCCTGCTCATGTTTACCAAGGCCCTGTCTTGTGTAACCCATCTTCTGGGAATATCTTAATGCAAAAGGTGAACTTATTATCTTGTGTCTTGGAAGTAACTGGGGGAGTTGTATGCGTGCTTTGAATTGTAGACTTGAGTGGTGTTGTAGCAAAATCCATGTGAGGAATATAATTGTGTGAAGGCTCTTTATATTGACAATACTTGAATGGTTCTTTATCGATAGGGCATGTATATATATGACCTTTGTAGCTGAATTTTAAACATGCATGTAAAGTGGATGGAATTGTGTGCATAGCATGAATCCACGGTCTTCCAAGCAAGATATTCTAATTAAGATCATTAGGCATAACTTGACATGTGGTAGGTAGTGTTCTAGGCCCCTATGTAAGGTTTAATGTTATCTGACCCAAAACTTTGTGTGGAATATTATCAACCCTCCGATGTTCATATCAAAAGGACCCAAATCCTTAGCATGTATATTAAGAAGTCGTAGAAAAGAGATATTGCATATGTTCAACCCTGAGCCATTGTCGACTAAAACCTGTTTGACACCTACCTCGTTAATTCATAAGGCAATGTAGAGAGGTAGGTGTAAATCTATGATGTGCTAAGGTGGAAGATCTTGACATGTGGTAGGTAGTGTTCTAGGCCCCTATGTAAGGTTTAATGTTATCTGACCCAAAACTTTGTGTGGAATATTATCAACCCTCGGATGTTCATATCAGAAGGACCCAAATCCTTAGCATGTATATTAAGAAGTCGTAGAAAAGAGATATTGCATATGTTCAACCCTGAGCCATTGTCGAATAAAACCTGTTTGACACATACCTCGTTAATTCATAAGGCAATGTAGAGATTTAGGTGTAAATTTATGATGTGTTGAGGTGGGAGATCTTCCCTCTCGAAAGCAATATGCTCTTTTCTCCATTTCATAGTATTAATTATGGAAGCAACATAAGCACGCTAGGATGTTCGAGGTACCTAAATGTCACATAGTGCAACATACAAAATGTCTTTGTATGTGTCGAAATGTTGTAGGAGCTCTACAATGGAAACTGTATTTGAAGAAGCACTGCTCTGATCAACAAAGCTATAGCCATGGGTGTTGCAAACTTGCCAAGCTTCATGACCACATGAAGACATCATAACCTAGATCGGAGGGTCTACTAAGAGCATAAAGCTGATAGTAGAGGCAGGATGGTGGCTAGATGTGTGTGATCGAAAAGGAGGGATAAGTGAGACCATTGATGGTTCCTTATGTCTAGGAGTGATAGGGAAGGAATCAAAATGAACCAACAAGCAAAATGCATCTAAGGGAGACGTGTTGATATTAGGTAGTATAGTTATTATCTGATGTAATGTGTTCTCTATGTGATTAAAGATCGGTGTTTCAATTGCATTCCAGATAAGAGAAAGATAGCATGCTAAAGAAATAATGAAACATGACAAGCATTTTAATTGATATGAAGTATCATGTATACATGTATTTATGTCTTTTCTAAGTTCATTCCGAATTAAAAGGAACAAGCATGCAAATGAAAGTATTAAACTTTGCAATATAAATTGATACACCTCTTCAATCATTATTATGACGATTAGGTCAAATAAAATAAGAAAGTGTATGGATCTGAAATTTGAATGCTAGAAATGTGAACCCTAGGGTTATCTAGGGTTTGTACAATGTTTGAAGTAAGTTGGATTCACCAAATGTTTTAACCTTTTAGGTTTTAGCTTATGTAAATCCTATGTTTGATTGAAGGGTTTAGTAGTCTAAATCAAGGAAATTATATGCATAAAATAGCCATTGATTTGTTACAGATTTGACTTTTTAAAAATAGTAATAAATGTGTGAATAAAGCCTTATCTAGAAAACACTTGATATGGACAATCTGAGGGTTGGAAATTGAGATGGAAGTAGGTTTGAGTCTCATCAACTGCATCCTTGTGTCAAAACCCCTTTTGGGTAGTAGTGCCACATTTGGATAGAGGTGCCATGTGGCTCTAGTGTCCTGATATTGGCATTAGTGTCCTCTATGCAGGACTGTCTTGAACTTTTGGGTGCACTTGTGTCTGTCTTTTTGGGTTCTGTTCTTGCACACAAGCAGTTTGGAACTCTGTATTGTTCCTATAATGAATGATTTGTGATGCAAACCCTAATCCTCCTTGCAAGTAGGGTATGAGCTGAAAAATGTGTTCGTTAGGAGGATAGGTTGGACATCTTCAACACCCGATAGTGAAGTGAGTTGCCTACATATCAATACTTCGAGGAGGGATCAAGATCGATGTAGTTCTCCCTACCTAATTGCTGGTGCAAGTGCAAGTGATGCTAGTATGATAGTGGTCTTGAGTGCTTTGAGTGTGCTAGAGATTGAAAATTTGAAAAATCTGAGCTTAGAGCTGTTGTAAATGGTAGTATGCAGTAGGGTAGAATAGTAATTCATAACCTTGATTTTGCTCAACTTGTTTCATGTTTGAATAGGTATTTTGCATCAAATTTCCATCTAGTGGATAGAGGGCTAAAAGTCATGTTTTTATAGTGTTTTGTTGTTTGTGCGGATAATACAAGATGTTTAAGCTGACGAGGGTTTTACCTTTGAAAATATATTTGTTCGGAAAAGCTAGGGTAAAGGACATAGACGCCATTTTTGGGGACACTAGCGCCACGTGGCTCTAGTGTCCTTAATGTGGCGCTAATGTCCAGTTGACAAAAAATTGGGCACGAAGGGCCAGGATCGAGAAATGAGGTTTTGGGATTGCATTTGCGCTAACTAGGGACCCCTGTGGCCTACACTAAGGCTACAAAAGTGTGATAATATGCTCTAGGATAGGTCTAGGGCTAAGCTAGGAATATGAAGTTTCAAGTAGCACTCTTAGCACTCAAACACCACTTTTAGGTGATTACACCAATCTTTCTTGTTTCTATTATAACACTACCTACACCCTGCATACCTGCCTTTTGAAATTAGCAATCTCGTCCTATGTGAACAAGGGGGTCTAATTCTGTGCAATCTAGTCATTGTAGAGATCAATCTCATCCAAATCAATAAGCTCCTATGATGTATCCTCCACTTCTCTTTTGCAAAGTCGAAAGTTGTATTGCACAAAAGTTGCCTCTGAGATGTCGTTAAGACAATTTATTGTGCTTCTTCTTGTCAATGGCCTCAAACAAACTCTAGTTGTGCTTACATCTAAAAGCGCTACAAGGTTGAGACAAGATTCGGGGGGCTAGCTTCCGAAAATTTGGGGTAATTCCACCCCAATCTTCCCACCAAGAACTTGCAAACAAGATAGTGAAAAGTTTGTGAGTAATTAATAATTGTAAATTTGTAACTTGTAAGATATAAGCAAAGACTCCACTTTTTGTTGCTTGTTGTTTTGGTGGATCTCGCTCAGATAGCTAGTGGCAAAGAAAAGATTCTGCGCTTAGCTTGTTTGTAATTTTTTAGCTCTAAAATAATGAGGTCCCTCACCTCAACCTGAAGTGTCATCCTCACAATGCATGTTTAGAGGCCCTCTATAATGCCCCCATTAACATTTGTGAAGCCATTGGAGAAGAAATACTTAGGGTTGGGATAGTACCGTGCTGCTGGAATGAGTTGGAGTTGATTGTTCCACCTTTGATCAATTATATCTCAAATAGGATCAAATCTATCTCTATCCCCGTTATGATAGTTTTGGATGACCCCTTTGGCCCTATCCATGGCCTCATAAATGTATTACATTGGGTTTTTCATCCCTTCCTCCTAGTGCAAAACCCTCACTAAAGGCTTTGACACCTACAAACAAATTAAAGTTGAAACTTACAATTAAAGTAATTTAAAAATAAAAATAAAAGTAAAGGAATTGACATAAAATTTTAATTGAAGTTTGAAGTTACCTTGATGATTTGTGTAGCTCTCTTCGCGAAGGCATCATAACAAACTGTCTTTGCAATCCTCTCTTGATCAACATTCTTTGAATATTTTGAGTCTAGTCATACTTGACTCACAAACATCTGCTTTAACAGTGTCAATAAATTACAAATATTTTGCAACGTTAAGAAGTTAGTTGCAGACTTTATGACACCCGTTCGCACAAGCTCTTTCTTGGTGTGATCTCTCATCAAGTTGAGAAGCCAAGGGTGATTATAAATGTATTTTGTGACGTTTTTGGCATCTTCTACAATTGCTCTCATCCAATCAATTTTGCTTATGTCCTTCAAAATAAGTTCAAGGCAATGGGTTGTGTAAGGAGTTCAAAAAAGTTATGGATGCCTCTCCATAAACAGTCTCCTAGCCACCACATATGTTGTATTGTTAGTGACAATTTGCACAACATTCTCGATGCCTACTTCTAAGACAACCTCCTCCAGCATTAGGCTCAAAGTTTTTGCATTCTTTACTTTGTTAGAGGTATCAATTGACTTCAAAAAACCATCTCACCATCTGAAGCCCCTAAAAAATTGATGAGGGTGCAGTTCCTTCCATTCGTCTATTCATCTGGAAGAATGGTGCATCCAAATTTTTTCAACTGCTTCTTTTGTTCTTTCAAAATTGACTTTGCATCTACAACAACATTTTGGAGCAACCTCCTACTTAAGTATTTTGGAGAGGGTGCCTTTTACTCTTTCCTTGAAATTATCAATAACATCACCAAATACTCCCAGTAGCGGCTCTTTGCCACATTGAAGGGATGGTTGTAATACTGAAAATTCGCACAAGCCTTATTTGCTTCCTTGTGCACCTCTTTGTTCCATCCTGTACCTTGAAACGAAGGTTGTTCTCTAGGTATGTTTCTATGTAGAAAAAAGTGATGTGACTGGGCTTTGCTCGAATTGGATGAGGTGGATATCACTGGTATGTGCAGACCACAACAAGATCCCACAATCTCTGCCATATCTATCTTTGTTTCCACTATCGAGTAAGAATTAATGGTTGTTGCTATGGTTGTTTGTATCCTTGCCCTTTATAGTTTCTTCTCATCTAACAATGCAAGTGCTGCCTGCATTTCTCGTTTTGCCTTTTCTGTGGCATTAGGACATGATGTGACATCGTGGCAAGGAATGCATGTGATATAGTACATGAGATGATTAATGCCTCCAAAAGCCTTCATTGAACAGAATGTGCAAATCACACTCCCCTGGGACAATCTAACTATGACAAACTTCCAAGCGGTAGAACAACGTCCAACGGAATGGTTTCCAGTTGTTGATGTTGAGCCTAATTTGGAGTTGCATGCCATTGTATATTAATCTGCACCAGGTTCAAATATGAAAAAAATAGTATTTAAAAACAACCTAATAAATCGTTAAACCCTATGTACAGGGAAAAAACCAACAATTTCATTTAGAAATTATAAAAAACTAGCATAAATCATGAATAAAAATTATGGAAACTGAATGGATTGATGTAAATCTGTAATAAATGTTTAGAAACCTAATATTAATATTTTATAAAGAATTTACATGCTTGGAAAAAAGAATTAACACGGAAATCAAAAAATTCTCAAATTTACTCTGCAAATCCTCTATAAACTCTATCCAATTTTTTCAAAGGATGCTCAAATGTTGTGTGATGAAAATGTGTGGGCTTAAAAGGAAGCAAATGCAACTTTTTTACCACGTCAAACCACATACGACGAGTTTTACACTTGGACTTGTCGAGTGCTTGCCGCGAGTTTTGCGTTGAAACTTGCCCTAGGCAGACTCACAAGTTCAAGTGGTAAAAACACCAGTGCTAAAAAATGGCAAGTACTTGCAACTCACTGAGTACAGTAGTTGAACCATGGCTCACACAAGCACAAGAAATCCGAGTAGTCACAGGGCAAAAAAGAGAATGTGCAATGTAGAAATCATATGAAGTGCCGCAAAGTACCAGTGTAATAAAGCACACAAGAAATACACTAGAGCAAGATATGTATGGTGAAATAAATGCTCAATATGATAATGGAAAATAGGAAAGATAGAGCTTAGAAACCACTAAAAATGCCCCCAATGTCGACATGCCTCCAATGTAAGGATACTTTCAGTGCAAGCACGATGAAGCTGCAAAGCAACTAGAAGTCCAAAATCATATGTAAACATGTATAACTTGCATCTAACTCAATGATACCAACACCACCACATGCCTAAAAATTGTACATAAAAAACCTCTAGCAATAGGTAAATAATCATAATATGTAACAATGTGCATGCATGCAACAAACAAAGATAAAGGCAATAAATTTTACTTATAATTTAATCATTTTTAGAAGAAGACAACCAAGCGAGAAAACAAGCCAAGAGGCGAAAGCAAGAGGAAGCAAGAAGACGCAAATCAATTGAACAAGATTAAAGCCAAGAGGTGAAAGAAGAAGCAACAAGAGGAGGACCCTAACCTACAACTTCTCTCAAATCTATGTGCACACTAGAGTGAAAGGCTTCAATATGTATGGGTTGTTATCATTGGGAAGTTTGTGCAAGATTTTGGCATGGGAGACAACAATCAAAGGCAAGGGTGAAAGAAAACGATTCAAATAACATAAACCAAGAGGCTAGAAGAATGACACAACAAACTAAAACATATGAAGGAAAAAGTTAACTTCAAAATTCAAACAAGATAGATGTCAAAATCAAAAGATTTGAGAAGCAACAAACAACTTAAGAAGAATAGCAATGGAATAGAAGGCTATAAGGAAACACGAAGAACCCAAAAGTGATACATGAAGCAAGAGAGAGAAAACAAGCACTAGAGATACACAACAAATGTAAGGAAAAAAAAAGCTATGTACAATAGATTTTCCATTGAAGCACATAAGATTAGCAAACAATTTTAACTAATAATACCATCTATGTGCCCATAATTCACATAAACAGATGCCATCTTATCTTGATGACCATGAATCTAATGAGACAAATATGTTGTCCGCTGTAGTGTCATCAATAGTATAATCGTGACCCATGTAGTAACTAGAATCACTATAACTAGTAGTGTAAGCATTATTATTGCAATTAGCTGCAATAGTTGTTTTATTAGGGCTTGTAAAGAAGCACTTTGCTTAATTCAAATGGTATTTCATATATGTGGACCCTTGATAGATGCTTTATCTTGAATAGGTGCAAAAAGTTGTGATAAGATCACCATAGTGCGAGGATGAGTAGGTACTCGAACTCTAGGTCTAATCTTTTGAGGTTGTACGATTTACTGGTTTGTTAGCCCTTTAGGTAATACCTCATGTTGATTTTGTATTGGAGATATATGAGTGCCTTAAATGGTAATCACTATGTTACCATGCACATATGAGTGCCTTAAATAGTAATCACTATGTTACCATGCACAAACTTTAAGCATTGATGCAATGTTGATGGGATAGTTTTTATTTGATTAAGCCATGGGCGTCCAAGTAATACCCCATATGTCCTATTATCTGGCAATACATGAAACTGCATTAAAATAGTCTTAGGACCTATGGTGACAAGTAATGTGATACCCCCAAGAGGTGTCTGAGTAAGACTATCATAACCTTTAATAACAACAGTTGCACCATCTAAATCCTTCCGAGTATAACCATGACTAGTAAGAAATTGCATTGTAGACATGTTGGACTTGAATCATTATCAATCGTAATGCCTTTTTGGTAATCATGAATGTAAACCTATGAAAGCCCATATGAATAATGGTCTGTTGTTAGAATTGTCTATTGGAATATTATGATCATAGAAAGTAATAGCAAGAATCTCTTTACATGCATCCGTTACCACACCTATGAAACCATCTAAGATACAAACATAAAAAACTAGTGGAGGTTGTTTTCGAGCTACCATATGAACATCTTACTTTTTATTATTTTGAATGGCATGATTTGGAATAGGGGTGGTAAAGACTTTCAAATTTTGATTTGGTTGAGCAATTGATTCGTTCAAACTACTATTGTGTCCTTCCACTTGTATTTTATTTTTGTCAATCAAGTCTTGAATCTTATGCAAGTTATGATGATGGTCTTCAACACTTAGTAGTCAAAGTGTTTGCTAGATTTAGACAAAGTGTTGAAGACCATCATCATTCAACACTTTGTCTAAATCTAGCAAACGTTTTTACCGTTTCTTTACCCTCATCATAATTTTCTATGTTTTGAGATCCATTATCACCATTATCATTTATAGAGTTGTCATACAAAGGTTCATATAGATCCACTAGATCCACTAGCACCATTATCATTCATAGGTAATATTCTTGTTACCTAATATGGAAGGAGAACCTCTAGTAGGTGGAATAGAAGCATTCAAAGGTTCATTATTAGTTGCAACATGTACTTCCTCATATACAAATTCTTTATGTAGAATTTTATTTTGTACATTTGTTGATATAACTAATATTTCATTTAATTGATTAGGTTGGTCTTTAACACTTTGTCTAAATTTAGCAAGCCTTTTTACCCTTTATCCACGTCACAATTTTCTATGTTTTGAGATCCACTAGCACCATTAGCATTGTTCTCAACAGCATTGTCATTCAAAGCATTGACATCACAAGCATCAACATTTACATCATTTGCATTTTCATCATTCATATTTGTACTATTTGCATTATTATCCATGTGTATCAATAGGAGGAACATGAACCTTGTTAATAATTGCCATTTTTTTTTGCAAATTAATGAGTACCGAGCACAGGTGTTTGAAAAAATCAGTATGTGTACTGATCAATCTATCACTTCACCTAGATCTAACCTTCTTAATTGGCATAAGGGAGAAATATAGATGACATAAAAAGTTAGGGCTAATAATAACACAATAATAAAACACAACCCTAGAAAAATCAGGTCTGAACTAATCATACCAAAATCAGGGCTTAGAGGGGATGAGAGCATGAAACCTTACGGTTGGACGATCAAAAGGATCGGGTTCATAGATTTTTTTAATAGTATGTAATATCCTCAACCCAGTGATCGGAAAATTGCAAGTCTGTCATGGGAATCACAGGCTTAAAGAGAATTGCAACCAGCGATAAAGGAAATTGAAATCGTAGCCTTTGAAGAAGAGCACTATAATTAACTTGCAAATCACCATAAGAGGAAACACCAACAATAAACCAGCATTCATTAATAAAACAACAATCATTACTTGTTTAAGAGAAGCACTCATAATTAATTGGTAATCAACATTCTTTTAACGAAAGGTCGCCACCCTTGGAAGAGTTACATCTTTTGATGGAAGGTTTTGAAGTTATAAATAATCAGCGAATGGTATGGAAGGAATCATTCAATCGTGTATTCAAATATATAACCTTGTACAAGCATCGTGCTTTACAATTGTTCTTAAAGATGAAATCCTTTAATTGTGTAACCCGATTTAAAGGACGAAAACCCTTGTCATCATGATTTAACTTTTTGGGGAATATTGGAGTTTTATTCCTAATTTAGTTAAGGGTCTAGAATAATCAATCAGTAAATGATATTGCAATAATTTAACCACTGATTTGTATAATTTATTTATATTTTTAACTTTTCTATAAATAGCAATAAATATGGAGAAAATAAGACTTATCTTAAAGTGAATTGAAATGGTTGTTGCAGGGTTTGATATTAATTGTGTAGGACTGGGACAATGTCGCAAATCAGAATCTAGCTTTTGTTTTGTGAAAGGACAGGATCGTCGAAACAGGTCACCCTGGAGTCCGACGTTGTCCTCTTCTGCTGCTGTTGCTCGCAGAGATTTGAGTTTCCTAGGTTTTGTTCATTGTCCTTGTGTGAACCTACCTGTGAAATCTCGACTGTTGAAAGTCTACGGAATTCCTTGTAGAACTGATTTAATTTTCAAACCCTAGACTTCATTGTGCTTTGATAAAACTTGAAAAATAAGGGGGGTTAGTGTGTGTAAGATGCACTAAATGTGTATCCACACCCCTTGTGTGGACACGCTGCCTACATACCAATACTCCAAAGAGAGATCAAGCTATATGTAGTTCTCTCACGTAATGTGCTTTGTGCAATAGTGTAATGCAGTTGCAAAATTGCTAAACTAGGTGTGCTTGAGGTGGTTAGAGATTGGTGTGAGGATTTGGATATGCTTGTAGCTGTATTGGATGGTTGTATGCAGAAAATAGTGAAATTTGCCTCAGTGGTTTTGCTTGTATTCTTGTTTGCTTTGTAATATTTGCCAACCCCTTTCTAAATGAACTTTGAATGGGCTTTTATAGAGATCTATTGGTCATGGGTTGAATGTATTCGCGTTTGTCCGACAAGATGAAGGATAGGAACCGGAAGGAAATAACTGTTGAAGCTCAAAATGCAATTGGACAGGAGTGCTGAAATAGGACACCCTAGGGTCCGATGCTATAGTCCAAGTTGGGCACTCCTGTGCTACAGGTGCGGGCCTTGGGGGGGTAGGATTGGCCTGGGAAATGTTGCCTGACTGAGGTGGAATGACCGTTTGGAAAGCTTGGGATGATTGGGAATAAGCAAAAAGGTGTCTAGAAGGGTCATGAGAGCATGCAAGAGGGACCTATAGGTTGGGTGTCACAAGCCACACTCAAGCTACCAATTTTGACATTTTATATGACTACACATCACAATAATTCATTGGACGAAACCCCTTGAGGATCACATTATATTATTTGAGATCTGAAAACTCTAAATGTAATTTCATTTTATTATCTAAATTATTATTTCAAGTATAAAATCTATATTTATCTTAAATGGATTTTCAAGGATTCTAAATGTTAGTATAATATTTCGATTAAGAATATTACAATGGTATCAGAGCTTTTGTCCTGCCAGTCCATGGGGAAAACTTCATGCAAGGTGATGATAAAGAGATCCGTTATTATTTGAAAAATAAAAATAAGGGTTCTGATCAACAAAGAGAAGAAACTGAAAAGGGAAAAAAAGGGCAAATATGGGAGAGAACCGAGATGATGAACGGATTGATAGGCTTATTCAAGGACATGAACACTTGACTAATAACTTATTAGGTCTCGCAATGCAATCTATGACAAATTCTAGATATCAAAATGGTGAAAATAACCGTTTTAATACTAGCAATAATCAAATCCCTCAAAAAAGAACCATGAGTTTTTCAAACAGACCTTTTCAATTAAATTTATTTCAAAAGAAGAATCGATTATGGAAGAAGAAACCCAAAATTCATTGGGAGAGGACATTGCATCTAGTTTTGAAGAATATCGATCCCTTTCAGATGAAATACGGAGAGAAATACTAACAAATTTCATGGCAATGAAAAGAAATTGAAATGGTCCCAGAACAGAGCATAGACCCCAAAATACTCAGACATCTTCAGCATGCATTGGGTAAATTGACTTATCTACTATTGATGGCTCTAACAAATGCACAGTTTGAGCATGGATACAAAAATTGGATACCTACTTATCTCTCTGTCCTATGATGGAAGAAGCGATCAAATTCACAACCCTTCATCTTGAAGGAATATCTCATGAATGGTGGTATCATGGGTGGATTACACAAGGGCATGATCTCATTAAATCATATGACGAATTTACTAGGAGGTTGTTTGAAAGATTTGATAGAATTGACCCCAAAATTTATTTTTGGGAATTGACACTATTAAAACAAAGTAGCAATGTGGAAGACTATGTGGCTGAATTTCAGAGGCTCGTCGTGATGGTTTTGGACATTACTGAAAGGAGGCTGGTAGTATTGTTCATGGAAGGATTGATTCAACCACTCAAGGGTTTAGTCAAACCCTTTAATCCTTCCTCCCTCCAAGAAGCAATCAAAAAGGCATTCAATTTGAAGGCATCAACACAAAAAAATAAAATTGAGCCATTTATACAACCAAGAGTAGTCAATAGTGGATAGCCATAGACTATGCCTTCAGGACAACAAAGAACAATACCATATAGCCAACACAGCAGACCATTTCAATCAGGTGGATTCCAACCAAGAGATTCGCCTAAATCAGGTAAGGAGACGGAAACAAGAAATGAGTTGAGGAAAAACTTATGCTTCACTTGTAAGAAACCTTGGGTATTAGGGCATCGTTGCTTGGGAAAGGGGCAAGTCCATTACATCGAAGTTGTGTCAAATGATGAACTTGATGAAAAAGTTGAAGCTGAAAAAATAGTTCATGAACTAGGAGGGGAAAAAACATTGGAGAGTACCCTTGTGACTTTATCAGGGGCTCCAAGATACCATCCTTTTAAAGTAAGGCAGAATCTATAAGGACAGAAAATGACCGTATTGATAGATAATGGGGCCATCCATAATTTCATTGATGAGGGACTGGTAGCAAAAGTGGGTTTAAAAACAAAAGACTTTCAAGGTTTTAAGGTATCATTTGCTGATGGTTTTATCATTCCGTGCACTCGAAGAATTCCACTCCTACGTCTCACATTGGGAAGACATCAAATAAACGATGATTTATATGTAGTAGGCATTGGTGAAACAGATTTGGTACTAGGTGTTCACTGACTACATTCTTTGGGGGAATTTACCCAAAACTATCAAACCATGGAATTAAATTTTAAAGTAGATGGGAAAGTAGTTCTTCAGGGTATGGCTTAAGGAGTCCCCCAAATGATTACAGCCAAGAGGATGGAAAGGACATTCAAGAAAAGCCAAGTTTCATGGGCGGCACAATGTTTTGTGAGCTCTACAAAATCAGAACAAATACACCATGAAGACATTCAGCCCATAATTGATAAACATGCTAAGGTTTTTGAGAATATCTCATATGGGTTGCCACCAGACAGCGTTTTGGCATATCGTTGAGTTAGAAACCGGTACCAAGACGGTAATATTCACACCTTACCACCACCCCAAAATCTGTAAAGAGGAGATTGAAAAGGCTATCAAAGAATTGTTGGAAGTGGGACATATTAGGCTGAGTTCAAGTCCTTTTGCTTCGTCCATGATCCTAGTTATTAAAGAAAGATTGCACATTGAGAATGTGCATAGACTATCGACAATTGAATAAGAAGACTATTAAGAATAGACATCCGATACTCAGAATTTATGAACTAATCAATGAATTCTATGGAGCTATTTTCTTTTTCAAAATTGATTTAAAAACAAGGTACCATCAAATCCAGATGTGGGAATATGTTCAGAAAACTGCATTCAAATGTCATTATGGACATTTTGAGTTCTTGGTTATGCCTTTCGGATTGACCAACGCTACAACCACCCTTTAGTCTTGCATGAATCACATATTCGGTAAGCATTTGAGAAAATTTGTCTTGGTTTTCTTCGATGATATATTGATATATAGTATGTCATGGGAGGAACAGTTGAAACATTTAGACATAGTGCTAGAAATATTGGAGCAACAATCCCTTTTTGTTAAAATGTCTAAATGCGAATTCGGAATGTCAGAGATTTTATACTTGGGGCATATCATCAATAGATAGGGAGTGCATGTTGATCAAGAAAAAATCCAAGCTATATTAGATTGGCCCCCTCCTACTACCATGACTCAATTGAGAGGGTTCTTAGGGTTATGCACTTACTATTAGAGGTTCGTGAAAGTGTTCTCTCGGATAGTTGTCCTTTTGACTAATTTGACAAAAATGGGAGCTTTTCATTGGTCTGAAATTGCTCAATCAACATTTGATAAACTTAAAGAAAAAATGAGTTCATGTCCAGTTTGACTATACCAAACTTTTCATTACCCTTTGAGTTGGAATGCGACACATTGTGTGAAGGAATTGGTGTTCTAATCCAACAAGATCATCCAATTGTGTTCGAAAGTAGGATTCTTAAAGAACATGAGCACAAGTACTCTATATATGACAAAGAAATGTTGGCAATCATTCATGCGTTGGCCAAGTTCCGCCAATACCTGGTATACGGAAAATTTGTGGTAAGAACGAATCATAACAGTCTGAAATTTTTCTCAAATTACAAGGATTTGAACAATAGACAACAAAAATGGGTGAGCAAGGTCCAATCCTTTGATTTCAACATTGAATATGTGAAAAGAAAGAATAATATTGTGGTAGATGTATTATCGAAAAAACCATCGTTGTGCTCCATATCCACAATTGTAGCTGATTGGAAGGCTTCCATAATAACCGAGTATGTCAAAAATGAGTTTGCTAATGTGGTCGTAGAGGGAATGATTGGGGGCGAACGATACAAGGTAGTAGGTCTCATTTTGTATAAAATTAGGATCTTCTTGGTATTAGAATCAAAGATTAAGCATAAAATGTTAAAGACTATTTATGATAGCCCATTGGCAGGCCACCCAGGCTATTTTAAGACGTAAACAAGTAAGAGAAATGTTCTTTTGGAAAGGTCTTAAAAGTGAAATTCTCAAGTATATTCAAGAGTGTCCTACTTGCCAACGAAACAAAATAGAGCACAAATTTCCAGAAGGATTGTTGCAAACCTTGCCCATTCCTAATAAAAAATGGGAAGGTATTTCAATGGATTTTGTTATTGGGTTGCCCGTGGTTCAAGGGACGAGTTTCCTCTGTAGTTGTTGACTGTTTGACAAAGTATGCTCATTTTTTTCCACTCCCCACTAAAGTATGATGTCCCCTTGGTAGATGGAATATTTTTTAAAGAAATTTTTAAATTACATGCGCTGCCAAAGAACAATGTTAGGGACAGAGATAGTAGATTTATCAGTTTGTTTTGGCAAGAACTTTTTCACCCAGTAGGTATTGAATTGACCCCAAGGACAAGTTATCATCCTCAAACGGATGGTCAAATATAAGCCATCAATAAGTGGATCTAAGGGTATCTAAGGAATTATATTTGGGGCAACAAAATGCATGGATCAAATGGTTGCACTTAGGAGAATTCTGCTATAATGTTTCTTATCACATGTCAATTGGAATGACACTTTTCAAAGCTTTGTATGGGTACCATGCAAAGTCTTTTGTGGGTTTGGTCATACCAGATAGTAGAGTTTTGGGAGCTAAAGACTTGATCCAGCAAAGTCAAGATATCTTTAGGACTTTCAAGGACAATTTTCAGGAGGCACAAAATCAACAAAAGTTGTATGCATATCAGCATAGAATGGAAAGAAAATTTGAAGTAGGGTACAGTATATTTGCAATTACAGCCCTACAAGTAGTCCTCTATTAAGCAAAGTGGAGCTAAGAAACTCAAACCACGTTTCTATGGCCCATATAAAGTCATGAGGAGAGTGGAAGAGGTTGCTTATGAATTGGAATTACTAGGATGTAGCCAAATACATAATGTTTTCCATGTTTCATGCCTAAAAAGGGCACTTGGACAACATATTATCCCTTCTATAGAGCTACCCCATTAGATGAAGAGGGCAAGTTGATTTTAATATTCAAAACCATCTTTGAGGTCCGTGAGAAGAGGTTAGTAAATAGAAACATCAAAGTATATTTAGTTCATTGGCAAAATTTGCCAATTGAAGATGCCATGTGGAAAGGAGCGGTAATTATTGAACATCCCAATTTACAATTGCTTGAGGACAAACAATTTGAGGAAGGGAGGTCTGTAATATTCTCAACTCATCGATCAGAAAATCGCAAGTCTGTGATGGAAATCACAGGGCTTAAAGAGGAATTGCAGCCAACAGTAAAAGAAATTGAAATCGTAGTCTTTGAAGAAGAGCGCTATAATTAACTAGTAAATTGCCATAAGAGGAAGCGCTAAAAATAAACTAGCAATCATTAATAAAACAACAATCATTATTTATTTAAGAGTGCCCATAATTAATACAATAGTAATTAACTATTATTAAATTAATTGGTAATCAACATTTTTTTAACGAAATGTCGCCACACTTGGATTTTGGAAATATTGTCATTGATATCAAAGGTCTAGCATTGGTGATAAAGGCCCCATTGCATTTAATGATGTTTTTAATATTCATATCTTGGCTAATGTGTGTTAATATTTATTTAATATTAACGAATATATTTTTTGTTGCATATAAATCAAAAGAGGGCCCATGGAGAAGTCAAAGAGTCACAGGGTAAAGACAAAAGAAGAATGGGACACAATCTTATGAAGAGTCATCTTGAGGAATTTTAAGAGTCACCATGTGAAGACAAAAGAGGGTATGACACAATTTTCCATGAAGGAACATTTTGAGGAGTACAAAAAGTTCACCAAGATATAGACAAAAGAGGAAATGACGGATTTGCTTATGAAGGGTCACCATGTGACTTTTCAAATGCAAGGATACGAAGGGTCATGCAAGTTTGATGCCATTTTCCATGAGGATTGAAGGATTACAAAGGGTGAATGTCAAAGGTCATTTGGAAAGCTATAAATAAAGGCTTGAGAAGCCATTTGTAATATGCAAGAGAGTGCATGGTTTGTATTTGTTTTCAAAGAAAGAAAAGTAGGAGATATTGTAAAGTTCTATCATTTGTTGAGTAAGCAACATTGAGAGATAGTCGTGTTTTATATACAAAAAGGGTTGGTGCTCACAAATCTTTGCAAGCGGTTGGTGCTCCTGTGGGTTGGTGATCACAAATAGTTGTGTTGGTGCTCGGCAAAGGGGTTGGTGCTCCCGTAAGTTGGTGCTCATTCATATACTTGAGATTGTTCTCCGTGGCTTTTTCCACTTTGTCTTTCTACATAAAAATTTGGTGTCTTTCTCTCTCTCTCTCTCTCTCTCTCTCGTGTGGTGCATATTATTGTTTCGGTTTTATTGCATATTTTGAATGTGTGGTTAAGTTGTTAAAGAAAATGAATTTGATTAAGTAATAAGACATAATTTACTGATTCACCTCCCCCTCTCAGTGTATTTCTTGTTTAACAATTGGTATCAGAGCAGGGTCTTTTGGAAAAAGTTTTACAGCTTGAAGGTAGATCGGGAAAGCACGATCGCTGGATCACATGAAAGTTTTTCTATAAATAAGGCACCTTTGTTTGATGGGGCAAATTATGTTTTTTGGAGCATAAGGATGAAGACTTATTTGATGGCTCTTGGATTTGACATTTGACAAGCAGTGATAGAGGAATATGAAGAGCCATAGATACTTGTAACTACTCCAGTAGAAAAGAAAGCAAGTGAAAATAATGTTAAAGCTTTAAATGCTATTTTATGTAGTTTATGTGAATCAGAATTTGTTAAAGTTATGCAATGTAAATTTGCTTATGAAACTTGGGTAAAATTTGAGAATGTTTACAAAGGTGATGGAAAGGTTTAGCAAGCTAAGCTTCAGGCTTTCAGAAGACAATTTGAGAGTTTGAAGTTGAAAGATGAAGAAAATATAGCAAGTTATCTTCTGCGGGTTGATCAAATAGTTAGTCAGATTCAAGGTTTTGGAGAAAAGTTAGAAGAATCAATTGTGGTTTAAAAAGTTTTGAGATCTCTACCATTGAAATATGATGCAAAAATTTCGGCAATTGAAGAAATGAATAATTTAGCCAAACTAAAGATGAATGAGTTACATGGTATGCTTACGGCATATGAGATGCGGACCGAACAAGAGAAACCCTCAAAGAGAGAAGCTACTTTCACAACATCAAATAAAAAGAAGGCTAAGATTCAAGAATCAAGTGATAGTTCTAGCGATGATGAAGATGACAATGGAGCTCTATTAATTCCCAAGCCGAAAAAGGGCCCGGGTAAATATCAAGAAAAATTACCTAATAAATGTTTTAATTGTGAAAAGATTGGGCATTTTGCAGTTAAGTGCCCAGATAAGGATAATAGTGACAATGAAGAAGGAAAGTATACATACAAAAAGAATCTCAAAAGAAAACTCAAGTAAGGATTCGAGAAGAAGAGTTTGTATTCTAAAGATCTTAGCTCAGCTGAAGATAGTGGAGTCAGTGATTCAGAAGAAGAGATTCTATTCATGGCCATACATGAAGATGTCTCCGCAAGTAAAAGTACAGATGATCAAGAAGAACATGATGAAGCCCAAGTGAATCTAGTAGGAGAACTCATGTGTCTTAGAAGAGTTAAAAGCTCTTGAGCATAAGAATTGAAGATTAAAGCTCCAGATCGAAAAAAATGAAAAGGAGTTAAATGAAACAATTGAAGATCTACAAGCACACTTTGAAGAAGCCAAGAAGAATGAAGAAGATCTAACAACACAACTGCAAAAAGTAAGTAAAGAATGTGAAAGGTATGTTATTGAAATTGCTTTTTTAAAAGCAGATTTTGAGAAAACAAATAAAGCAATCAATGATAGAGCAGTCAATGATTCAAAAATTGAAAATAACACTAATATGTTGAATAAGATATTAGAAATTCAAAGATTAATGTCAGATAAGACAGATATCGGATTTGAAAAAGAGAAAGGGGAGGCCACTGCTTTCACAGACAGAAAAAGGAAAGAGCTATGTTGAAGCCTTTACAAAAGAGGAAATAAAAAGGGAAAAAAAAAAAATACAGAGGACATCTCAAACAAAGAACGATGGAACATAGCTACAAAAGGCAATCAGGACAGAGATACACAAGCGTGTCCTATTTTTATGGTTATTGTTTTTATTGTAATGGATATGGTCATAAGAAAATAGAATGTCGAAAAATGGCTAACAATTTCAAAAATAAGAAGGAAAGTCATGCAGAGTCAAACAGAAGTCACAACTCTTTTGCTCCTCTATCAGGGTTTAATGAAGAGGCCATAATATGTTACAAGTGCAATAACTTAGAAAGACTAGAGTTTCAAAGCTCCATTCATCACGAAGAAAGTTCAGACAAGTTCGTGGCAGAAGAAACAACCTGAAAAATCTATATTGGTACAGACAGCGTTGCATGTAAGAAATGAAGAAAAGCCATGGTTCATTGATAGTGGATGTTCGAGGCACATGACAGGCGACAAAAACAAGTTCATTACCTTGAAGAAGATCAATGGTGGCACAGTGAAATTCGAAGATAATACTACTGTCAGAATTGCTGGAAAATGTACACTAAATTTGGATAATGGTAAAACTAAAACTGAAAATGTTTTGTATGTAGGTCTTAAGCATAATTTTTTGAGTATAAGTCAAATGTGTGATCAGGGGCACACATTAAAGTTTTATGCCGAAGGTTGTGAAATTAGGAGAAAAGATTCAGATATGTTGGTTGCAGATGCTTAGAGAACATGTAATAATTTGTATATGTTATCAGACATCAAAAGTCAAATATGTTGTTTGAGTCAGATTGAAGAAAGTTGGTTATGGCACAAGAGAATGGGACACATAAATTTTGACAATCTTGTCAACATCAAGAAGAAGCAAGCAGTCAAAAATCTTTCAAAGATTACAAAGCCATCCGATATGTTTTGTGAACTTTGTCAACATGGGAAGCAAGCTAGAAGGCGATTCAAAACAAAAGAGTACTCGACCACTCAGATGTTAGAGCTTGTTCACACTGATCTGTGTAGACCTATGAGAACTCAAAGTACTCAAGGTGATAAATATTTCATGTTGCTTATTGATGATTTTTCACGTATGACTTGGATAATGTTTTTAAAAAAAATCAAAAGCTTTTAGACATTTCAAAGCCGTCAAAATATTAGGTGAGAATGAAACCAGTTTGAAGATTAAGTGTCTAAAATTAGATCGAAGAAAATTCATGTTAGATCAATTTATTGAGTTTTGTGAAGACTATGGAATAAAGAGACATTATTCAGCAGTCAAAACTCTACAGCGAAATGAAGTAATTGAACGGAGAAATAGAGCAGTTCAAGTGATGGCGAGGACAATGCTAAATGAATCCAAGATACGAGGTAAATATTGGAGAGAGGCAGTTGCTACAACAGTGCATATTCAAAATAGAGCATTATTGAGAGTCAATAGTGACAAGACTCCTTATGAGTTATGGAAAGACAAACCATCAACAGTTGATTATTTCATAGTTTTTGACAGCAGATGTTTCATAAAGAGAACCGATGAAAAACTTGATAAGTTTGAATTCAGAGCAAATGAAGGTATATTTTTTGGTTATTCTTGCAAAAGTAAAACTTATAAATGTTATAACAAAAGAACCAATAAAATTGTTGAAAGTGCAAGTGTCAAGATAAAAGAAGATAGAACACAGAATCAATAATCCAGTAGACATTCCTGAAATCATTGAAGAGGAAGATTTTGAAGAATCAGATGAAGATGAGGAGAAAAAGGACACCAAAACTTCATCCAAATATGTTTAGAGAAATCATAATGAAAGTGACATCATCAGGGACAAATGAAAGAATTCGCACCAAAAGAATGATGGTAAGTGAATCTGAGCAAGTAAATTTTTCTTTGTTATCCAAGATTTAACCTAGAACATTTTCAAAAGCTAGACATGATAAGAAGCATTGGGTTAAGGCAATGGATGAAGAATTAAATTAGATAGAAAATAATGATACTTGGGAATGAGTGCTTAGACCAAAAAATCATAATGTGACAGGGACAAAATGGGTTTATAGAAATAAGTTGAATGAAAATGGAAAAGTGACCAGAAATAAAGCAAGATTAGTATGTGAAGGATATGCTCAGATTGAAGGAATAGATTTTGAAATTTTTTTTGCATCAGTGGCAAAGCTAGAAGCTATTAGAATGTTTCTTGCATATGCAGTGTTTAAAAATTTCAAAGTGTTTCACATGGATATCAAATCTGCCTTCCTAAATAGGAATCTAGAAGAAGAGGTCTACATTGAGCACCCTGAGGGATTTATTTTTTCAAATATTAGTAGTCATGTATGCAGATTGAAGAAAGCATTGTATGGATTGAAACAAGCTCCCAAAGCTTGGTATACAAGATATGATAAGTATTTGCAGGATCAAAGTTTCAAGAGAGGATTTGTTGACAGTAATCTCTACATCAAAACAGAAGGTAAGCATCAATTGTTTGTTGTGGTATATCTTGACATCATTTTTAGAGGAAACATTGAAAAGATGACAAGAATTTTCTGATAATATGCAAAAAGAATTTGAGATGTCTATGCTTGGAGAATTGTTATTTTTCTTAGGATTGCAAATATTTCAGTCAGAGAAATGAATTTTCATATCTCAAAGTAAATATACCAAGAAATTGTTGAAAAAATTTGGTTTTGAGGATTGTGCACCAGTTGGCACACCAATGTGTACAGAAAATAAGGTGAGCAAGGATGAAGATTCACTTGTTGTAGATCAATCTTGGTATAGATCTATGATTGATAGTCTTTTATATTTGACAGCATTGAAGCCAGACATCATGCATGCAATAAGTATGGTTGCAAGATATTAGTAAGCTCTAAAAGATAGTCATGTTCAGTTGGTGAAGAGAATATTCAAATATATCAAGGGGACATTGGATTATGGATTGTGGTATCTCATAGACAGAGATTTCACTTTGGTTGCAAATACAGATTCAGATTGGGCAGGTTGCTTGGACGACAGAGAGAGTACAAGTGAAGGAGCTTTCTTTCTTGGTGATAGCTTAGTATCATGGCTAAGCAAAAAGCAAAATTCAGTATTACTTTTTACCACTGAAGCAGAATATATTGTAGCGGTATTGTGTTGTACTCAACTGCTTTGGATGAAGCAAACTTTCGAAGATATGAAGGTAAAATATGATGAACTTATTTCTATTTTTTGTGACAGCACAAGTGCTATTAATATTTCTAAGAATTCAATGATGCATTCAAGAACAAAACATATTCTCATTAGATATCATTTTTTGAGAGAGCAAGTTGCAGATCAACAGGTTAAGATGGGATATATCAGTACTACAGAGCAAATTGCAGATATTTTCACAAATGCACTATCAAAAGACATATTTGAGTATCTGCGGGAGAAGTTGGGAGTAATTTCTTTTACTTCCTACCATTGAAGATCAGCATCAGTTGAGGGGGAGCTAAGTGTTAGCTCCAAGATAGGCCCTTTGCCATTGATGTCAGAGGGGGAGAAGAACAAGAACAAGTACAGGGGCAGAAACAGGGAGAGGAATAGGTACAGGGTGATACAATAAGGGGGAGTTATTGTATGTTTTTCAAATGGCAGTATGTGGCAGTTTCAGGTTGCCATCAATGACAAAGGGAGAGATTGTTGGAAATATTGTCATTGATGTCAAAGGTCTAGCATTGGTGATAAAGGCCCCATTGCATTTAATGATTTTAATATTCATATTTTGGCTAATGTGTGTTAATATTTATTTAATATTAACGAATATATTTTTGGTTGCATATAAGTCAAAAGAGGGTCCATGGAGAGTCAAAGAGTCACGGGGTAAAGACAAAAGAGGAATGGGATGTATTTTTTCATGAAAAGTCATCTTGAGGAATTCCAAGAGTCACCATGTGAAGACAAAAGAGGGTATGGCGCATTTTTTCATGAAAGGACACTTTGAAGAATACAAAAAGTCACCAAGATAAAGACAATGTGACTTTTCAAATGCAAGGATATGACGCATTTTTTTATGAAGGGTCACTTATTTGTTTATGAAGGGTCACTATGTGACTTCAAATGCAAGGATGTGAAGGGTCATGCAAATTTGGCGCCATTTTTCATGAGGATTGAAGGGTCAAAGGGTGAATGCCAAAGGTCATTTGGAAAGCTATAAATTGAAAAGCCATTTGTAATATGCAAGAGAGTGCATGGGTTGTATTTGTTTTCGAAGAGAGAAAAACAAGAGATATTGTAGAGTTCTATCATTTGTTGAGTAAGCAACATTGAGAGATAGTTGTGTTTTATACACAAGAGAGATTGGTGCTCTTGTGGGTTGGTGCTCACAAATCTTTGCAAGGGGTTGGTACTCCTGCAAGTTGGTGCTTGCGAACTTTATAATTTGAGTTGGTGCTCATTCATATACTTAAGATTGTTCTCCGTGGTTTTTCCCTCTTTGGGTTTCCACGTAAAAATCTGGTCTCTCTCTCTTGTGTGGTGCATATTATTATTTCAGTTTTATTGCATATTTTGAATGTGGTTAAATTTTTAAAGAAAATAAATTTGATTAAGTAATAAGAGATAATATATTGATTCACCCCCCCCTCTCAGTATATTTCGTGCTTAACATTGAAAGAGTTACATCTTTTGATAGAAGGCTTTGAAACTATAAATAATTAGCCATTGGTATGGAAGGAATCATTCAATCATGTATTCAAATATATAACCTTGTACAAGCATTATGCTTTACAATTGCTCTCAAAGACGAAACCCTTTAATTGTGTGCAACCCGATTTCAAGGATGAAAACCCTTAATTATGTAACCTGACTTCAAGGATGAAAATCCTTGTCATCACAATAACTCAAGGATGAAAACCCTCGAGGATTCACTTTATATTATTTGAGATCTAAAAACTCTGAATGCAATTTCATTTTATTATCTAAATTATTATTTCAAGTATAAAATTGATATTTGTCTTAAACGGATTTCTAAGGATTCCAAATGTTAGTATAATATTTCGATTAGGAATATTACATGGTAAAGTGAATCTAGGCCTTATTGACACTACATTAAACCATAAAACGATACACAAAGGCAGAATGCAATAGATCTGATCTAAATATCATAAAAACAGCAAATAAGAATTGAAAATGTGCTTAAGTGGAGATGAAATAAAGTATCTAGATTAATTGATAATTGACAAAGGGGTTTATATGCACATACCTGATTTTTGACTCACCTGAATGATGACAGAGGTTGAAACTATTGAGAAGGTGTAGAAGCAGTGCAAAAGAGATTCCAAAAAGATGACCCCAATTTGTTGAAGTGACCAAAATCTGATTGTTCCGATAGAGGTTGACCAAAATCATATTGTTTTGAGTCTAACAGGCTGTCCCGATTGTGGCAGTCTTGTTTTGATAGTGGCTGTGTTGATCAGATCAATCTAAAACTATGCAAATCCCTTTGTCTGCACGTGCTCGACAAAGACCTCTCTCAGATCAACAAATTGGTGTGCGAAAGTGGTAATATATCTTCTCCTTTGATTAAGTCGTAATTGTGCCATGAAGCCTTGTTTACCTTGCCCTTCTTATGTTTGATTATCATATGGCATTGTTGCAAGTAAGTCATCCACTTCATGTGGCGTGCATTCTCCAGCGTGCTCTATGTATGCAAGATTTGAAGTGGCTTTTGATCAAAGTGAATGATGGTCTCCTCACCTAGAATGTAATGTCTATGTTGATTTATGGCTTGAGCAATGGCATATAGCTCTTTCTCTTAGGTGGAATGTCGTTGCATTGTGTTGTTGAAAGGCTCAAAATGGTATGCGACCACTAGGTGTCCATGCTAAGAAAGTATTGTGTTGAGTGCATAGTCAAATGCATCAATCCTGATTTCAAAGGGTTGTGCATTGTTTGGCATTGCTAGGGCTGGCGTGACACAAAGGCGATGCTTTATTTTATTGAAGGCAAGCTACTGCATGTGTGCCCAATAGAAAGCAGCGTTGTCGCGCATGGTTTGATTCAATAGGCATGAGATGTGAGAGAATCCAAGGATGAACCTGTAGTAGATGTTTGCAATTCCAAGAAAACTCTTGAGCTCTATGAGGTGGTGCAGAATTGACCAATCTTGGATCACTTTGATCTTCTCTAGGTCAACATGATTACCTACGTGGTCGATGATGTAGCTTAGATACTGAATTTGTGTAGCATTGATTGTACACTTTCCTGAGCTAGCTTGCAACTTGTGTTGGTGTAGTGTGTCTAGGATGTGTGTGGCATGCTCGTTGTGCTCCTCCCAAGCCTTCTTGAAGATGAAAATTTCATCCAAGTAGACAATGACAAAGGAATTGGTGAAGGCCTTGAGAATGACGTTCATCAAGAACATGATCATTGATGGCGCATTGATCAAGCCAGAAGGCATAACTAACTACTTGTACTTGCCCGTAGTTTTTAGAGTCGTCCATACATCTTTAGTATTCATGGGAACCCAACTTAAGGTTGATTTTGGTGAAGTACTGTGCACCTCAAAGTTTGTCTCAAAGTTTATTTGCAAGCAATGGATACTAGTTTTTCATCGTGATCTTGTTGAGTGCACAATGGTTAATGCACAAGCACCACTGACCATATTTCTTTGGCGTGAGGACTATTGGGCTGCCACAAGTAGAAGACCTTGGTCAGATCTTCCCTTGGTCGATGAACTTTTGAATTTGGCTCCAGATTTTCTCTTTCTCCCAAATTGACTCATGGTAGAGTAGTTTTTTTTGGAAGTGGAGATCCTGGAACTAGGTCGATCTGATGCTTTATGGCACAATGTGTGGAGACACTTTTGGGATATTGAAAAACATCTCCATACTACTTAAGTAGATAGTCAGGATGTTGCATTTGCACTACATACGGTGTTGTGCGTTTGGCAAGGGTGTGCTTCTTAGGGCATGTCTCTAGGCAAACCACGAGCAAGACAAGCTTTTATATGAGACACGAGCTTCTTGCACTTCCCAGTAGATATCAACGTGACTTTGGTCTTCAAGGGAGATTTTGGAATGTGATAGATGCACTCACTGATTTTGATAAACCAGAGCTATGGCTTAGCTTTGTAGTACCATCTTGGTCAAGACATGGATTTCTGAGTAGGAAGTAGCAAACCTCCAATGGCACCGCATTGCAAGTGACAATATTGTGCATGAGCTTGATGCCATATTCAAAGGTACATTGAAATCTGACTTGAATATGGATGATGGTGTGCTTTGGTTGTAAGGCCTAGGTGATTGATTCTCCATTTTTGATGTGACACAAAGAGGTCCTTTTATACAGCACTTGGTATGGAACATGTACTTTTTTTCCTCGACAATATCAAATGTGGAGATTTCAAGGTTGACATTAGCACTCAAGCAAGTGGTGTCAGTGTAATGTCCCCTTCTCTTTGAGGAAGCGTTGAAGACCCTTAGCCTAATCTTCTTTGTTTCCCAAAGGCTAAGGCAATATAAAAGAAAAAGGAAAATGTGTGGTTCTATTTGTAAAATTCAAAAAGTGCCTTGATGTCCTAATTTTCACTTAAGTGGGTGAATTTAGAGGGTCATGGGCATTCCAAGGCCTTAAGTGGAATTTATAAGGGATTGGACCTTTTTATATATTTAAGTTTTCCCTCCAAAAAGGAACGTACCCCTTGGAGGGAAGGATATAAAAAGGAGATGATGATTCATTTTGAGGGCACGACTTTTTGGGATAATTGGAATTTTATGAGTTTAAGCACGCAAAAGCTTGACTTATTGCTTTGAAGACGAAAACCTTCAAAGGTGACTGGAATTAAGGATAAAATCCCTTAATAACCAGCTAGGGCAACTTCATAAAGGAGTTGTATTGAGCGTATTTGTCAACCAAGGGTGTTTTGAACACCATTTTGTTTGCAGCAGGTGTAGCGACTAGGGTTTGAAGGCAAAAAACAGGGCAGTGACTGGGTTTTAAAGGCTGTTGGTGACCTTTCAGGGCTGTGCTGGTTTTTGGTGGCAGTGATCTGCCCTTTTGGAGCTGGGAGACCCCCCTTTGGGGTCTGATTTGGCCATTTGAAGGGCTGTTTAAGCCTGAATTTTATGTATGAGGGTTTGAATAATATTCTACTATTTTATTTGAATTTTCCAGCCATCTTTTGGTTGAAACAAATCAGGAAATTGAGGTATTTATACAGCTGTAAGATTCTGAAATTATTACTGAATACGTGGGAATTAAATATTGCATGTGTACTTGAAATTTGCATCTACAGAATTTTTGAAAATTTGGCTAGGGTTTGAAAAGGAAAAATCATAAAATATTTGTTGTTGGTTAGGGTTCACTGTTTATTCCAGATTTACATAATTTTCCCAAAAGGGGGACATTACAGTCTGGGTCGGTTTCATTTTCTTATGCAAGTCTAGGGGTGAATCCCAGAATTAGTGGTTGCACTTGACATTCAAAGTTGATGTGGGTGTGAGTCTTGTGATGCTTGTGTCACTTGTCCCCTTGCGTCCTCTTGCCTTTGTCTTGCACTAGGGGCACAAGAGCCTTTTGTTAGACATATGGGTGCAATGGTTTTTGCATCTGCGTAGATGGGTTTTGTGCATTGTGGGAAAGTTTTGTTTGGCGCGCAGGTCCATTAAAAGAAAGGATTTTATTCTTCAGCTTGGCCTTCTCTTCAATCTTGGGGGCTTGATAATAGGGTTGCCCCAATGTCTCAGAGGGTAAGAATTTTGTCTTTGTGCAATTGTAAGGGTAAAGTTCACTGATGTATCTTAGCACCTTTTTTAGCTCAGTGATTGATTCTTAAGCATGCAAGTAGCTCATGGAATTTGTTGGTGTATTCTTGGACTGATTGATCCTTTTGTTGTTGCAGCTACTGGAGGTTCATATACTCATCCTTGTAGTGCTTCCATGGACAGCTTCAATGAACTTCTACCAAGTGTCATTAGGTAGTAGTATTTTGCATGTTGTGCACTAAGAGTTTCCAACCAATGTACGATTAGTTTGGACACCTTCGGCACAAAGGTGGTTTCTCCACATCGCTAAAGCAATTGACAAGGAAATATACCTTGAGTTTCCAAAGCAGACCATCCAGTGCTTCGACGCTGATTTTGCCTTGGAAAATTAGTAAGGCAAGATTCATGTGCACCTTGTAAGGGTTGTGATATTGAAATGATATCATGGTGTGGGTTGCAATGGCTGGAGATCTGAATTGAAGAATCAGGGCACAAAATTTGCCGAAGAGTGCATTGTGTTTGTTTGCTATAAAAGCTACACTACCAAAAGAATACTATTGCAAAATAATAAGCATATACCATAAACATAGCACAAAAGAACATGAGAGAATAACAGCTTTATTGCATTAGGTAGTGTACAATACAATTTCTTGGTAAAGGGAGGACCAGTCACATCAGGGCCATTACCTTAGCATTCATCTTTCCATTTAGAATACGAAAAATCCAATGGTTGTGAGTTCGAACGTAAATGTCGATTTTAACCATTCATAACTAAAGATTCATCAATACACTACCTAAATCTGACTAGAATAATAACATAACAAAGTCCACTCCCAAAAAATTGCTTATATTAAATACAATGGTCTACAATGTTGCTCCTCTAGGGTGTCCTTGATGAGCTGGTGAACATCCACAGAGGCATCAACAATCTTGTTTTGAGAATCGGCCATCTCTCTCGTGGTGGTGGTGGTTGTCCAGATAGTGATAAAATATAAACTGAACCAGGTTGCACTTCCTCATCATTTTGTTGAGTGTGGGTGTTGACATGCATTCAAAAAGAACAAACTATGATACCAATTCCCTGAATTTGTGTAAGATGTGATCGGTATGATACCAATGATCCACACCCAGGGCCTAACACGGTGGTGTGGAGGACAATGCTGTAAACTAGCTAGTACTCTATTGTGTTATGATGACTCAATACAATGTGTCAAACCATTACACATTCATGAAAACAAACACATATCAGAATGATGCTCTTATATTCACCACGAACATGTATAATACATATGAGTGCAATGAACCAGAAGACTGTGAATGAGAGTTATCACGATCAAAGACTAAGGATTATAATCCTATCTGATTTGTCCAGCTGGAATGGAACATATGTTGAACCTGAGGACAACATGGAGGGACCATGTGTCCCCTTCTCAAGGTGGAATGTACGTACATATACAACAAGAAATATCAATTAAAAGATGATTTGGTTCTGTAACAGTTGATGGTTCTTCTTCCTTGGTGCACATTGAGGATGGGCACACAGGTGATAGTTCGGCTCCTCCATGTATTATGTTGTCTCTAGTGCACAATGGTGTTGTCAGCGTGCAGTGGCGTTAAGTGAGTCTGCGGTGTGTTGATGTTGGTCCAGTCCGTGATTGGCACTGGCAGAGGTAGCACCCAGGTGACCTGGGTTGCAATTAGATTAGAGGATGACAAAGCAGTGTTACCAAATGGTTTGCTCCCTAGATACAATAATCTTCTTTGTGCATTTGGTTCGTTACCGACAAAACTTAGGAAACATGAGTTAAACAGTCTTTGCAAAAGAAAGTATTTGTGTTGAGGTGACAGTAGCAAGAAAACATACCCTCCTAATAAAAAAAAAGGGTAAGGGAAGGTGGATAATAGAAATTGTTACAATTGTAAAAAATTAAAAATCCTTGAAATATGACATATTTCTCAGCACGTGAGGAGAAAATTGCCATGAAGTAGCCTTTGGGCTTCATTAAGATGTCTATACAACCAAAGGGTTTACATTATTCATGAACTGAAGTTGGAAGTAGCTTAGGGCTTGGATAGGATCCTATAAAACTGCATTCGAGTGGCCTTTCCTTGAGGCAGTCTTTGCTCATACTCTTCAATCTGAAAATTAATTACGGAGTGGTTCTCAGTTTTAGATGATCTCAAGGAAGCTGAGGACAATCAGGGGAGATTTCTGCTCCAAAACAGGTTGACTGTGAATTGGAGGCCATGCGTCCCCCCAATAGGGACTGCTGATAGGTCCAATCCGCCTAGGATGATGTGTTTGCAAATCTTAGAATTGCGGAGTTGCAATAATGGTAGAAATTAGGGAAACAAGGGATCATAATAGCAATTAGGAAAGACCAATGACACTTTTTTTGTAAGATTATTGTACGTCTTTGACAAATGATTTAGAAAGGAATAAAGATTTTCTTCAAAAAAACTATATGTTATATGCATATCCTAATAAACTATAGGGTCTTTATACACACTATATTGAATTTATCTGAAGCCCCTCAAAAAAATTCAGAATCTAATATGATCCGTGTGTGGCTGTAAGGCAGTTGGCTGCCATTATTTTGATATCAATTGCAAATGACCAGAACAAGTATACTTGATGCTGATTCAACTCTCATGGTTTATTTTCTTCATACGGCATACAAAAGAAGTTAATAAAATCTTTCGTTTCAAATTGCACTTGCATAATGCAAGACTAGGCAAACCTCATAGCTCAACTAATTAGGTCAAGTTGGGTTGCAACAAAGGAGTCAATGGTAAACCATAAACCAATATCCTTCATACAGCATGATGATGCTTTTTGGAGTATCTTCTTCATATAGCATGATGAAGCTTTTTGAAGTATCTTCTTCACACAGCATAAACAAGTAGTCAATTAAAGCGTTTTGTATTAAATTGCACTTGCATAATGCCAGACTAGGCAAACCTCATGGATCAACTAATTAGGTCAAGTTGGTTTGCAATAAAGGAGTCAATGGTTAAAAACCAATTTCCTTCAAAGTTGATGAAAATGTAATTTTCAGAAAGTTGAAGTTTGAATCACTAACAATGTTATTCTTGTGCTCTGCATCCTCCAATAAAGTGTGCTATGTGTAATGATAATTTTTTTTTAGGAGCATGGCTTGAGCTCTATATTCATTTGCTTTTCTTAAGTTTTTTTTTCTTGTTTCCATGGATTTTTTTTCAAGATATGCCTCTTTGCAGGGCAGTTATAAATTTTGTTGGACAGTTTTACTTCTTTCCAAATACAATACATACAAATTAAACTGTTTAAGTAAAGTGTCAATCTTATGAGTATGTGTCATTATTTTTATTAACAATCTCTACTTAGAAAGTTTCTGGTTGTGGGTTACAGCTCATAGGTGATTTAAAAGAGTTAGTATCTTGTGAGGGTAACAGGCCAAGAAGTCACAATGCAACTCATAGATTGGAACAACTGCAACTCCTTAATGCCATTTATATTCAAATTTTAACCACCCAGCTGAAAGTGGCGGGATCAACTAGTGAGGATGATGGCTTTTTAAGCCACCCACCAAGGTTCAATTCTCCTGAGGCATGGTTGGGGGTAGTGCAAGTGTTGGATGAATTGACTATGTAATATGCCCTTTCATGGAAGCTTAACCAAATGTGAGATAGTGGAGGAATGGAATGTGCAGATCTCTTGGTTTCTGGATGTGCACTGGACTGCATGCGGTCATGTAGAATCATGTGTTACCGTCAATGTTACCGGTTTGTTGGAATTTTCCTACGTTGGGAGGTTGGGTGCGAACCGGGTTCCGGTTCGGGGTTTGGTGCATTGCCCCAATGCCCAAGGTTTGTCCTTGGGCACCTGGGTGCGTTGGGGGTTCTTCCAAGAAGAACCCCCAACACAGTCGGTTGCCTAGGGACAAACCCTGGCCATTTGGGCAACGCACCAGCAGGCTACTAAAAAAAAAAATCCAAAAATGTGATCTTTTATTATCCAGAAGAACCCCCAATGCACCCGGGTGCCCAGGGACAAACCCTGGGCATTGGGGCAATGGACCAGCAGGCTACTGAAGAAAAAAACAGCCAAAAATGTCATTTTTTATTATTTTCTAATGAGTGTGTAAGTTTTATTTCAGAGGCATTTAACTTAGATGCTATTCAAGATTCGTAAACCCTATATTCGTTATCAAAATATGGCCTCTAGGAAATGGATCAACTCAAGGCTTGATCTAACATCACTAGTTTGGAGATGGAAAATTTCAAAATCAAAGGACCAGTATGTTTGGGCTGCATTTATATCTGTGTTGTATGCTGCTCGTTGAATTGAATTTGGGTGTGAATCACCCCTTCGTGAGCCATAAATGATCCATCTCTCTAACTCTTACTACAAAGTTGGCTCCAAGACCTTATAATTATTGTCATTTCAATCACTCTTCAAACCTAAACTGCCACTGTCTCATATTTTTGAGTTGGAAATCCAACATCAAAGGCTTTAATTCATGCCAAATTTAGTTCAAATGGAATTACAAAATCCTTAATGTATATCTATCTATTCAAACTTCACATGTACTATTGTATGGAACAAGTTGTTTCTGAATGTAGAAAGAAAACATCAAAATGGCAATGGCTTAGGAGTGGTTTGAAACATGAATAGAAAGATTTTTAGGAAAATAGAATTCGATTTATGGGCAGGCCTATTTAATTATCAATGTTCATCATTGTAAGTTACATATTTTATTATTAGTCATAGTCCATGTGGTTCTAATGAACTAAAACATGATGTTGATGCTGATGCTCTCGATGAAAAGCAATATGACTATGAAAATTAACTTTTAAAGTTTGATGTAATTAATTACAGTTTTAGGGTAATTATTGATATTTTATATTTTATATTTTAATATTTATCATTTCTGTTTAATGGTTATCAACTTATCAAGATGCATACTATATGGTTAATGACAATGGCACTAATTTCCTACGTATCAGGCTAGAATTTCTATATTTTTTAATTTTTTTTATATTTTTTGTATGGACGAACCCAAAACGAACCCAAGGAAAAAAAAATTGCTGTACCGGTGAACCGGGTTCTTCGAACCTGCACCAGAACCTAAAACGAACCAGTAACTTAGGTTACGGCTACTCACTTGGCAAGCAGATTCCGTAGAGATTAGATCTACTGGTTACTAAGTCAATCAAACTTGCATGTGGCAAGGGTCCCAGTCATCCACCCCTGATGGTGGAATCCCTGTTAGATCCCGGTCGTAATGCAAACTCTCAAAAGAAAAAAAACCATTCAGTTTAGATTTATGTCATAAGTAAGCTCCATATGAGCCTTCAAAAAAATTCCCCAAAAGAGGTTAAAGTGGGTTTTTCTTAGGATGAATTTTTTGATGTTAGCTCCAAATTTATAAAACATCATGTGGTACCTATGAATTTCTATCCATCTTTACTGTATGAGTTTATCATGATGCATTCTTCATTTTCTGATAAAAAGTTCCATTATTTTATCTTGAAATGGAAGCATTATTTTACAATTTTCATGCTTGTGCAACATTGGATTTAGTTATTGTCCTCATTTTTGCAGATAAATACCTGGTTAGGACAACTATTACTGGACCGTTGTGATGATATTTACAGAATGAAGGGTGTGCTTTCTGTTGATGGGTTCAATGAACGCTATGTATTTCAGGTGAGTGCCATCTTTGAACTTACGAGGATTTTTATTTTGACTTGAGCATCCAGGTTCAAATCCTAACATTTTAAGAAATATTGTATTGGGGTTTCCAGCTGGTTTTAGGCTAAGTCACCGCATTTGAATTCATGTTCGAATTTGCGGAGGAAAAAAATCAGAACTAAAAAAATTGAGATTAAATTCGTGATTAAATTTGGCTAGTAGAAATATACTTATTTTTTTAAAATATACCAACCCACCATTAAAAAACATTACATTTTATATAAAAAACGAAAAAAATAAAGTACATGTGAAAAACACAGGCAGGCCGCAGTATCATATTCATCACGAAAAAATGAAGGAAATACTATGTAACATACCCGTTGGCATTTGGCAGTAGACTGTTCACTATAGACACCACTGTGGAGTTTGTGAGCTGCACAATGGATCGCCATGGAGTTGTTAATGTAGCTGTAGCCTGTAGAAAGCTCGAAGAGTCGAAGACTGGAAGGCTGGAAGCTGCAGCAAAATAAAGTTGAGTGAATTATAAAAATGAAACGAATCGCAGCGACCCGAGAGAAAACAAGGAGGAAGTAATAGCAAACCCTTAAATTTTAAAACACAAATTTGGCAAATTTTAAACGAATTTCAACGATTTTTAGGTTTTTTTTTATTAAATTCGTTTTATAAATTCGGGCTGAATTTCTAGACGAATTTCAACGATTTCTTTCAAGTTCGGCAAATTCCAAACTTATCCCTTGAGATTCGGCAAATGCGGTGACTTAGATTTTAGGTTGATCGCTTAAGTGGTTTCAGTTTTCCATTAGTTGTGACTCAGTTCATGGCTATTCATTGGACTCTTCCCTTGCTCTTATGATATGACATGGGGATCCCGAGGCCAGTAGAATGCATTGTTCACCGACAAAACATCTTGAAAAGATTGAGAAGTAATTTAACGTTTGTCTTAAAAGTATAGTCAATATGTATTGAGCATCTTTGTGAAATGCATTATTACTTGCATTGCATATAAAAAAGACTGAATCCATGTTGACCACATTTTTAGTGTTAAAAGTATTTACACAGGCGATTTCAGAAACTCAATTAATCATGCAGCACTGCAAGCACAACCTCAAAACTTTAATATCATACCTGGGCAGTGGCGTGTAACATTAAAAAGACGTACTGCTTAAGCTGTTTATCTCTTATAATGTTTATTACGTAGTGTCAGCACTCTGAACTCTGTTTCTATGTGTTGGTGCATTTGTATTGTCTGTGTTCGCATAATGACCAATGATGTTCCTTTATGCATATTTTACATTGTTCTGAAATAGATATTTCTTCACTATATTCTGTTATATGCTTTCTTTAATTTGAGAGTTTTCTTTAATTTTTTATTTTTAGGGTGTACTCTATATTTTTCACTGTTCCTCCAACAGAATTAATTGATTTTTTTTTTCGTACCCCTGTTTAGGGTGTGCATGATATTTTCCATGGTTCTCCCGACAGAATGTGGGGACCTGAAGAGAAAAGGACTAATAAGATCATCTTTATTGGAAAAGATCTGGATCGGGAAGTCTTACAGAAGGGTTTCAAAGAATGCTTACTGTAAATCTTATATTTCAATATGTAGTCTATATATTTCTCACTTTGCTGGTAAATGGCATGCCATTTTTGATTGTGCTACTCAATTGAAATCCACATCATACAAGCGGTTATTGAGATGACTTCTGGTCATTCTTTTTAAATACATTTGCTGGATGCAAG